>JAJLRJ010000010.1:38907797-39100297 GCA_024195265.1 Dendrophyllia cribrosa | reverse complement strand
AGAGTATTAGGCTACACCTACCAAGGGTTAAACTAAATTTTGGGAAAAATACCTTTCTTTTTTAAATCTCTCTGAAATTTCCTATTCTCTTTTTCTTTACTCTTTGTTGCAGGTGAAAGCCGTTCATTGTAAGCCTGGCGACAAGGTCGCTGAAGGAGACATCATGGTGGAAATCGAACATCACCCTGACCAATAAGACTGCTGCAGTAGTGGTCTTTCTACAACGGCACGTGCAAGTGACTTGTTTGCATGTGCACGAACATTGTTTTCACGTGCAAATGACTTATGCAAGCACGTGCAGCGTTGAGCACAACTTTTGTTTGCCCGCAGTGTAAGTAACTTTTTTGCCGTTTAAATCAGAATAAGAGTTGCAGTGACAAGTAACTTTCACGTTCAATTTAAAAAGTGGCCTTTATAAATAATCCCACGTAAAAAACGTAAAAGTTGCGTTTTATTGAAAGCTGTTTAGCTAAATAACTTATTAGTTGGGCAAGTTTTCTGCCATATTAATGGACACGACTTTACACAATCGTTATTTAGGGCATCACGCAACGCTTCTCCCAGTTGCGTGATCCCCTAAATAGCGACTTCGTAGAAGATTACTTATTGCTAGATACGACTTTAACGTCGACTAGAATACATACTTGTTACTATAGTTGGTTAATTCAGAGAAACCCCGTTACAAGGCTGTCCAAAAAATCCAGGAGTGTTTCGCCAAGTGAAACATGATCAAATGTCTTCCTTTCGTGTGAACGGTTTCAAATTGCACGAAAACAAACACGGCTGCCATTTGCTGGAAATAACCTCAAAAGCGCCGTTTATCGTGTGTCACGTACATTGTAACATCAAACTCCACGATTCTTGGAGTATTTTGGGAGTCTTGTCCAGGCCGTTTTCTACGCCCGCTTCGCCGTTTGGAAAGCGGAGAAGGCCCTGGGAACGAGGTTGCAAACCAATTCTGTTCTGGGCATGCGCAGACAGACGATTAAAATTTTGGTGTTCGTTGATACATTCTCGGCTTTTCAATGTGATACCAAAAAAGGTGATATGAACCCTTTAGCCAACCCTTAAGTAAATAAACGAGTGCTGTATATTAAAAGTAGCAATAACCGTTGAGATTCAATGTCCTCTCTCTCTCCTCCGCAGAAGCCTCCCAGTCACGCTCCACGCTTGGCAAAAAACGCGCGGAGGCTGGGTAGAGGTAAAAAGTAAAGCGCGCGGGGAACTCTGGGAAGGGAAAAGAAGGCTCTTCCCATCGTTCCCATTTTCTCTTTTACTGTTCTTTACTGATAGGAGCCTCTGCGGAGGAGAGAGATGTCCTCTAACAAGTGTGCAAAACTTTACTATTAAGACTTTTTGTAATTCGAAAAGGGAAACTTAGTTTACGCTGTAGTGTTTTATGCTGATCTAGAAACGGGTAATTTTTTTTTTGAGAAGCGGTAACTTAACATGTTCCGCAATTATGTGGATAGTTTACTGACAGGAATAAATAGAACAAGGGTTTTAAACCATGATGGTGGTATGTAGGTCTAAATGTATAATGTATTTTCACTGTATCGAAGACCATAAATAGTATTTGAAGTAATACAAAATATTTGAAATCAGATCTGTATCTTTTGAACCTAACAGAGTTAAATAAAATATACACTTAAATTATTCCGTAGTTGCAAATCACTTAATAATATAGCCATGGTCCAGTTGTTCAAAAGGTGGATAGCGGATAAATGACTATCCGGTTGATAGCGCAATGGGTTTTGTTAACGTTCATCCACTGGATAGTGATTTATACGGTGGGTAGTGTTACTCACTCTGAACAACTGGGCCCGGGAGTATTGCAGAGTTGAAAAGAGTTCAGTAATATAAATGGCACTTTGCTAAAATATGTTCCCTTGCCTCATGAGCGAAAAGTTTATTATCTACAATGTACTGAATGTTTTGTACAAAAGCCACGGGACCAAAACAATACTGGAAATGTAAAAAATCTCGTAAACCTGTTTAAACCCCTTGAAAGAGTCAAAGCGGGCATGTGAAGGTCTCTTTTTTATAGAACAAACAGAGAGATGAGATGCTCTCTTTTTCTGCGCCTTTCTATAACACGCGAAGTCTGAAGTTCAATTCCCAACTAAGGTTTATTGTTTTATGTTTTACGTTGCTGTCAATCATTATTTAATTTAAATAGTTATTATAACTCATATATACTCTTCCTTTTCAATGTGATTAATTTAGTCAGAGCTTCATAACTGTAGTTTCTAAAAGTTCTGTATAAACTCCACCCACTTGTAATCGCTCTGTGGTAGTAGCCAACTCGAACGCATGGCTCCTTTGGCTGCTACAGTGGAACCTCGATTTAACGAAGTCGCTGGGGACTAGCCAAATTTGTTCGTTAAATCGGGGGTTCGTTATATCGAAAACCTCGATATAACGAACTTGAGGGAAAATGTTCGTTATATCGAGGTCATAGTTAATGATTGATTTGTAACACAGGTGACTTCTGTCACGCAATTCAATGCAATTTTCGTCGCCCAGAAGTGCCGCGTTTTGAGATGCAATTCATTAATCATGGTGGCTTTCAGTAGCAATTATTTTCACTTTTAAGCAGACGCGCAGCTTTTGTTTACAAAAAAACGACACTTTCACTTATCTTCTGTCGCGTGTTGACATTGTAATTCGTTATATCGAGATAGATTTTACGTTTGGGCTTCCGGATTATGTTCGTTATATCGAGGAATTCGTTATATCGAGGTTCGTTATATCGAGGTTCTATTCCATACATTTCACTGTAACTTTGGCCGGGACATAGAATATCATTCGTTATATCGAGGACTTCGTTAAATAGAGGTTCGTTAAATCGAGGTTCCACTGTACACACTTTTTCCTTTGTTATGTTTAATTCAATGTATAGTTAGCTCTGTTCTTCTCTTTTTTTTCCTTATTGTTGTTGTATTGTAATTGAATAAGTGTGCATAATAAAATTGAACTTGAACTATGGCAACAAACACTGGACCCCTGAAAACAGAAACTGACTGGATCGAAATCCACCAATCACAACCCACAGAAATGACCGCGTGACCATTTTGCAGCAGTAAAGATTGAATTTTAACTTCAGAGTTGGCGTTTTATTGAAAAGCGCAGTATAATCCATTTAGGAGGAAAACGTTTTAAGACTAACATTTTCACCACGCCTCTCCCCCCCCCCCCCCCCCAACCATCCCAGCCCTCCCACATTACCACATCACATTTACAGCCCCCACCCATCCCACCCCTTTAAATCCTATCCCCGCTTGAGGAACTCGAATCATCTTTCCGCCGACTCTTGGTGGTAGTTTCCTCGTCAGGCTCAAAGCTTTTATTCGCATAAGAAGGCTCAGGATGCCTGAATTGTACCAATGACTTCCTTTTCTTGAACTGCTTTGCACGACTCTCTTTAGAGTTACTTTCATCGTCTGTTCTTGATTCTGGCGGTAACGTCTCCAAAAGTCTTTTTAGTTCCATCAAATGTTGTTCCCGCTTAGTGATAAAAAACAAATCGTAACAGCTTTTACTAGAGGTGAGCCACTGCAATCCCGCACAAGTGCAGATGTTTAAGCTTTTAATTAATTGCTAATTAATTTAAGGAATGTAGCATGTGAACAAGCCTTTTGGTTGGGATTTGGTGACAAGAGAAGGGGTTATCCCCGAAACGTGTGACTGTCTTTGCAACAGTTTTGTCAGCACTCAATCTTGACTAAATTTCAATATTACATTTTAAACATGAAAATGGGTAAACGTTTTTTAACCGAGATTAGATTCGCAATTCTCACTAACAGCACACAACGCTATGAGCGCGGGTAAAGAGGATGACTTGTGTGGACCAACAGTCGGGTTTAGGATGGCTCGCATATACGCATAACCAAGTAAAAGTGCAATAAAAACTGCAATCCAGTTTACCTGGGCTAAGAGTTTTTTGAGTTGTGAGTTCTCCATGGTCATATTCGCAGCATTTTTGTCCATGCTCGATAAGGATTCTGGGTTGTTGCTTCGGCGGGTCGTGCTGGCCTCGCTTCCACCATCAGGGGACCACAGCTTTGTTACCTTAAATAATGATAATACAGCAGCTGAGCTGAAAACAGTTGAACCTCCCTTAAACCTTTAACTCCCAAGATTGCCAAATATCAACATTCAAGAAAAAAACCCGAATTTCATTTTGTTAAATATTAAAAAACAAACGGTACCATGCAAAAGTACTGCCGAAGAGGTTTCATTTAAATGGTCATTGCATGTCTCCATAATTGACTCTGGGAGGTAAAAGGTTTAGCAACCACCCAAAATGCAAAGCCAAGGTGGTCACTTACGAGAGGTCGGACCACAGGGGTCTTAACTTTGAATCATATGAACCTGTGGCAATTTCAATGTACATAGCAGCGGACCCGGCGCCATCGTAAGGGGGGGGGGGGGGGGGGGGGGGGGGGGAGTGAATAACGGAGAGTGCGGGTGAAAATGTTAGAGACTCAAGAAAAGTTTTAATTTGGGTGGGGGCGAGCGGCCCGCAGGCCGGAAGGCGGGGTGGGTTGGGAGAGCGGAGGGAATAAGCAAGGGGGAGTGGGGGTGAAAATGTTAGAGACTGAAAAAGATTTGATTTGGGGGGGACGCCCATCACCCACCCCTTCACCCACCCCACCTCCCTCCTGGTCTCTCCTGGATCCGCCACTGCATAGCACCTCTAAGCGCGCAATATTTTATCATAATTTGTAATTTATAGACCCTTTTAATAATTACCACGATGCATCATTTTCCGCTAATGACGTCAAACATATTCTTTTGAATTGCAAGAGAATTCAAAAGAATATGTTTGACGTCATTAGCGGAAAATGATGCATCGTGGTATTTATTAAAAGTGTCTATAGAAGAATATTAACTTACCTTTGGTAGAAATACAAAGCATAGCGTTAACGTGGTGCAGAAGATCGTGAAGACAGCAGTCATGGCGAACGTAGCGTCCTGATGGTCTCGAATGATGGACGTGATGGCCACGGCCAAGATGGACAGTATCACAACATTATAAACTGACATGCCTGAAAAATAAACGAGTTTAAAAAATATCATAAGATAAAAACGTAAATAAATTTCAAGTCACTTTCGTCCCCTCCTGAAGTTCCGTAAACAAGAAATCCCGGGAAAATCTTCCATTTTGATTGCCCCTCTTTATTAAGCCCCAACGTCTATTAACCTGTTTGCAAATTGCCCACGGGAACTAACCTAAGCATGCAACATAAAATCGCTGATCTTTTTTTCGCAGTATTCAGAAATGTGCATAATAGACCAATTCCGATATATTAAAATTCATACTTGGCTCCGAGGCTTAGGGGAATAAAACAAAAGAAATAAATTATTCATACCTGAACCTCGATGTGATTTCTTTTGTTTTATTCCCCTAAGCCTCGGAGCCAAGTATGAATTTTAATATATCGGAATTGGTCTATTAACGCCACTGAAACATTATAGGCCTGCAATGCGTGCTTGAGTTATAGCGGGCTCGATTACAGTGTTTTGAAAGTTAGTAACGAAAATCGCTAGGGACCAATATCTCAGCGGTCAGACCAACTGTGCCTCAATAATTTACTGCTTTTCCTGTTATTTTTTTTTTTTTTCATTTTATTTTATGGCCCGCAGTTCAATCACTATATAGCTTGTGACTTTGTATTTTACAACCGGATCCGTTAACATGAGAACCATGTTATTTGCTCTTTCCATTTACCCACACTTCTTTGTTTCTGCATAAACATTGTTTATCAATTACTTTCTTTTTCATCATGTCAAACGTTAATTTAGAGTTATTCAAGTATTTGAAACAATGCATGTTTTTTTTAACTGCATTGCGTGAAAAATAACTTGTGATCAGGCCTAATATTTCTTCGCTTTTGTTTGAGCTTACGTAAGTCGCTCGAAAGAAGGGACTCTTTTTTCGTTTCGCGTTTTCCAAGTGGTAAAGGGTTTACCAAGTGAAACAATAATACACTCTAACCAAGAAATGTGGAGAAAAGTTTTTTTTGTCGTTCTGGTTATTAGCACTTAATTTCTTAAGTTAAAAGGTTTGTTTTTCCTGTCCCTCTGTATCTTTTTGTTCCTGCTCCCCCGCCGTCTCGAGCTCTTTAAAACTATTTCCTTTTTTCATTGTGCTAAATGTTAATTTAGCGGCTTTTCTACCAGTTTTTTAATGGAGTTTGCACTCAACAATGACTTTATTACAACCTTGAAATTAACGTTGGCAACATTTGTTGAAAACAGCAAAGCCATCAAGTTTTTAAAAGAGAATAACGCAGGTCACGAGTGAATAAATTTCGAGGGATCTTCTGAATTTTCAACAGACCACACTTTTCTACAACACACAATACCATAAGCTATATATTAGTCTTCTGTTAACTAGTTTTACTGATAAAACATGGTTGAACGATAACAAGTTTTATCTTATTTAGCACATCTTTCAGCTGCCAATTTCGTTTATTACACTATTTACACTTCGGTTAAAAGCTTCAATTGGGTAGCAAAAAACTGAAATAGCAGGCTTCGCATCTGTTTGAACTGTTTTAAACAACAAATTATGTTGACATTTAAGAGAATTAAGTTTATATACATTTTTAATTACAGTCAAGTTATTAAGACGTATAATCAAGATATATAATTACGTATTTGCAGTTTCTTCGATAGGAAGTTTCCGCCTGACCTTATGATTCATTCATAGACCTCATTTGTCATGAGACAGGACTGTATAACAGTCGATGAAGCGGCGCACAACTTCGAAATCACGGATCCGTGCTCGCAAGATTACTGTGCCTCCGAAGCAGATTACATAATTTTTGGTAAGCGTTGTATTTCTTTCATCTGGCCCAACTCTAGTGAACTATATATTTTCTAGTCATTTTGTAATTTTAAAATTTCACTAAAAGCTCGGCGTAACTTCTTAACGCGCCAACAATAAACAATTGGGTTTACATGTAAAAAAGGTTTGCATAGCGAGAAAGTTACAGCCCATTTCCACAGAATTTTTCTAAGATTTGGCTCTGTGTTGCTATCTGAAAAGGATGTTATCATGAGAATTAACGAAGGCATGTTGGTCAAAATCAACACAGCCAGAATGATTGCGAGGGTTCTGGCTGCACGATAATCTTTCTTCGTTTTTTTCGCTTCTTCGTACGTTACTTGTTCGTGTTGAATGCCGGCGTTTTTTATGTCGTCGTGTTTCTAAAAAGATGTAGAAATTAGTGTAACTAATAACAATAAGGTAAGCCAAGCCAATAACTGTAAATATTGCAGTGACCACTTGCAAGTAGGCAAAGAAAAGTTTTTTTTTAGTGTCTACTACAGACAGGACAATTTCTTGAATTGTGACAAACACAGCAAAGGCCCAAGCCAGCGCTACGCCATTTTTTATCCACTGTTTTGTGACGATGTCCGGGTACCTCAAGGAATGTTTGATAGCAATGAAGCGCTCTACGCTGATCAGTACCAGATGATCGATGGACGCAAAACCAACGCCTGCTAGAGACACTGAATATATCTTCTCCAAAGCACAAAATGGACCAACGCCGAGGATGTTCTTCAAGTGTACCGCGACCGCCATGGGCTGGACAGTCATCCCGGATAACAAATCTGTCCCAGCCATACACGCTATAAGAATGTTAGTGTTGGTTTGCAATAGGCGCCTCGTCGATACGGCAAATATGACCAGGGTGTTTAAGAGAACAGTCGGAACAACTGATATGAAGTTGATGCTTGCCACAGCAACTAGGTTTCTATACAAGTTTTCTGTAAAGTGTTTCTTTCGCCAGTCTTCATCGTTGTACATATAACTGCACTGTGTTCTGTCTGCATCGAAAGAATTCGAAGGCGAAGAACTGTTGGTCATCATGCATGCAAAGACGAGCCCATTTACAGGCGAAGCAGCGTTTTATTCCTAGAAGCTGCTCTGAGCTAAAGTTTTATCATTGTTCCATGCTTTGCATAATAAAAGATTAAAGTGCGTTTTGTGAACGAAATGTCAGCTCTTAACATTGAAATTTGTAGAGATAGTCAGGAAAAAACGCTAAAAGCTTTTATTGTTCGCACCAAATTGATGATGTTTTCTTCTAGTTGGTTTTTCAAACTCAAATTAACTACTTAATGAACTGTTTTCTAAATCAATTCCCGATAATATCACAAAGGAAGTTTGAACAAAAGGATAGATCGATGTAACAATAAATGGATTGAAGAAACTAAAGGGAAATATAAGATTTTCATATTTTCCGGCAACCTGTCTAGTAAGCAAATTCGTCCCCAGGGTCTCTCTTTTTTCCGTCTCTCTCGTTCCAGGCTAGGAGACGGGAAGAAGAGAGACCCTGGGAACGAAGTTGCCCATAAAGTAGCCTAGTTGCAATATGGAGTAATTATTTAAATCTACGTATATCTACGTACCTATATAACGCGAGTCGTTGAGGGCAGGTATAGTAACCACGCGCGTCTCCCACGCTAGAAACACGCCGAATACAAGTAAAAGTCCTTTAAACGCGTACACCGCTCCCAACCAGTAGGAAAGATTCTTAGATTCACAGTGCTCCAAAATTGGAATAATTTCTTTATCGTCCTCAACTCGAATCTGAAAATATAGTCGAACATCTCGTAAGCGAGCGCCAGTAGCCCATCGGGGAGGGGGAGGGAGAGGGGGGCTTGCTAGGGAGGTTGGTTAAATCATGTTACAAAAGAGGACGCTTACAAAAAAACATTAATATAATCGAAGAGGACATTATTACAGGCTACATTGTGGTTAACAATACCTTCTCTTCAAATGTCTGATATCCAGTATGCATTGGCTCGATTCCAGTCCACAAGGAGAGAAGAAAGATGTCTAGCGACACAAAAGCCGCTACTATCAGAAAAAGGTGCTCGTCACGGATCACCTAAAGAAAATACGTATCTTTACAATTAAATCAAGAGAAGGAAGCCAAAGGAACCAACTTTTAATCCATTTATTTTATATCTTTATTATTGTTTTTTGTCAGTACCATATCAACCACTAATGCCCAGAACAGCAGATACAGGAGTATCCTCTTCTCGTCTATAAACTTTTGCATGGCCACAACACACATAACATACTAACTTACTATAATTCTATCATATATGAAGCCACGTTTTATTTAAACTTTAAATTTTAATTTCATTTAAACTCTACTGAATTTCGTTTAATCTTTCTGGGGCGAGCTTGGCCAAAAAAGCCCCTGGGTCAAGCTAAGTGTCAGAACAACGGATGCCATTTTGTTTTGGCGAGTTTTTATCATGGACGACGGAATGAAAGACAGTGTTCCAGAGCTACTTAGCGAAGCATCCATGCTGCTTTCCTCTTCCAACACCTCTGAGAATCCCAGTATTTCGAACGTTAACGCTGCTGTGATTTCTCGTACCGCCGGTAAACTCAGCGACGCCAACGCTCAACTAAACTCAAGGCGAGCAGAAGGAATGCTGAGAGAAAGCACGTTTTGCTACATATGGACAAGCATACTCACCTTCTTTTTAGGAGTAATGCTTTTAAAAATAGCGTGCACACGCCATGTCTTAGCGAACATTGCACCAAACGCCAAAGTAAAACCAATGGACATGATCCAGGCGCGAGCCTTCAAAGAAAGAATAGTGAACGTAAGAACGAGGTAGATCGGAATTTCATTATGCAAAATGAAAATGTAAGAAGGGCAGTGTGTTAATAGATCATTTTATCGTTGTATGATTAGTACTCTGGTCTTTGAGTGAAAATAAGGTTACAGTTGACTTTGTTTTGATACAAATCCGGCTTTCTGCTTTTTACATGTAAATCATATTGAACGTAAACTAATTGACATAAGAACAACATCAAACTGGCAGAAAGGTAAGGTCAACTTCAGCCTGACTTTTACTCAAATGCGAGGGCCCTAAGCAGACAACTGTAAATTGGTTGTGACCATTCAAACTAAAGCTTTTGAGCAGTACTTTTCTGCGGTAATGTTTACAGCGCTGTGTCAGGTTGTTTTAACTTTGAACTCTATGGATGAAATCCTACTGTGTGACCATTCAAACTAAAGCTTTTGAGCAGTACTTTTCTGCGGTAATGTTTACAGCGCTGTGTCAGGTTGTTTTAACTTTGAACTCTATGGATGAAATCCTACTGTGTGACCATTCAAACTAAAGCTTTTGAGCAGTACTTTTCTGCGGTAATGTTTACAGCGCTGTGTCAGGTTGTTTTAACTTTGAACTCTATGGATGAAATCCTACTGTGTGACCATTCAAACTAAAGCTTTTGAGCAGTACTTTTCTGCGGTAATGTTTACAGCGCTGTGTCAGGCTGTTCTAACTTTGAACTCTATGGATGAAATCCTACTGTGTGGCCATTCAAATGAAAGCTCTTTCCTTCATTGTTGTTGTTGGGGTTTTCAGCATTTTGCAGAATGAAATTTGATGTATTTAAAATTTTGATTCTGGTGCTGTTGGCAGTGAAGGATCATTGATATTATCCATGGAAATAATTAAACTAAAAAAATCGCTAGCGTGATTGAGATAAAACAAAGTTTTAACTAGAATCGTATTTTGTGTTTAACAATGTATGGATCATGGCCCACGTGCAGAAATCTTCTATCTCCTTTCTTCTTCGGAGACGTCTGCGTGTAGGCTATATGGCTCGACGCTGAGAGAAAAAGTGCAAGAGACACTATATAATTTAGTCTTCAATAGGCTATTGCATTATATAATAACTTGCTTACAATGCACACATTTCCGTATTGCACGGCAGATACCACTCCACCATCCAACCCAAACAGAATCACCGAGAAATACGTCATCATACAGCCCACCGCGATCAGGTTATTAAGACGAGGACTGGACATCTTGATGATCCTGTAAAAGATATATCTCAAATTTACAATTTGGCTTAAAACTTAGATAATTTTTTCATTACCAAAGTTTGAAACCATGAGTCCAGCACGGCCAGCAGTCAGTTTTCACTGTAAGTACTGTTTCACACAGAGATTTGCTCTTTGTAGTCACAGAATGTTATTTATAATATATTTATATGTCTCGCTGCCGAACACTACACTATATGCTTTTTTACAAAACGAAAATGGCTATATTGAAACGCCTTTGATAATAAAAAAAATTGATTTCTAGTTAAATTCAACAACAATTCGATATTATTTATTTAACTATTCATTTATTTTCTCTCAATTCTAAACTTTCTAATGGTAAAAATTTATAACTTTCTCCGTGTACTTTTTCTTTAATCTGTCCGCCTAGAATAGCCTTTGCTAAACGCGGGCAGCTAAAATGTAACAGTTTTTTTTTAAATAAAGACTTTTTGTTGTTTGTTGTTTTTGTTTGTTTGTCAAAAAATACACTAAGGCCAGTACATAATTATACTCACTTACCATCACTAAAGTCACTTGTGATCAACAGGCCTTGGTTTTCACATGACGTCATAAAAATTAAAAAATCTAAAGTATACGTCCTACAAAGCTGTTTCTAACATGGTATGTGGATACAAGTGTTATAATCTTTCACAAAAAGTGTCAGGTTTTAACGATGTTTTGCTTCCGATTTACAAAGGTTTTAAATGTGTCACGCAATGCGTCACGCTATTTTAGATAAGCCGCGAAAATAAACAAAATTAAATCAGCTGAAAGTTATTGTTTGCATTATAAGTGCTTATAAGCCGAGTTAATGGAGCTTATAGCAAATACAGTAATTTTGGATGTGATTTTTGGTGTAATTAAGACTTTGAATTTTTGGCCGCCATCTTTGTGCCCCTTAAGATGGCCGCTCCATACATTTCTTACTAAAAATATCCAATACTCGTTCGCCTATAACTCTTGAACGAAATGATTTTGCGCTTCAAAATTTGGCCAAAATGTGTAGTTTTAAAATCTCTACAATTCCATAAACATTTTGGATTCGAAATCTATTTTTTAATTCTTCTGAATTTTGATATGACGTAAGTGAAAGCCAAGAATTTCCAGAAATTTTATCTGGAAAATTTAACCATTTACAAGAGAAAATTTGACAAACTTTTTTTATCGAACTAATATAACTTTAAATAAATCTGTTACATCTGTAAACGTATGGGAAATAAAAAAAAGATCTATTAAATAATAATTATTAATGACACAAGATACAAAATGGTTGATACCGTGATCAGTCACAATGGAATGTCTGATTGCGAATGTTGACTTACTGACCTTCTTTCACGATACTTAAAGTTGATTAAGAGAAAGAAAGTCGCCAGTATAATTCCTAGCACAGCCACTACTGCCATGAAAGCGCACAGTCCTGTAGAAATTGACTTTAACTCCGTCTCGCGAATTGTGCGATCACGTGGAGGACCAGGACCTGTCAAATGAGAAGGAAAAACTTGTTTTCCAGTTTTGCAGATTGCTTGTGGGTTTTTTCACGTTTTACCGCTCCATTCTGAGTCAAAACTTGTGTCATGCTATTTGCTGCTTTAAAGTTTTATTCTGGTGATGAAGTCCTACAGTGTGACTATTCAAATGAAAGTTACTAAGCAGTCCTTTCTTGTGGTACTGTTGATTATGCTGTACAAGGTGGTTCTAACTTTTGAGTCTGTGGATGAAATCCTAAAGTTTGACCATTCAAATGAAAGCTACTGAGCAGTCCTTTCCTGTGGCGCTGTTTATTATGCTGTATGAGATGTCTCTGACTTTTTAACGAAAAGCAATTCAAAACTAACCCTGCCATTTAATTGGTTCTCGCTTGCTCATCACGATGGAATCCGTCGTGACGTCGTACACACCAACTTGCTTACTTTCGCCATCTGAAAGAAAGATTGAATGAAAGCGAAATTTTTGCTTAAAACACATGCTCAAGTAGATGTCTTTTTTGTCAGTCCTGACAGCGTTGAACTATTGTTTTATCATGCCTATGTTCAACTGATATGATCAAAGTTGGAGAGAGAAGAGATACAGACCATAGATGAATCCAATTGTTATTTTTGGTTTCCTTACCTTGAAGTTGTTCAAGTTGAATGTAACCAATCCTTTCGCCATACTTTGTGAAAGAAACCGGGCCCTACAATTTAACAAACAGAAAAATACTTTAATTGCGCTATGTACACATGGCGTGACGAACGGTCTCTGTTAGACTATTTAGCTTGAGCGTTTTTAGAGTTCCTGAGCCTGCTCCCTTACTAACTTAAAAAGCTATATGACAATTATAAAGTTTCGACGATAAACTTAAAAAAAATTAATCGAAAGGTAAAGAAACTGCAGCTTTCGAAAAACATGGCTGTCAAAATCTTCTTGCATTGGAAACATCAAGTCCAGTGAAATCGCCTGTTCCGCGCGACGCGTCTCCTCGCGGAAGGTGATTTGCGCGCTCGTTCGCGTGATCACCCGCTCAACTATCCCTGAGAGAAATGGGGGAGAACTTTAAGTCTAAAAGGTATACGTAGAGGTTTGTGAACAACTTTCTCCAGTAGCTATAATCATGTCTGTCTGCTCAGGAGATTACCGTGACTCCCAGGAAGCTGGTGTTGTAAAATGCTTCCTCGAATACATCTGCCATTTCTTTATCCGCGTATGTGAAGTTTTCCAACGATTTTCCCCTCTCTTAATAGAACAATAAAAATTAAGTTAAGCAAACTGATTAAAGTGCACCTAACCCCCAATTTTTGTTTTCGCTTAATCAACTCTATGTTCGTTGAAAAGTTAAATAGTTAAATATTTCTTGTTTTTAACGTTGCGTTAGTGAATTATAGAGGTTTGAATTTACAAAATGTTAATAAGATGACGTCAAATCAAGACTCGTTTATTATACAACTACTTGTTTCCACCTCAAAGTAATATTTTTTTACAAATCAATTGACTATTAACAGTTTTTATTCAGTATTTCTTAAATTGATTATCCTTAAGCTGTGAACTGCGTATTGTAAATTGACGTAGAAACAAGAGGCTGCAAGCAGCCTATACTCATGCGCATGCGTAAAAAAGTTTTATGATATATATTAAACATGATAAGAAGATGTCCGACGAGATGAAGAGTTACTCGTTTCATTTAGTCATCGTTCCTGCAAACCACGTTGTTTACTATTGAATGTTTTGTAAATGAAGGCTGTAGCACAATGAAGCCAGTGATTCTTCTGACTGTTATATATACCTAACGTGAACATTAGTTATATAAGTAGGGTTGTAGGAGACGCTGTCGTGACACTTCAGTAGCGCTGTTTTACCGGAAGTTAGAGTAGCCGGAAGTCACTAAACAGGAAGTGTAAATGGCAAAGCTATGAACCGGAAAAGCACAATTTAAAATATGCGTGCATAAATATGCATGCAAAATCGTGACACAAAAAAACAAAGAAAAATAATAATAACAAAAAAAAAAAGAAAAACGGAGGCCATTTTATAACTCATGCCGCTACGCGCATGAGTAATAATGGTAAAGTCTTGATTTGACGTCATCTAATTAGCATTTTGTAAATTCAAATCTCAGTCTATAGCTCACTAGCCTGCGTAGCAGGCGTCGGGGAGGGGGAAACTGGGGAGAGAAGGGGAAAGGACGCCTGCAATAAAGACCCCCTTTTGTTCATTTCTGCGGTCGCTGGCGGCCGCAAAATCCGATTGGCTAACGCACAATGAGTAATTTATTCAAAAATGTAAACACATCACATTCACGATGGCGGCGGACGGAGACGTTTTGGCGAAAGCTTTGGCCGATTTAAATTTCGCTGGTAGCTACAATTTGAGCTTGAAACCTGAACAAGAATCGGCTGTACGATCTCTTCTCGATGGCAGGAATGTGCTAGCAGTTTTGCCCAATGGATACGGCAGCCTTCTAATTTCGCAATGCTAAGTTTGAAATAAGTGATTTCGTTGCATTGTCAAATGAATCGCGTACAACGAGGTTTCCACTGGGATATAAAATCATTACTTCAGCTGTTTTTCGGTTGTTCCTGAAATATCATCCGATTATCTGAAAACTGGTGGGCGTAATACGAATAGCCCAGGTCTTATAGCAGGCGTTCCTTCCCTTTCCCCTCCATTTTTTTTTTTCGTCCGTCCCCGTCCCCATCCCCCTCCCAGTTTACGCCTGCCACGCAGGCTATAGCTCACTAACGCGACGTTTAAAACAAGAAATATTTCACTATTCGACTTTTCAACGTACATTAAGTTGATTACAAGAAAAAAAAATAGGGGGTTAGGTGCACTTTAACAAAAGAACTAGTCTCCAACCATTTGTTCTTATGGGTACCAGTGAATTGTTTGCAAAACCTGATACAGTGGAAGTCCTCCTATCTAACGGCCACCCCGTTAATACTGCTACCTTTTTATTACGGCAACTTCTTTTCAGCCTGAAGAAAAGTTAAGTCATATAAACACACACGAGACCAACCTCGTAAAAACAGTCACCCCGGGTAATATGACCAGATTTTGATGGCCCAGTAATGGCCAGTACGTAATAGCCGGATTAACGAGGTTTGACTGTAAAATGCTTTTGGGGTTGGAGGGTTAACTTACGACTTTGTTCTTTCTTTATTATTTTCAAAACAAACGTGCAAAGCGAAAAGAGAACAGAATGTATGTGATAAAAGCAGGAACCTTTGACGTCACCGAAAGGGAATTTAATTTTTATTTTACCCCACGAGGTGCCGCTCTGTTGCCATGACACCGGGCATCAATTAACCGATCCTAAAATTGGGTAACAAACAGTTATCTTCATGATTACATACACACTCAACCTTGAGAAAGATGTAATGTTCATCCTGTCACGAGCGTGGGACAACTGAAATTCAGATTTTCTTCTTTGTTCCACGCCCGTGACATGATAAACATGACATCTTTCTCATTTACCGAGCAAACATTTACCATTACTCTTTATTCGTCACCACACTCAACCTTGTTCACACAGTCCAACCTAGGAACGAGGTTGTTATAAATGTAGTATAGCTGCTAATGCAAACGACCAAGTACAACGTATCAATGCATACTCTTTGTAAACCTCACGAAATGTACCTGCGAGCCGCTGTGCTGAAGTATTTAGGACCAGAGCTATGGCCCAGGCCGCGTCATACGCGAAGGAGGACTCGTGACGAGCGTGGATTTTGGTTAGATTCTTGAACTGTTTAGCGTACTGTTGGGCTGTCTGACAAGGAGTAAAGGAAAAACATACTTATTGTCCAATACTCTGATAAATTTATCGATAGCATTGTACTGTAATACACTGTGATGTATTGGGCCGTTCTAGACTGATGTATTGTTAATTTATTGTTGTGGTCATAAAATACAATACAATGCTATGCATAAATTTGGCCCGAGTATTGGACAACCCTCATAAACACTAGAGACAATTGGAGGGTGCCGACCATCGAGACCAGCCACTTTATTCACAATAAAAATATAACTCTTACAATGTATGTCTGCGTTAGCACGTCGCAAACCATAGCCCATATAAGGGAAGTCTGTTCAAAAACGCACATAACATTGTAAAGGTGATTAAGCCGGATGTGCAAAACCAGTAAAAAAAAATCCTAACTCGGAGAAAAAAAACTGGAAACATATGCAATAATACGTATTTCCATAGACAAATTCGGCTAGCGCATTGTTGTACCCAATTCAAACCTTTTGGGATTAGAACTCTTTGTTCGTCATGTTTCCATATCAATGAAGCATTGACATGGAAATTATATGGAAATATTGTGAACAAAGAATCTTATTCCCAGAAGGTTTGAATTGGGTACAACAATGCGTTAGCCGAATTTGTCTATTATATTATACAAATAGCCCAATTTCGATATATTAAAATTCAACTTGAAACAAAAGACATCACTACGAGGCTTAGGGGAATGATAGAGGGATTTATATGGCTTATTCCCCTAAGCCTCATAGTGATGTCTTTTGTTTCAAGTTGAATTTTAATATATCGAAATTGGGCTATTTCATTATAACTGTGTCCTGTTGTCATTTACTTAACGTCATAATTACTACAGTTTGAGATAAGGGGTGTTAATTTAGACTACGGGAAGTCGCACGTTGTTCGAGATAGCTGGGGATTGGAGATAGCCGGTGTTTAAAATAGCGGGGAATTCGAGAAAAAAGTAGGATCTACAAAAGACCTAATCAGCCGAAAAAAATGAACAAACTATACAATAAACTGCAAGGCTGATCTGACTACGTAGTCAGTTTATTGTATAGTTGATTCGAGATAGCCGGTTTTCGAGATAGCGGGAGTCTACTGTAGCTCAAAAAAGGCATTGCTTACCCAACCAGACACTGTTGTGTCCTTTGAAGTAACATCATCCTCATTTAGCTTCATGTGATCCGTAGCCAAGTATCCCTCCACTGCCTCGCCCATCTGACGCGCAATGCACGTGATGTTATCCAAGCCCTTTTCCCACCACTTGTCCTCGTACCAACCTATGATAAGCCACACATACCGTTTTCCGTACATGCCCTGCTTGTACGCCTGATAAGATTGCAAGATTACAATGGAAAATAAAAAAAGCATCATCGGAAAATGTAATGCCCTGTAGCTTGTATTTGAATGGTAACACCGTTGAGTTTCATCAACGGACTCAATGCAAACAATAGAACCATGCACAGACTTAAAAGATAGGTTTGCAAACTAGTCACGCTCTTTGGACCTAAAAACTGCAACTAAACAAAAAAGGGTCCACAATACCTCGCAGAAAACGTGTCTGGCTTGTTTCTCGTAAAAGCTACCGATGATGATTCTTGCGTCTTTTTTCTAAAAGATGCACCACAACAACTTTTAGTCACTTAAATAATTGTTCATTTTAATTTTTGATGTATGTTCGTGTATAAACATCCACCGCAGCTATGTTGAAAATTTCATCGTATCTAAGTAAACTAAAGTAAGTATCTTATCGATCTAGCTATTCATCTATATAAATATATATACAGCTGTTTCGAGAAAGGTTGTCGGAAAAAAGCGTAAAAGTGCACGCGACAATCCCGAAAGATATTGTGGGTAGTCATCAACGCTTTACCCTAAAAGCTCGTTTATCCATATGGCCCACCATCTAAGATCGTCGCTGTACGTACGAGGCATCGCGGATTTGATGTATTTATTTGACTTATTAACATTCAGTGATCATATCCCAAATTAATTTTCGGGATTATCGCGTGCACCTTTGCCCTTTTTCCGACAACCTTTCTCGAAACAGCTGTATATATATATATATATATATATATATATATATACCAGTTGATATGCACGCCTATCGACAGAGTGCTCAATAGAAGAACTAGAGCGTTATAATCGAGGTGAACTGATCAACTGAAGATTCGACTTGGCATTTTATCATTATATTTGGCATTATATTTTATATATATATATAACTAACTGCAGACAGTACGGTTTCGGCCTTCTGGGCCTCCTCAGTGCATTGCTGAAGCTAGGATGGAGGTAAAGCTGGACAGCCACCCCAAATGATCCCACACTTGTGGTATCATCTAAGCCATGCCAGAGTGCTCAAACTAGAAAACTAGTGAGCTTGTTGCTTGAGTAGAATGGATAACGTAGAGCGCTCAACTATAGAGGAGCATTGACTATAACTTCGCGAGAGTTCAGGCTTCAGGAGTAATCATCGTTTTATTGCGACAGTTCTGTTTCGTATGGTCTAAAATTAAAAGGACCACACTCATCAGGCAACTTAAACGAATGACCGGTAAAAATTGAATGCTGGCAGTGAAATATGAAAATTCAAATGGTTTCTAGGTAGCAAATTACTCCTGAAGCCTGAACTCTCGTGAAGTTATATATATATATATTTATATATAAATTATATTATTATTTCTTTAAAGCAAATGTGCAGTCAGTTCGTGACGTCATTACAGAGTAGTATAATTTGTTACGATAAATAAATATGTATCCTGCGCAGCGTTAATTGTAGTTACGTGAAAAAGTGTTAAGTTTAACGCTGTAAAAAGTGTTAAAAATGAAACTAGACGTTTCGGCAATGCTGCCTTCATCAGTAGTAATGATGAAGGCAGCATTGCCGAAACGTCTAGTTTCATTTTTAACACTTTTTACAGCGTTAAACTTAACACTTTTTCACGTAGTATAATTTGTTTCCTTGTAGCCTTATTCTCAGACGGTCCCAGGTCGCTCTCCCTCAACTCCGTCCTCTCATGGTCTGATGTCCTTTCTTTGAGGGCTGGTTCTTGACGTCGTCTGACCGTTAAATATTTGCACCAATCAAAATGGTTGTAAGTCTCCATCAGGAATTTCAAGAATGTGACTAAACGTACTCAGATTGGTGGAAATATTCAAGGGGCAGATGACCTCAATGACAATCCCTCAAACAAAGGACATCAGATGGGGTGTGAATACGAGCCACTCGAGACCCTCTGAAAATCAGCCAGGTACCTTGATGTTGGCCATCTGATTGGCTGGATTTTCCACGAAACCTTCTCCTACTACGATCTCTATTCCCATGTCTCGAAGAAGCTTGTGAAGTTTCTTAGTGGCCTAAATACAAAAAAGGCTCTCTCTCAGTACTCATTGTACTCCAGCTAACTGCGTTTGGCTGAAATCCAGTCTGACCATCAACCAGATGAAAGTTATGTTTATATTGAGCATTATCTTCCTTCAGTAGTTATTACAACGTACAACGTTTTTCTAAAGCGCTTTGCATTGTACCTGTGGATAAAAATCCTTACGTGTGACCATTTAAATGAAAGCTATCAAGCAGTTCTTTCCCGTGGTGTTGTTTATTATGCTGTGAAAGGTGGTTTTAACTTTTAAGTCTCTGAATGAAATCTACGGTGTGACCATTCAAATGAAAACTACTGAGCAGTACTTTCCTGTGGTACTGTTTATTATGCTGTACAAGGTGGTTCTTCCTTTGATTCTATAGATAAAATCCTTAAGTGTGACCGTAGAAAATGAAATCATTTAAACACTAAGATTAAAGGTATTATGAACAAACCTGAGAAAATATCCCTGAGGGTTCGTTCTGATGCAGGGTGGCGACTCTTTTCCATCCGTATTTTTTCAACAGTGCTGCTCGTGCAGGATTAAACGCTGAATCCGAAGAAATCGTGCGGAAAAAACGAGGATACAATTCTCGGTTTTTTAAGACTGGAGATGTTGACGCATATGACACCTAAACAACATAAATCAGCGAGTGAGGGATTGAAGGATTGAAGCGAGCAAATGAATGAATGAATGAATGAATGAATGAATGAATGAATGAGAGGGGATAAATGAATTACTATTATTATTATTATTATTATTATTATTATTATTATTATTATTATTATCATTATTATTATTAAGGAATGAATGAATAGGAAGAATGATATCCTGTTCCAGAGGAGCGATATGATGCGAAGGAAAAATTGTGAGCGGAGAAAAGTGCGTAGAAACTGGTGGAGTGGGATGGCTCTCCCCCTATCCTTGAGTTCGCTCCCCACTATCTGACGCCTGGAACAGGCTAGCAAATTAAAAGAATATATTTATATATATAAAAATAAATCAACTTTGTTTAACGAGGGTGACACTTAACAGTCATGTGACTGACAAACCTGTGACCCTCGTATTCCAGGTTGAATTGGAATTTAGAAATGTTTGTTTTTGACGAGGGAGGAAAAACCGGAGTACCCAGAGAAAAACCCTCGGAATGAGGAATGAAGAATGAAGGAGGGGTGGAGTGAGCAAAGAAAGAAAGCCGTAAAGCCCATTAGGGAATCTCCCATGTGAAAGAGGTTAAGGTAATGCTGGCTTTGGTTCTTTAAATCTAAAATGACCACTCTTAGTGACGGACCATTTGCAAAAATTAAATGATCCCTCCCTTAGTGTTATAAGTCAATAATGGAGACATGCAATGTAGTTCTAACTTTTGAGTCTGTTGATGAAATCCTATGGTGTGACCATTCAAATGAAACCTCTTCCGCAGTACTTTTGCGTGGTACGATTTGTTCTAGCTTTTGAGTCTGTGGATGAAATCCTATGGTGTGACCATTCAAATGAAACCTCTTCCGTAGTACTTTTGCATGGTACCATTTGTTCTTCAATATTTTACAAAATGAAATTTGGGATTTTTCTTGAATTTTGATATTTGGCACTCTTGGGAGGGTTTCAAAGGGTGAAAAAGGACAGGAAGAAGATAAAGCGATAAATTCGAGTCTGAGCATCTTGTTGGGTTCCTTTAAAAATTGAGGAGGATCACCCTTGTTACTTTGATATGGGAGTTGTAGCAAAAATCAAAGAAGGTATGTATAGAAGTGCCTAAAATCGTTATTGCCTTATTTAGGTACATGGCTTACCTGCAGTAGATTCCAGTACTTTGAGGTATCAGCTATCGGCTGAGAGACTGGAGAGAAAGCTGCTCCCAAGAGCATGATTTTTGTTGGTTTGTTGTAAACATGATCGTATAAAATGTGCATCCCGACTCCAGGGTCACACTGTAATTATGAAAATAAAGATGCAGACTGATTTCGTGTAAAAATGTAGTGACACGTCACATAAATCAGTGAAATGTTAGACTTACACTTTAATGTTGGAAAAAATATTTTCAGTTCTTTTTCCTTTTTCGGGCTAGAAAAGGAGAGAATTCACGTAACACACGTGCAAACAAGTTTTATGCCAAAGTAAAAATCGCCTGAGAGAGCTCCACGATTATTGGAGTGTTTCGTTGTTTCAGTGGAGTATTTTTGGAGGGGTTTCTAGGCCAGCCCCGCCATTTTGAAAGCGGAGATTGTTAGTGTGTTGTACTTCCCTTAGACTGGAAACTTTTAAAAATGCTCTACAATTTCTCTCTCCACCCACTAGGTGTATAAATGGGTACCGGCGACATAAAGCTTGGGATAATATAACCATGTGATGGACGAGCATATCATCCAGGGCGGAGTACCAATACTCTTAGTCGTTTAATGCTACAGAAACCGAGCTTAGCTCCGACTGTGTGGGGTCCTGTAGCTGGTATGCTAATTTACCTTTCTACCTTACCATATAAACGGTGAATATTGTGTAGATGCTCTTTAGCATACACAAACCTTGGTATCATTAAGTACCATACGCAGTTGGTAGTCCGGTAATATGTCTGTTCGGTCATTCACTTGTCTCAGGGCCAACTCCATCACAATCTTCACAGCGAATCCACCGGTCCAACATGGACCCGTCAGGGGAGCATACGCACCAAGCGTCAGATTTTTAACACTATCAGCTGGGACTGTGTGAAGAATTGACAATTACTGGATAAGGTACATTGAGCTTGATAATAATAATAATAATAATAATAATAACAAAAATCGGCTCTCCTTGGATCGGCACATATCCTAAGGAAAGTAATGGAAGTCTAAGGTCTCAGGAGGAGACCTGACTGGACATATAGCCCCAGGAAAAACCCTGTGAAAAATTCCTCATAATAATAATAATAATAATAAAACTTTATTATCAAGCTCGAGGTTTGTTCATCATTTCAGGCTAAACTTCGCAGTCTTTTTTAGCTTTCTCTTCACGTGGTGCGCTTGCATACCGTCACCTCTGCGTGTAAAAATCTGACTGTCTGTAGACATGACGTCACATCTGTATGTATAAATCCCACTGTGTATATATGCATAGGACGTCAAAATTCGATGCCAGCGCTAATTAGCTGTGTGTTCTCAGCCAATGAGAATAGAGACGGTGATCAAAATTTATAATAACAAGTTACAAGATTAGAATAGAACTTACTGCCAATACAACCAATTTCACTGCAGACATGAATTTTTCGGCGAGCCCATCCATCGGCTAGAAAATGGTGAAGAAAATTCGTAGTTCGTTTTCTTTATAATAATTTTTTTATGTAATTGTCATGTCTTAGTTTTTTGCTTTTAGCAAGTTGTTTGAGGAAGTTTGACGTTTAATTTATGGGGTCTGATTTTAGCCTAGTAGGACTTTTTGGGGTGTACACATTTGGCTTCATTCCCACCTCCCCGTCACAATTATAGCTGAGTACCCCTTCCCTCCCCCACGAGAAAACATGATTTTTATACTGGAGTCTTTCAAGGCCCATTTACACATGCGATTTTTGATGCGATTTTTGTCGCGCTCTCCAATGCAACTTTTGTCGCAAGTGTAAACTAGCGGCAATTTCCTGTGCGATTCGGGTGCGACATTTGTTTTGATTTGCTGTGATTTCCCAAAAATCGCCGCCAAGTTGCATCAGGTTTCGAACATGTTCGAAACCTCTGCGACATCGCGCGACAAATCGCGCCCAAATCGCAAAAATTGCACAAAAAATCGCCTGTGTAAACGGGCCTTAAAATGATCCGGCCATATCCATGACCTCTGTAATACGGACACCTCTCCTTTGGTGTCTGGATTAGAGCGGTTCAGCTGTACAACTATGTAAACTTATTTCATAAGCAATTTTACTGGCGAATCGTGTAGTATTCACGATAAAACACAGCGAAACTATAGAATATGGCTGCCGTCTCCAATACACACCCTCTACGTCATATAGACTTACACCAAATACTAACTACAAATCCTGATTGTCAGTTAAACTTTCTCGAAGTCCGTTTTTCGTTTTCTCGTTTTGGGTGGTCGGGCAGTCGACTTGTGGCAAGTCTAATTGTCAGTGAATGATATTTGTTAAATTCGGATCAATAGTCTTCTAGTGAAATCGGCTGTACAGTGTAAATCCTAACTGCTTACTTTCTTCAAAACTCTGAAATACAAATATATAGGACCCGGTCGTAACTTTACTCAGTGTATAAACGATTTCGTGTGTGTGTGTGTGTGTGTGTGTGTGCATGTGTGTGTGTGTGTGTGTGTGTGTGTGTGTGTGTGTGTGTGTGTGTGGGGGGGGGGGGGGGGGGGGGGGGAGGGTCGTTACGGGAAACGAAAGTACAAATTACATGTAAAACTGCCAGAGGCAAAAAAAAAAAAATTATTTAGGACTCTTTCCATTTTAGACCAACATGATTCTTTGCTTCTTTGGCACTTGCCTCGAGCAAATTAATTATCAAGAATCTACAATTTAAAGGATTACTGCCGCTTATGACAGCTTGCGTTACAAATATGACACTCTACAGAGGCAAAACAAACACATTTTAATCTAGACTAATCACTGTGACAGATTTGTGTTTTATATGGTAAATAAGTACGGGACATTATTGGAAGGATGTGCTACTGTATATATATCTCCTTAGTCTTCGTGTTAATGCATGAAATGTAAGAAAGCTATTGTCGTTAAAAGCCTGAAAACCTCTACAAATCAAACAGCATAAAAGGCGGCAAAACTTGAAGCCGAGGAAGCTAAGTTTAACTGATATAAACATGGCGTACACCTCGTGCCAACTTAAAGTATACTTGGCAAATTTATCGTCTTCAGTTCTTACTGCGAGGTCGCTAATCAATGAGACATTTTATAATTCTGCTAACTTACCTTCATAAAACATACAGCACCAAATCAGGAAGTTAAGAATTTTAGCAAAATGAGTTTCAAATCCTGCCATTGTGGAAACCTTTTACAGTCAGACTTCTTGTTTACAAAGTCGATTCCTGTACGACCTCAATCGAAAGAAATATCACCTTACTATTGCGTTTGTCAGATGACATTTTATGGATAGTTCCTCATAAATGGACAAGTCACGGTAATAGATAAATGTTGCAGTAGTGTGCTTCGAAGCCTGCAATGCATTCAGAGTTGATGCTGTGACATTGTTGCATCTTATGCTAGCATTCCTTTAGCACTTTGTTGTCATTTCCCGTGTAAACTTGTTCTGTTGGTGTTTTGGATCGAACAATCTGTCATCAAAATCACCTTGATTGTCATAACAAGTTCATTGTCATAACTTTACAAACACTAAGGAACTCAATAAATTACGAGTCAGTTACAGATCACGTATCCTTTACTACGCCTCATTTGCATTTTGTGATTTGCAAAATTTAAATTTGGTAAAAAATCACAATGCGATTGGTTTTATAGAGACCATGAACCGAGAAGTCGGTCAGCGCATCACTGAATTTGAGATATGGAAGGCAAAAGTTCGAACCGAAAAGGTTTTCCTTGCCAAATTTTTGGTTCAATTTAGGAAGATGAGAATTATGTTTACGTTAAGTATACTAACTATACAGATAGGTAAGTTTTTTTTTTTGTTTTTTTTTTTTGGGGGGGAAGGGGGGGGGGGGGGCGGGGGGTGGGGTGGGGGTGTTAACTCCTGAGAAATCCTGGTCTCAACGCCATTAATAACCATAACAGTGTCTTGATATAGCCTAATCTTAATTTGCATAGATTTTGGCGAATTTATTCCACGGGTTTTTGTATATTTAATGATCAGTTTGAGCTGTATCAAACACTCGAAAGAGTCAGAAGAGTATTTCATCAGGTATCCAAATACCTTGAAGTCGGTTAAAACATGGGCGGGCCTATACCTGCCAAGTCTCACGCCTTAGGCGTGAGTCTCACGCCTGCGAGTCCAAAACTCCGATCTCGCGCCTACTCACGCCTACGGAGCAATTTCTCACTCCTGACTTACAGATTTAAGCTATCACCTTAACTGATCGCATGATCCAATTAAAAATATAGTTACGTTCATAAAAATATAGCACATTTTTGTAAAATTTGGAACGACATTTAAATAAAACTACTTGTGTCTTGAGTGGTTTCTGAGTCGATTCGAAGCGATTCCAGCGAGTTTTAGCAAAACAAAATTACAACGTGTAAACATCACTTGAGCTTGGGCTACCTGTGCATGAACTGCGGCAGGATGTGATCATCCGGTGCAGTTGTATCTCTGTTTACAATTATTGACTCATTGGCATATGTGCCTCATTCTCTAATCGAACTACAAAAAAACTAACTCCGGATATTGAAATGGCATAGCACAATTAGCTTTTATTAGCGCTTTTGCCACCCAATTCAACAATTTTACAGTTTTAACTGAGCTTATATTTCCTTAACATTTCCTAAAACATTGTAAAAAAGAGCAAAAAATTGCGTAGATTGGGCACGATGAGTTCTCTGCGTAAATTCGTATGCTAAACTGAAAATGAAACAAAAAGGCTCGGAGCTTAGTGGCTACTGAATTGGTGAATTGTGAGTTCTATTATGCCCGAGTAAAGATGAATATGATAATGTATATATGAAAATAAATTCATATGAACTGCGGTAAAAAGAATTAAGAATTTAAGATCAATTAAGAGAATGTGCTGAAACCCCGCGCTCTTGAGCGTTCGTACAAGTACAAGGTGTCAAGAAACCATGATGCGACGCTACAAAGTTAGAAAAAACCGGACGACCTGATGGTACCGTCAATTCCAAGCCCGCTCATCCCTCCCCCCACCCCCCGGGGGGGCATTTGTCGGGCATTTTATAACTTTTCTTTCCCAAGAGTGGGACATTTGCTAAAATAGGTCATCCCGGGGGTGGGGCATTGTCAAAACAACGTTATCTTATGGATATTAAAATTCGTACATGCTTCGTTGTTTATTTTAAATTTTTCTGATTATAAAAACTGAGTTGATAAACGTCGTTTCAGTCCTGCCCTTTTCAAGTGAAAATATTAAAGTTTCACACAATTATCAAAACAGGCCACCTATTACCTTACCTTTTAAGTGCCACAGAAGATAATATCTATATCACGGCAAATTTTCAAGTTTTGTTGACGTCTTATTTGCCAACATTCGTGGCCTTGGTGTCTTTCCATCATGATATGTCGCAACAGAAGAATCTGGCTATTTATAAATTCAATGGCAACTCATTCAAATGTAAATGGTGAACGTAAGCATAATTTTAATCAAAATTAATAACATTAACAACGAGAATCGACAGGAAATTATTGGAGTCAAAAGTTTTGCGGAAACATAACACAAATATTTAGAATGAATGAGGGAACGGATATAAGTAATACTGAGGTAGAACGAAAGAATTCCTAGCATGAATAAAGATCCATTTATTTGTGAACAATTATTGCTTCCATCAATAATCATTGAAATTTTGATCACGGTCCCATGGGTCGGGCATTTGCACTCTTTCAGATGCCCCACCGTGGGGATTTGTACATAAAAGCTGACCCCACCGTGGGACATTTAAAAAACAAAAGGGGGGGGAGGGGATGAGCGGGCTTGGAATTGACGGAGTGGCAACCAACTGTTGGCCGGGAGGCATGTAAACGCCCTGAACACAATAACTATATAAGCGGTGGTGTGGTGGTCACTAATTAGGCATTTTTACGAATCGAAACTTTTTACACTTCCAATTACAAGGGATGCTTTAATTTCATTAAAGACCTGTTCAATTCCAATTAGAAAGTCAACACATTTTGACGCTGTAATAAAATAGCCGACAAAAAGTTTGTCTATGGCAACCGTCGGTTGGCCATGAAGTATGTAAGTACACCGAATACAATAAATATATTAATTAAATTTTTATCACTTCAAAGACATCATCTTCCTAAACCTGAGCAGTAGCAAACAATAGCACGAGAGGAAAATTAGCAGGAAAGACCGCTTCTACAGCAGGAGCAACAATGCCAGACCTTAAGAAATTCAAGTTAACATTCTCTTTACTTTTTTTATTAACACTCGGTGTGTTGATGTACTATGAACCTTGGAAAGCTCAATCAAAAGGATTGGCCACAAACAACTTAGGTAAGGATTAAGGAATTATACTTCACAATTCAATCTGACTGTCTGTTAAATGCCAACTCTGAATCCAGTTACGACTAGCCCCATGCACTGTATTGTCATTTTTGCATATTATTCTATTCCTGTATTCTTTTAAATGGTCTCTATTTGTCTTCAACAAGTCCCCATTGAGTGTTTCGACTTTACGTTCATTGCAGTTGAATATATAATCTTGATGCATTTATTTGCAGTGACTTCGCGAATGAAATCACTTTTTCAAGGATTACAGGTAATTTGATGCCCTCTTTACCTCTTGTTGGGTTTTTCCTGGAATTTATAATATTCAGACACGAAACCGCTGCGTCGTGTACGAGAAGATCAGCTAAAGGGTCGCTAAATGGGCGCTAACGACTGAGTTGAATTTTCCTTGATCACCAGTGAACGGAATTCTTGAGGCTCTCTTTTGTTTTAAAGGGGAATGGCATTCCAGAATTTGCGGCCCTTTTTACTTTCCATAAATATAAAGATAAGATAATATGAGACGCTACAATTATTTTACAAAAAGCTTCCGATTCTAATAGAGCGTTTTCACTCAGTCCCGTGGGACTCAAATGACAAAGGCCATGGCAACCATGTTGGTGTTCCTAACAAAGGAAGTTAATTAAAATTCTTTTGTACGGGAACACCAATATGGCGGCTATGACGTCAAGTGAAAACGCTCTATAGGCATATTTAGCAACCTGGTTTTAGAAATGTAATATAACAAAGCGTAATTTATACAAAACCAAAGCAAGCCTAAATTATTCTCAGCCGCTCCAAGAATTACGTAACTGCGCGCGCTTATTGCAAATTTAAATTTTTTGGCTCTGAGTGAGAATTATACTCCGTTCACACCAACGCTTAAACATGTTTAAATGTTGTTTAGTTTAAAACAGGTTTAGAAAAATACCCCCAAACGTGCCGTAATATTTGGAGTGATATCTTTACTAAAAGCAACTTTATTGACTTTTATTGCCATTCCAGGTAATATGAGTCATATACATTTAAAAACGTTCAATACAAGCTAAAAACGTAGTTAAACTAAACAACATTTAAACACGTTTAACCGTTGGTGTGAATGGGGTATTAGTCTCTTAAGTTATTCGCTCCAACACGGTTGTCGTTACAGGCAAGCCCAGATTTCAAGTTTTCTCAATTATTTGTTACAACTCGCAAGCTCGCATTGAGCCGCCCAAACCTGGTCCAAATCTCACGCGGTTAAAAAGAAAACATATGGAGCCCCTAAAAAACGTCAATGTTATGGGAATTGGCTGTTTTCTGGTCACAGTTCTACTGAATATTTGTATGAGTAGCTGTGCTTTTACACGAAATGCTCTAAGAATACTGAAGGACAAATAACAAGCGATTTCCTTAAAGGAAGACCATTTTTTTCCCAAAAAAACACAGAGGAGAACTTGAAGAAATGGTTGCGTTTTGTTGTTGCAATCCACCTCTATCCCAGCCATATCTACAGCCAAAGACAGTTAACACTAGTTTTTGAACACTAGTAATGTAATTTGTGAGTGTTTTTGGCTTTTCCAATAAAAACAGGTGACATAGCCCTTAAGATATAAAAACATTTCAACTTGCGTAAAGAACATCATTTGTCAATTGCAGGGAAAACTAAATATCAGCATAACGCTCAGCCCCGAGGAGAGACAAATAGCAAGAAAACAACATCTGAAAGAATACTGTCGCTCACACACTTTTGACAAGAGCTTAGCACCAGAAGATCTAAAACTGTTTGCTGTGGACGACGAACTAAAATTTATCTACTGTGTGATACCAAAAGTGGGAACCACAACGTGGAAGAATGTGTTAGCTTCCCCTCGAGAACAAGAACAATCTATCGGACGTTGGAGTCTATGGAAACACCTTGATGATTACACGGAAGAAGAAAGGTCAAGGCGAATGAAAACGTATTTCAAATTTATGTTTGTCCGCGAGCCGTTACAACGTATGCTTTCGGCTTATACAAACAAGTTTATATATGATCATACCTACAGTGTAGAGATCCGTAAAGAGATAGTGAAAGCAGTTCGACCTCAAGATTATGAGCCTAAAGGAAAGAATTTCGTTAGTTTTCCGGAATTCATTCAGTATTATTCCGACAATAAAACGCGAGATAAGCATTGGCGTCAGTACGAAAAGATCTGTCACCCGTGCGTTATCGACTACGATTTCATTGGTCACTTTGAAACCTTGGAAGAAGATGGCCCTCTCCTGCTAAAAATGGCGGGACTTGATCAACTCACAAAGTTCCCACCAATTCACAAGTCAACCGGCTCATCTGAAGTGTTGAAGTACTATTCACAGGTCCCTACCGAGATCATCACTCGCATCGGAGAACTGTATCGCAGTGATTTTGAAATGTTTGGCTACGAATACCTCGGCCCTGTGAAAGAACTTTTGAATAAGGAAGCAACACAACAAAGCAAAAGCAATTAACTTTTTAAATAAGCTTAGAACAGAAACTTAGAACCGAAACTCGAGTCTTGCAGTAGTAGTAGTAGTAGTAGTAGTAGTAGTAGTAGTAGTAGTAGTAGTAATAATAGTAGTAGTAGATCCTTTATTTAAACACGATCAATAATTAAAGCAATTAACATGCTTAAGGGGTCGTGTAGACATAATTCTGTTGTCGTAAGATTCGCTTTTGGGGACCAAAAGTATGGAATTCCCTTGAGAAAAATATGAAGTCAACCTCTTTTACGAAATTTATAAAAGAAAATCTACTGAAAAAAGAACTGCTAAGCAAATATTAATGTTGCTTTATTTTCTGATTTTTTTCTTTCTTACTTTTCTAAGGCAAATTATAGTTGTTTTTTTGTGCCTTTGCTTTTAAAGTGCACATGAAGTGAAATGTCACTACCATTTTTTTCGATAATCTGAAAATAGATGTTTTAAAAATTATTTTGATGGGTAAATAAGTCACTTGAAGTGGCGGGAACATATTTCAAAAAGCGACGCAAGTTGGGCATATTAGACAAGGACCTGGGTTCTAGTGACGTCATTAGTGTGTAAATAACTGAGCGCGTCACTTGTTTTACAGTGGAGTTTTGGCAACTTGTGGAAAGATTCTTTCGATTAAATATGCTTGAAAGCGACGCGTATTTTATCCCCGGGTTCGTTCCCTTCTCCGCCAGGTTTTATTGTGATCGAACACACGAATGACGTCACAAATCCATTGTTTGTACCTTTTTGGCCGCGCTCAAAATGTCGCAAATTTCAGACCCCGGCGAGAGTTTTCAAACCGCTACAAATAGTGGATCCTCTTCGCGCAAAAGAGAAAAACGATTGAAAATGAAATAAAGGTGATATAAATGTTGTGGTGCAATTTTGTCCTTGGTGCAAATTTTATTTTCCTTTGTTCAAAACTCATTATCACACATTATCATACATTTCCATACCCAAAAACAAAGGAAAATGAAATTTGCACAAGGACAAAATTGCACCACAACATAAACAACATAAAACCTTAAAAAAAACGGTAGTGAAATTTCCCTCCATGTGCACTTAAACGATTTTATTTGCTTCTGATTTATTCATTTTCTGATTTCTTTCATACTTCTCTAATGTCAGGCACGTAGCTGGGGTTTCAGAAGGGGTGTTCGTATTTATCTGAAGGTTTTGTAATGGGGGTGAAAGCAGCGAGCGCCGGAGGCGCGAGCCTCTAGGGGGGTGTGGGGGCATGCCCCCCCAGAAATTTTTGAAATCTAGAGGCTCGGAAATGCTATTTGCAGCATTCTCCACGACATATTGCGTCAAAAAAATCAATCTCGATTAATATAAGTGTAAAATGACGGGTATATCTTTAGTGCTTACAGATAGATTTTGTTAGCTTGATACACAAAATACTTGATACATATATCCTGGCCTGACTAAACTTAACCAGTCCTCCCGGTTACGCATTTTGCGACCCCTTTTTTGTCAAATTCCAACTGTTTTTTAACTTCAAATTAATATCTACGACAGCATAATTCTTAAACGGGAAAGATCGATGCACGTTCCTGTCTGTCAATTATTCTTCAATTATTATTCTCAAATCTGTTCATACACTAAGCTGGCAAACTGCCTCATCCTCGGGTGAAGGCCTTCGAATAAATTCACTACCTCCTCTAGATTGACAGGCATATCGTATTTGATATGCATTAGAGCCAGGGAGGAGAGCCTACTCTCTCCCATGGTGCACCTCATGTAATTGTTCATCCTCCTCATTGTGCCTATCGAACGTTCGCATTCACAACTGGTCACTGGTAGGGTGGCAGCAATTTTCAGGAGCACGCACAGGTTGGGGAAGTTGTCAAGATCGCATGCTTTCAGTGCCGAGGCACACGAGTCAGCGGCAATTTGCCCGTTCTGTACCATAATCTTCCACCTTTGAAATTCGAAGGAAAAGAGCTGAAGAGAAGGTAGGTCATCCTACGCGCCTGAATGTTATAGTAGTTTTTGCTTTGTGTGATTTATTTGCTGCTTTAAGCTTGATTTACTTCCTTTTTTCTTAGGTCGATAATAGTGCGTGTTTATGTTGTGTCCTGTGTCTTGTGTAATTTGTTTGTGTGTCTTCCGACCCTAGTATTGTAACTTAGTTCATGTAATTTGACTTCCTAGTCTCTTTAACTCCCTAGTTATTTTAGGAACCCAATACCCTTTTGCTATTTATTCTATTTTTCATGAGCTGACGTCCGATCTCATTCTCATAAAATGTAAAGCGCAACTGATTATATTATATAGAAGTTCGCGCTATATAAAAATGTAAAATATTATATATTATATATTATTTCAATTCATGTAAATTTCTTTTCTTGATTGTTTTTTTGGGTAGAAAATAAAAGTTGTTGTTGCAGTTGTTGTTGTTGTGGCTGCTTCAAATGGCTAGTCTTTTCGAAACTGCATCATGGTTAGTAATTCCTTGCATCCGTAATAATATTAATAATATTTCATGCTGCATGCAATAACGTCATAGGTGTAACAACGGAGGTACTGCCTAGCTGCGAGACACACAACTCACAACTTAAATGCAGAATAAACTCTGAGGAGCTGGAAGCAATTGCAACATGCCTTATTCCAGACTATGACTGTCGCAAAAAGTCTTGGATCTTAGAGACTTTTAGCCGTGATGAAGAAACACTATCTCGCAAGTCATGCTTACCGCAGACCTTGCGCTCCACTCGTCACGGACTGAGAAATGAATTGATCCTAGCATTCAGCGACCAATTTACTCGGCTACTACTTATCTTGCAACACTTAAGTGAGTCAAATAGATCAGCTTACTATTTCTATATATATTCTAAACGGGTGTGGAAATCGTAAATTCCTCCTGTCAGTATCACAGCCATAGAGACTTTCCTAAGATCAAAGATCAAAGAATCGACAGCATTGAGAACAAAAGGCCTGTTGCTAAAAATATACCCTGTTGTTAATTTTTATCTAAAAGGAAAAGTCTCTCAGGCATGAACATACTTGGGGCAACCCTATTCTGAAGCCGGGCTCAAATGCTTTTTGCGACAAGCAGGATTTGCGCTGAGGCCTGTCACCTTTTGTAACAATCATTCAACACACTTTGAAGATTTTGCTATTAAAAATGACACAATGCTAAATGAACATTTTAGTATTATGTTGTGATTGCAAAATGGAATCTACAGAACTAGGCGTTGCAGCAGTGAGGCATGTTGAAAACCATTCATAAAAACCGTAAATTAAGCCAGTACGGTTTGGGTTAAAGACACAAGAAGGTTTGTGTATAATATGCGAAAACAATAATTATTGTAGATCCGTAATCGTATGTTGCTTCGCTTTGATTTTTTCGTCAACTATTAAAGTAGTATCACCCATTCGGCTTTGCGGTCGTTTGTTTTTGTTTGCAAATGACGAGCTCGCTCGTGATTGGCTCTTTCGGGAATTTCGACTGCATTAAATTCAATCGTCGAGTCATTGGGCGCGCAATGCATTTTGGGTGATACTGGGCCTTTAAGCATTCTCTACAATAAAATAAGATGACCCACCCACCCACCCCCCCCCCCCCCCATGGGTTGTTGAAAATTACACAGCCCACCCCTCTGCAAGGGCACAAAAACTGATCGATGACCCACCACCTCTCTGCTCCTGCCGACCCCCTCCCCCTATACTTTTTGACCAATCCCTTAGTTAGCTTATATTATAGATAGATAGATAGATAGAAACTTTATTTAAGTGTCAAAAGACCTTATAGCCTGGGTAAACCCATACTAATTTGGGGCAGCCTTAGTAGCCTTAGTAGGCTGGCGGGATAAAAACATGTCGGTGGGAATCGGGGATATCGTGGTTAGAGGCCTATTGAAGCTGTGTTTTGAAACGAAGGTCATCCAAACGATGGTCATTGATGCGACAAGCTTTGAAACCCATGCAGTACATACATGTGATTTCACTCAATGTGAGAAACGAGCTGAGAATGGTGAGCTATTCGCTCCAGTCCCTTACAGCTCGAGTATAAATAAGAGCTGTGCATCTAATTTCGGCCCAGTTCAAGAATCCTTTGGTGCTGTTACCTTCGTGTTCTCACCATGCCCGACGAGCAAGCTCCCGTTGCGGACGTAGTTCCATTAGCTCAAGCGCTTCTTCAGCCAGCTCAAGCGCCTCAACCAGGCCCAGCTAATCCAGAACCCTTAGTGGTAAAATTTTCTTTGGTATTTGTCCGGCTTTATAGCCGTTTTATCGCTTGTTCCCCGCGGCTCCACGTGCTCGCCGGTTTTTTATCTCTTCACCCTGCTCCTTGTCCCTTATCCGTTCGCCTCGTTTCTTTCTATAGTTTTAATTTCCCTTCCCCACGGCTTTTTTGGAATTTGCACGCCTTTTTATTTGGTTGTAGAGCTTTGCGTGCTTCGCCTCTCAACTGACGACGGGTTTGTGTAGTGCTTTTTCCTTGGTCCTCCTTTAAGTTTGTATGCTTATGTTTCTCACGTTTTGTCATGCGTACTTTGAATCAGAAGCATCGGGTTGCGCATTGCTTTTCCCTCGGGTCCCTTTTAAGTTTGTACGCTTATGTTTGTTACGTTTTGTTACGGTACTTTGTCTCACGAACATCGGGTTTGTGCAGTGCTTTCCCTCAGTTGCCCTTGAAGTTTGTACGCTTATGTTTGTGACGTTTGGTTATGCGTACTTTGCCTCACAACATCGGGTTTGTGCAATGTTTTTCCCTCAGTTGCCCATGAAGTTTGTACGCTTATGTTTGTGACGTTTTGTTATGCGTACTTTGCCTCACAAACATCGGGTTTGTGCAGTGCTTTTCCCTCGGTCCCCTTTTTAATTTGTACGCTTATATTTGTTACATTTTGTTATGCATACTTTGCCTTACAAACAATGGGTTTGTGTGGTGCTTTTCCCTCAGTTCCCTTTTAAGTTTGTACGCTTATTTTTTTCTCGTTTTATTATGCGTACTTTACCTCACAAACATCAGGTTTGTGCAGCGCTTTTCCCTCGGGTCCCTTTTAAGTTTGTTATCTTATGTTTGTTGCGTTTGGCCCCTTACTTAGTTTGTACGCTTATGTTTGTGGCGTTTTGTTATGAGTACTTCGCCTCAAACATTCAGTTTGTGCAGTGCTTGCCCCTCGGTTGGGCGCTTATGTTTTGAAGTTTGTGCTATTGTCTTGTTTAATTTATGCGTGTTTTGCCACACAGACTGCGAGTTTGTGTAGTGCTTTTAGCCCGGTTCCACTTTTAGTTTACACGCTTGCGTTTATCATGTTTTGTTTTTTCAATTTCAATTTATTAAGTGTCAATAGGAGACCCTAATCCGACACTGGGGTGGTCAGCGGTAGACCTGCTTATTTCAGTTATTTGCACACAATTTGAAATTAATTTTAAAAAAGTGTTCAGGTGTTGGTGCCTGTATCACAGAATCAGGCAAGGAATTCCTACTGGGGTGGTTCTTACAAAAAAAAGAGTTCTTATAGGCATCAATTGAAGTTAGTATGTGTCTGTAATTAAGGCGGGACTTAACCTAAATTTGAATGAAATTTGATGAGGTTTTAAGAAGGGATAGGAGTAAGAAAACGATTTTTGGAACACCAACAGACAGTCGATGCCCACGTAAGAGCATCCCAGGTTGCTAGTGGACTAACTTGGTATCCGTCTATTAATTATTAACTACAAATTCTTATTTTAAAACTTCACTAAATCTTCAATATTTCTTATTTCTCTAAATTTTACCAATCCTTTGAGAAAAACTATTTCCTCCCAAACATACCCAAAAATCACCCAAAAATTTACAAAACACCACATAACATAGATTTATGTTTTAAGCATAGGGTTTTTGGATTGCTTGAAACGTGAACGAGATATTTCCATTAAAGCCATGTCAAGTGGCGGAAAAGTGGCGTTTAGGTTAAGTCCCGCCTTAAGGGACCGTTCATTTTTATGAGGTAGGGGGGGGGGGCTGGTGGGATTTGGGGGGGGGGAGCATGCGAAAAAAATGGCTTTAAAGGGGCGCTGAACCAAAAAAAATTAAGATAAAAGGGGGGTCGGGCAAAATTTTGGAGGTAAAAATTGGTACGGAATTTTAACAAATTGAAGAGAAAATCTCTTGCTTTATTCACAAAATATAAACATCTGTTAAATGGTAAAACAGTTCCAAACTAACAAGAAAACATGTTGCCAACGTTTGTGTAGAAGAACTCAGTTTAGATAACAGTGCTTTAACTGTAACTGACTTTAACTCGTGAAATGTGATTTTTTTCTGCGTTATATGAGTCGGTTTGTTGCTATTAATAAAAGTAATAGATAAACTACCACAAAAATTTGATGCGCGTGCTCAATACAACTTTTAAAGGGGCAATGTCACCTCTTTTTTTAATAGCATCACTTTGAAAGGTCATAAAATATATTTATATCGATGGAAACCTACAAATAATGCTCCAAATTTGTTATCAATGTATTGTTATATTAGTGCACTGAAACTGTAAATTAGCGTTTTTGGTCGCAGATGGCTCAGATGGAAATGGATTGCAACTTGTAAAAATTGGCCAATTTGTTCAAGTTCTGAGCTGTGAGTCTTGGAAAAATCGCTTAAATCTGGTTATGCTTCAATTTCTCTTCAAGGAATCAGTTGTTATTTTATTTTCAATGCTCTAAGAGCATTCGTGTAAGACCAAAGGCACAAGACAATCGTTTAGTTCTAACTAGAGCAAAAATGACCAAAATCGCCGTGACATTCCCCTTTTAAGCACGTTACAGACGAGCAAGTTTTCTATGACAAGTTTTGCCTTGACAACTTTTACTTGCTCGTGTGTAAATAAAAACTTGTCAAGATTTTCCTTGTCAAGTGCACTTGTTCAAAAGCTGGCATGCTAGCTTTTGAACAAGGCAACTTGTCATAGAAAAACTTGACAAATCGCAAAACTTGCTTGTCTGTATGCTCAACAAGGAAAACTTGACAAGAATCGTTGCGAAATCACGGGCGCTCAGTATTGCACTAACCTAAAAAAGTTGTGAAAACTTTCCTTATCTGTTTCTCTTAGTTCTTCAACTAAATTGTTTGCAAACTCTTGAGACTTACGACGTATTTGCGTTGCCCAAGGGCGAACTCACCACCTGCAATTCATGTGTCTCTTCGAGTACAGTGGAACCCCGTTAATACGGTCACCAACGGGTCATGAAAATTTGGCCGTATTAACGGAGTAGGGTCAAATTTCATGACTGGTCTATGTTTCTTTGTCATGACAGGAAAGTAAATTGCTGTTTGATTACGTTAACGACAGAGGTCAATGACATGACAAGTTACAGGCGTTGTGAATAAATACAGTATTGTTTCTCAAGTACTATACAGTATTTAGTATATACTGAAACAGTGGATAGCATTGTTGGCGCGCTCTGATTGGCTACTGAAACTCGGAATAGCAAGTGCTATTGATCACCTCCCAGCAATTTGCGCGCGAAAATTGTAATCGTTGACAGGAATAAATGAGTTAAAAAGCATCATTTTCGTTATATTATCTCACTGTTTCAGTATATACTAAAACCACTACCCACCTCCACTTCGGTGAATAGTTGTTAATTGTTTTGTTTTGTCAATAATTAATGCGGATTTGGTTCGAGTGGCCGTATTAACGGGATAAAATTATAAAGGATTATACAGGTTGGGATTTCAGAATGTGGCCGTTGGCCGTATTAACGGGGTGACCGCATTAACGGGGTTTTATCATAAGAAAATATATGGGCGTTTCGCCGGGACAAAAAAAAGTGACCGTAATAACGAGGTGACCGTATTAACGAGGTGACCGTAAGGCGGGGTTCCACTGTACTCATATTGCATAAGCAAAGCAAAACCAAGACCATAAGCAAGCACCTTGCTTTTTCTCCCTTGTTAAATACATGTAAGCTATGATCAACGAATCTCTTGTTAAATACATGTAAGCTATGATCAACGAATAAAATGGTGTTGTGTTGTCTTCATCCGCTGTACAATTGTATTGCTGGCTACAATGAAAACTTGTCAAAGATAACTTGTTTATTCGTTCACACGGGCAAATAAAACTTGTCAAGGCAAAACTTGTCAAAGAAAACTTGTTACTCATACACACGAGCAAATAAAACTTGTCACATACACTTGTCATAGAAAACTTGCTCGTCTGTAACGTGCTTTAAGTATAATACCTCCTTATAAAATAGGTCCGCAATGCGAACTTGTGTCTAGTGCAAGGTTGACATGATGAGATCAGCCTCAAAAAGGTACCCCTTTCGGGCGGAGCATCCCCGTATAGCCCATTATAGGGAGTACCCCCCTCCCCTCCTCCGGGAACATAACCCCCACAGCAAGACTCGAATTTCGGTTCTCATCAGTTCATGCTCCCGTAAGTGAATGTCTCGTTGAATAATATGAAATTATTCCATTGTACATGAAATGTTTGCCGCTTTTGTACTCTTGGGGAGGATCGAATGTTAGTCTAATGTTCCGTTTTCTCATTGGCTCGTTTAGTTGAACCACTCCAGTGGAAAAGATACATCGATAACATCTTTTCAATGTGGAGTGTTGAGAAAAAGGAGATAGAAGATTTTATTGTCCTTGCAAACAGACAACATACTACAATTAAGTTCACGGCTGAAATCTCCGACAAAGAAGTAAACTTTCTGGATACAACCGTTTTCAAAGGCGCCGGGGTGAGATTTAACAAACAAGGAATCCGGCTTGATATCCGCACCATTTTAAACCAACAGAGACTTTCCAGTACACCCATTTCTCTTCCGGCCACCCACCAGGGGTCAGAAAGGGGCTCATAAAAGGTGCGGAAGCCCTGAGACATTTAAGAACCATTTCCTCAGCACAATCATTTAGTGAGAATATCAACAAATTTAAAGCACGCCTCCGTGCCAGAGGCTACCCTCACGATCTCATTGAAAAAATCATTTCCGAGGTAAAATTCAATGAACGGAAGTCATCTTTGCAGCAAAAGGAGAACGTGCGAAAAAGAATTCTGCCTTTCGTAACAACGTATCACCCGGCGTTGCCTAAAAACGGCATTTAATTCAGAACCAACTATTGCTAAGAGAAATATACAAAGAGCCTCCCCTTATCTCATACAAAAAAAGAAAATCCTTTGGGGATATACTTGTTAGAGCAAAACTCTAAAGGTCACGTTCCACGTTATCACGAGCTTATGAGTCGTGTCTGGCCTGTCAACACCTCTTTTCATGCAGATGAAAAAATTTCCAGTGCTATCCTGAATTGTATTACATGAATTTTAACTACAGCCAAAAAAACGACATTTCGTTTAAAAGTTTCTATGCAGGAGCATTTCTCTAACTTTTACGTGGAAGTGTAGCTTATTTAAAAAGTTAACTGCTTTTGTTTTGTTGTGTTGCTTCCTTATTCAAAAGTTCTTTTTATAGGACCGAGGTATTCGTAGCCAAACATTTCAAAATCACTGCGATACAGTTCTCCGATGCGAGTGATGATCTCGGTAGGGACCTTGAAATAGTACTGCAACACTTGAAGGTTTGAATTGGGTACAACAATGCGTTAGCCGAATTTGTCTATTCTTATTCACTAGAGCCAAGAAAATGTAAATTTGCAATAAGCGCACGCAGTTACGTAATTCTTGGAGCGGCTTTGGTTTTGCATAAATTACGCTTTGTTATATCACATTTCTAAGACCAAGTTGCTAAGTATGCCGTTGAAAATGGAGGCGTTTCTCCGAAGCTCTTTAGAAAGTAAGTAAGTAAGTAAGTAAGTAAGTAAGTAAAAAGAGCCGCAAATTCTGGAATGACCTCTCCCTTTAAAACAAAAGAGATCCTCAAGAATTCATTCACTTGTGATCAAGGAAAATTTTATTCTGTTCCAGGCGACACACCGGCTTTAAACCACAAGCCAAACAACTCAGTCGTTAGCGCCCCGTTAGCTAGATCTTCTCGTACACGACGCACCGGTTTCGTGTCTGAATAGTTCCAGTAAAAAACCAACAAGAGGTATTTAGAGGACTCAAGTTACCTGTAATCCTTGATAAAGCGATTTCATTCGCGAGGCCACTGCAAATAAATGCATCAAGATTATATATCAGCAATTAACGTAAGGTCGAAACACTCAATGGAGACTTGTTGAAGACAAATAGAGACCATTTAAAAGAATACAGGAATAGAATGATATGCAAAAAATGACAATACAGTGCATGGGGCTAGTCGTAACTGGATTCAACAACAACTTTATTTAGTATTACCATTTCTATACATGGTGTTACCTAAAGTTAAATAATTGTAAGAAACAATTATAAAGCTAATAATTAATGAAGAAGAAAAGCAAATAATAACATGATAATGATAATTTCTAGTTATGATTGTTTCTTCTTTCAGTTGCTTGAAATATAAAAGTAGCAGTTATCCTGCTAATAAATTGGTCAGTGTTGTTGAAAAGAAAAAACAGTTTTTCGTGTTTACTAAAATTTGTAAATAATTTGTTTCGTTCAATAGTCTTTATAAAAAGAGTGTTTCTAAGGTCATTATATAATTTACAATCAAATAAAAAATGCATTTCGTCTTCAACTGAATTTTGATCACAGTGATTACAAATTCTGAGGTTTTCAGGAGTTTTAGGGATTCATAGTTGGCATTTAACAGTCAGATTGAATTGTGAAGTATAATTCCTTAATCCTTACCTAAGTTGTTTGTGGCCAGTCCTTTTGATTGGGCTTTCCAAGGTTCATAGTACATCAACACAACGAGTGTTAACAAAAAAAGTAAAGAGAATGTTAACTTGAATTTCTTAAGGTCTGGCATTGTTGCTCTTGCTGTAGAAGCGGTCTTTCCTGCTAATTTTCCTCTCGTGCTGTTGTTTGCTACTGCTCAGGTCATAGTTAATAAAGTGCAATAGTTATTAAACCTGAGAAATGTCTTTGTTTGATGTTTTTGTTATCGTTTTTCGGCCTTGACCCTGCATAACATCTACTGTGAAATCGATCGGGAAAGGACACAGACACAGAACCACCGCGCAAGCAAAGGTCACGTTACGAGGAGTTGTCGAAGTTGCTAAAGCAGACGAAGAAGCGTTCGCGGCAGATTGCGAGGCAACAACACAGCCTGCAAGAAAATTCTTTGCGCATTTACACCTCATACATGGAGGGAAAACGAAAGTCTTAAGAGCACAAATCGACTCAGCATCTACGTGCAACACTATCAGTTCACAGTCCAGTACAAGAAAGGAAAAGAGCTTTATGTTGCGGACACTTTGTCTCGTGCAGCCATCACTGGTCACCATTCCTCTTCCGCTGGCGAAAGTGACGTGTTTCGATTGGAATTGGCAGAATGGAGTTCATACCAAATCAAGTCACAGCAAACACACTAAAGCGGATCAAGAGAGAGACCACCGAAGACCCCGCCCTAGCAGCCCTGTGCACGGTGATAATGAACGGGTGGCCATCCAATAGACTCTCAGTTCCAGAGGAACTAAGAGTCTACTGGAACTTCAGAGATGAGATATCATGCAGTTTATAATGGTGTCCTCTATTGATCTCATCAAGTCATTGTTCCAGCCTCTCTGCGATCCGAGATGTTAAAGAAAATGCACAAAGCACACCAAGGAGCAGACAGCAGCATTCGACGGGCGCGCGACTCCCTGTTCTGGCCAGGAATGCAAGCAGCAATCAGGGAGACATGTCTATCGTGTGGAATTTGTGCCCAGTACCTGTGCGAGCGACCGCAAGAACCAATGAAATCTCATGAGATACCCTCTCGACCGTGGTCGAAAATAAGCGCAGATCTTTTCCATCTGGATGGCAGCAATTACCTCGTGATGGTCGACCATTATAGTGATTTCTTTGAACTAGAACCCCTCAGAAACACATTGGCCTGCACAGTTATTCGAGCCATGAAAAGGAATTTCGTTCGATATGGAATTCCTGACAAGTGCATAACCGACAACGGCCCACTTTGTCAGCCACGAGTACTCAAGTTTTGCGCAAGAATACGGATTCACCATGATTAAGTCATCGCCATACCACGGTCAAGGAAACGGAAAAGCCGAGTCTGCAGTCAAAATTGCCAAGACGATTCTAAAGAAGTCCCGCCACGAAGATCCCTATCTGGCGCTCCTAGCATACCGTAATACACCCCAACAGGGATACGATTATTCACCAGCACAACGATTGATGTATAGAAGACTACAGGACATCATTCCCACAGCTTCAAGTCGTAGTTTTCTTTTTGTTGTAGATTGTCTTTTGTAAATGTTAACTGTATGTGTGTATGTTCAACAACAAAAAAAAATAGTGAAAGTACTATACTTGCAAGTTGTATAAGTATCGCATTGTAAGTAGTGTAAGCATCGTTTTTGTAAATATTGTACTGTTTCGTAAGTGATGTAAAGATTTGTATTAATTAAAAAAAAAATCATTCCCACAGCTCCGAGTCAACTTGCCCCGCAAGCAGCATCCTCATGTTTGGTACGGCAAAACATTGCAGACAGAAGAGGAAGATCAAAGGTTCAGTACGATAAGAGGGCGTCGACGCCGCTCAGAGAGTTCTCAAAAGGAGAAAGAGTGTACGTGAAACCGAGGCCCACGAATAAGCACCAGCCATGGATCTATGGGGAGGTTATTGGCAGACCCGCACCAAGGTCCTGCCTAGTGAACACACCAATGGGGCCAGTACGGCGAAACCACGCACAAATCAGGGAGGCGTAAACAGAACCTACCGACAACTATGACAGAAGATTGGAACAATTTGAAACTGCATCTCTACCCTCGAAAAGTGGAACAACGGAACAAATGGGTCAGACAATGCCCAGTACACTGACGGAAAGTGGACCAACAGAACAAAGGGATGAGACAACGCCCAGTTCACCAGCGGAAACAGAACGTACATCACCGGCAGAATCTGGACCTCGCCGCTCAACAAGAGAACGCAGACTGCCTTCAAGATTTAATCTCTATGTTATGTAAAGAACAGTTAAAAGAGAAAAGAAACTCGAAAGAACAAAGAACAGTTTTTTAAGAAAAAACTCGAAAGGACAATCGCGTTTATTTTTGTTTAGTATTCCAAAGGGGAAAGGTGTTACACTACTAATCATATTCATTGTTACACCACTAATCGTATGCCCTTGCACCTTTATTATACTAAATAGCATTGTCACGCACTTATGTGGATAATGGCTGCGGCCGCACTAGAGTAGTTAACCCGGTTATTTGCAATTAACTAAATAAAATTAACTGGTTTTACAAAATTCCTGATGCGGCCGCGTATTTTTGGCGTTCACCGAATTTTAACCGTGTTAGCGGTTCCCATGGAAATTAATTAAAGAATAATAGATTTTTTTAACCGGGTTAGGTTTATTTAAACCACCTTTCTAGGTAGTTTAGTGCAGGTTAACTTTACCGATCTGTCAATCATCTTCGCTTACGCGGTAATTTTTGGCTTCCTGTTAAATTCGTAGACCTTCGTACGGACGACTTTCAATTTCAAATAGAGAAAGGAAAACCGTCGTGTGTTTATGTTCTCCACAAAACCTATAATTTGATCATTTGACGATGTTGTTTTACAGGGAATAACAATATGTAAAATGCACGTGCAGAGGCATTGTTTTCGCTCATTAATCGTATTAGTAAGGGGTAGACCTTACTTTGAAGTGCACTTGGATTCTTTTGTTTTACCAAGAGAAAATAATTGGACAGAGAGGGAGTCTCCCAGTAATGGGTTTGGGATATCTTAATTGCAAAAAAGTTATTTTTAGTAACAATGCGGACCACGCGAAAACATTTTCCGGTGAGCTGGTTGACTTCCGGAAGACTCGCTTTCATGAATCAGCCCGTCAAGCCAGGCGGTGTCAGCAAATTAAAAAATGGCGACCATCGCGGTGTTAATTTCGCATGTGAAAAAGAAAGTAAAATGGTCCTGTTTGAGCAAAGAACGTTATAAAGTACCACAGCGGCTGGATACATAGATCTTCATCTATCCTTATACACAAACTGTTGCAACTGAAGCGGTAAAAAGGGGGCTGGACAATTCAACTTACCGGACAGATGCCAATCAACCATCCACTCCAATCTCTTGTAAGCGTCGTTTCTAAAAGTTTGAAGTCGTAGTCTGGGAGCAAGTGTAATCCCGTGGGAATTTCAGGCTGCAAGCAATCCACCCATCTAAATGTGTTATGGGGACCTTAAATAACAAGAAAAATTTTGGTGGCACTCTTGTAGCTTGCACCGAGCGGATTTATGGAGGTTATAAGAAATGACGTCAAACCCCAGCATGGAAACGAGGCTCTGACATAAAAACGGCTATAACTTCCCACCATTTTAACGAAATTACACCAAAATTGCAGAGATTATGTTTCTCAATGGGTTAGATGGTATTAGACAATACCGGCTCCTTAACGTGGTCACGTGACAAAGCTAGCATGGAAACGAGGCTCTGGTGAAAGAATGGTAATAACTTTCTTTTGTTTCAAGGAAATGTCACAAAAGTTGCAAGAAATATGCCGTCTGGGTGTTTTGAATGATATTAGACCATTACTGTACATTAAGAAGGTCATGTGACGAAGCTAGCATGGAAAAAAGGCTGTCGTAATAAAACAAGTGGCACAAAAGTGCACAAATATTCTGAAAAACCCCCCAGGAAAGAAAAAATCACACGTCTCGCGTTGAGATTCATTTTTCTCTTGTCAACACATGTCATCTGTTACAGACATTACTAATACTCTAAGTAATGCAATGTGCTTACTGGCATAACAATATTGTGTTCTACTTTAGTCTTGGCATAATGTAACAACTAACAGGTTGTAGTCCTTCGGTGATCGGCCTAGCTGGCACTCTCATCACTCTCGTACTCCACGTGTGCATCTTCTTCAAAATCGTCATCATCTTCTTCTAGGTGATTGTCGCACACATCGCCGTTATCAGAGCAGCTGCATAAGTCGGTGCAGTTAAGTTGTGCTTTCCGGCAGTTGCATCTATTTGTAGAACATCGGCTTTTGGTACAGCCACACTTGACTAGTTCGATGACGGCTTCTGGTGCAGGAAGGAGAGAAGTCATGACAGGGACCCATTCGTCGCCCTCCAACTTCCAGCCAGAGGCTTCTGGTGAGGGAAGCTGTGGTTCAGCCACAGTGTTCGTGGCCCACACCATTGCCTGGTAATTAGCCCTCATAATTGCCTGGCGCAGAGCCTCTTGTGTGGGCGGCAATTTCTCCGACTGAGCCTGCTTTTTCCGGAACAGCCACCATCTCAGCTCTTTGACCTTCGTAATTGCTGTTTTACTTAAATACAACTGGCAGACGAGCTTCTCTATCGCAGCCATGGTATTTGTTGTTGGCTGGTCTCTCGTGCCTAAGTCTGCTAGGGCAGCGATGGTTTCTTCATCAGCATCTTTGAAGATCTTCCACCATGTCAGCTTTGCTTTGCAGGCAAAGCACCCCGTGACGTCAGCACCACTTATGGCATGAAGGGCGGGCAGCGCTGCAACCTTCGTACTTCCGAGGGCCTGTACAATAGGCTTTAGCTTGATCACTCGGTGGCGCTGCCCAGTTCCAGTGACAAAATTCACATCATTACAGAGCTCTGGATATCTTCTCAAGGAAAGAATGAAGACGTCTGTGTCAGGGGAACAAATGTTGATCTCTGTTGCTCCACTGGCAGCAGCGTCGACAGCGTGAAGAATCATCTTGGTGTCGGCCTCTTCCTGGCTGCTTCTCAGGTGCGTGACGTCTCGGTGTGTTGCCCGGCAGTTGACCCCCCACGCCACAACGAGACACTTTCCTCTGCTCTCTGCTTTCTGTAGTGCCTTGGCTGATAGATACTCGGTCAACTCCATCTTGGTTCTTCCATCTGATAACAGGCGCTTCATTGGTACCTTAGCAATGTGAGTGGAGTCTGTTACTCGGTAGTAGACTGGATGTAGATCACCTTGTCTTCGTACTCTGGTAGCAGACTTCAAAGAAAGGGGGACGTCATATCGGTCAAAAACAAGGTGTATTTCATCACTGTCTCTGTACTTGTGGAGAAATTGCTCTGTAAAGTGTTCAGCGAGATGAGCACAGTTGGTTATGGCTGCTGGTTTATCAAGCGACTGTAGCTCTGCCATGCCATCTACTACAACTACCTTGTTTCGAACCACTGGTACTCCTGTTGGCGCATCACTGGAAGTGGCTGCCGGTGCCTCTTTCTCGATTAAGCTCATCAGTGCACTTTTGGTCAGGCAATGTAGCATCGTACCATCTGCTGCAAAAAGTGATCTTGGCACCAGGTTAAACTCATACATGCCTATGGCTTCTTGTAAGTTGATTTCTGGTCGAGACTGGCACACCATCATCATGCGAGCAAAGAGACTACGATCTTCTTGTAACTCTACAATCTTGTTGTTGGCAGTGACCTTGGTCTTCTTACCGGTGGATTTCCAGGTTAACAGCTTGCGCTTTTTCATCGGTGACCAAAGATTTACGTCACCTTTCTGGATACGTTCTGTGACAAACGTACTGAGAAGTGTAGCTCCTTCAGAACTTTGCGCACACAGATCACGCTTAACATCCTCGGGCATCACCACTTTGGTTACAAGATTGAACAGCTCTTCTCCTGGCTCAGTAAACGGATTAGTGTAGTTTTCGATGGTGGTTGTCAGCTTGTTGACATTTTTCTCTTCACGAGACAACACAGCAGCAGTGAGGTTATGGTGTCGGTCTTGAAACTTGGAAGTTACAGCTGCCATATCCTTGGCTTGATCGGCTAATCGGGCAAGTTCTGGAGCTATCAAGAAGAACTTTGCGCGAGCACTAGGATTGAGGGTTATCCCAACCAAGCCTCCGTTCACCTTCATCGAACGGTTGATGTGCTCCAGGGCGTTGTCAGCACCAAGGGCACAGAAAGGTACAAGGGAATTCTTGTTGACCACCCAGTTTCCATCCTCAAACTCACTGTAGATGTCAGGGTCGCTGTTTTGAAGGGACTTCATTTCCGCTAGGTAGAGAGGAATCATCCTTGCATAATTGAGGCGGTCATGGGCGAAGAAATACTTGGTAAAGATCTCAAGGGCTTGTAGGTGTAACTTCCAGTTGGCGGTGCGAACGGCCCGAATAAACATCATCATCTCTAACACCATAGCCATATAATGCCGGAAAACCTTGAACATTGGATTATTGGCGTGACGCTCATCAAACTCATCCATCTTCTTCATGATGTCCATGGACTCAACAGCATGAACCATCCGCTTATGTACTTCCTCTACTTCTTTTTTCTCTAATCTGGAACACGCGTCTTCCAACTCATTGGCTAGCTTCATCAGGTGCTCCTTGCATTCATCTGCCGCTTCGTTCAGAAACGTTTCTTGGTACAGGTTGAAGAGGGACTGAAGCGTTACCAGATGTGCTGCCTCCGCTCGTTTGACATGGTTGCCTTCCAGGATCTGTTTCACAGTAGAAGGGCCATAGATGTCGGACTCCACCCATGCCATGTCGATGCCACTGTTCTCGATGAACGCGCCAATGGTCTTCAGCTGTGCCATCACGATGTGTAGTTCTCCTGGACGAAGTATGATGTTGTTGAGATCTTCACGAGCCATCTGCAACTTCTTGGCTGGTATATATAGACCCATGTCGAGTGAGATGACGGTCTTCCTCTGTTGGCCTAAAACCTTAACATTTATTGCTTGAGCTTGCTTGAGCACGGTGAGAAGGGTGTTCCATTCGTGTGCTGGAGCTGCAATTAAAGGAGGCGCGCCTACTCTGGTTACTGGCAGAGCTTCGCCGATTAGAGAGTTGTACGCTGACCAGATGGGAACTTTACTTTGGCGGGGTTCCTCTTCCGGACGCACTTGTGCATCGTTGGGAAGATGTTGTTCTTTAGACAGGGTACGTGCAAATAGCCATGCGTAGTCTTCGGAACGTAAAATCAACGACACTTCCTCTTCTGTATACAGGCCAAACATGGGATGCGTTGGGGTTGAAGGCTTAGAGGGGGGATTGGGACATTCCAGCAAAGTGGATATTGATGCAGGTAGGTCTTTAACAGATCTCATCAGGCCTGCTTCATCCGTATTCAAACTAATATTGAAATGAAACACATACATGTATTGTCAATGAAAACGTTATTTGAAATAACTAACACGAAACCGACTATTTGATTAGACCGAAACGTCTGAAAACTTTCAAAGTTTCGGCACTTTTCTATATTAACATTTTCCATTATTTATTGTGTTCAACTATTTTGCCTATTTGATTAGTGTTATACCACAACGTATGTTTTCGCGGAAGTCGACCAGAAAATATAGCTATTTTGATAAAGTTGTCTAATGTTCTAGCAAGTGAAATAGTGTAAATAAAAGTGGTCCTGAAGTTGTGATCCTGAGCCTGTCGGCAATTGTGCGCATGCGTATGAGACTATCCCAAAAGTCAGTATTGGTAGATAACATTGACGTTATTTACATTATTCAAAACGTGCAGGCACACGTTAAATGAATTAGTCTTCATTCTTATTTTATTTTCTATTATTTCTACCCATGCCTTGTTTCAGTCTAATCCCGTACGCTTAGGCACTTACCGGACAACAATTGAAATAGATGTATACCCAGGTTTGCGTCAAGATTTGGGAGCTGTTGGGGCAGTTGTTCGTTGGTGATATAAAACAAATGGCATACTCGACAGACTAGAAGTGGCATTGAAACCAAACACGGATTGCTGATAAACGTTACGACATACAAATATGCCTACCTGAGTTGTGGCTTCTCGTCATCCACGAGACACTTCTGATAAATTGCCATTGCCGTTCCATGCAACGTACTACGCCCATCATATGTATCTTCTGTGAAATCGACGTTGTCGATGGCAAAGAAAACATGCCTTCCATTAACTATGTCGGGCGGCAGAAACAGTCCATCGTTGTGCTCCATTCGCTTCAAGACACTAGCCTCAATTTGCGATTCCACTCGCAAAAGTCTGTTGTACTCCACAGACATCCCAAACCCACGAAGCAGGTTGACTAGCTCTTTACTTCTAACAGACTGATGAACAGCCAGACCAACGGCTAACTGCTGCGGCATTTCACGGCTTGACTTGATAGCATCTGACTTCTTGTTACCAATCTGACGCTCTGTTAGGCACATGGACATTGTACTCTGGACCAAATTCATTGCACGCTTGTGAACTTCATTGCATTTCTCTTATGTAGAAAGAGTAGTATTGGGGCCATTGATCACCCATCTGAAAAAGCAATATAGTTCTTCGGGGAAATGATCTTTGGATAGAGTTTCTAGTGAGCCTCCAAACACCCACTTTTTGAACTTGCTTATGGACTTTCTTAAACGCAATGCTGCATTAAACAGTGTGTTCATGTCGTCCTGCACGTCACTTTCCTGTTCTGTCAATTGAACAGCTGCATCTCTGGACCCCTTGATGGTCACTCTCTCTGACTCATTCACACGTTTAGGCTTGTGAAATTCAACTTCATCAATCTCGCTGGTAATCAGCTGTTTTAGTGCTTTACGACTGCAGGTCTTATTGTCTACGCCATTTTCCTTCAGGATACTGTCATAAGCAGCCTGTAAATCTGACATAATCAGCACATTACCATTCCTTAAAGCTATCTCGGTTGTGATTAGGAACTCTATTTTGGCTGCGATTGCTGCTGCTACTGAAGTGCCAGATGAGCCTATTGGCGTTTTTGTAGTCGCTGACTTACGAAGCACAGTGGAAACGTTATTTCCCCAACACTTTTTATGATATTTAATATCAATTGCATGGGCATCTTTCAGGTCGACTGCAGTAGATAGTTTAACTCGCAGCTTATCATTGCCTGAAATTTCAATGGCATCATGAAGTGACTTGCCTGCAGAATGGGTGCTCACAGTTCTGAGAGTTTCTCGATAGCCTGCTGCCTTATCACAGAAAAAACACACATCTTTGTTGTATGGCACGGTCTTTGAGCGAGTTAGCTGTGGTGTTGATTGCTGGGTTTTTATTCTTTTCTCACTTGGGCCAGCCAGTTCTCGTTCATATCTTTCCCTCGCCCGTTTCAACATTCCAGAATGAGTTGCTTCTTGGTAGCATTTCCGGTGCCATGTTGCTGCTTTTACTTTTAACTCTTGAGAATTAAAAACCTTTAGATAAGCCCAGATCTCAACGTACTTAGTCTCTCCATAACCAGCTCTTGTGCTAATTGCTTCCAGCAAAGCTTCATAACAAGACGGATTTTCTACGAGTTCCTCTTCCTTTTCCAATTGGCAAACCAAACAAAGACTTAAATTTATGGATAGATTGCCGACTTCCATTGTAGTGCCTACATTTTTACAGAACTACATGGTCTGCAAGTCAAAATGGCGGACTTGTATTTCGATGATAAACACCGCTGACCAATGTACCGTAAAACGGTTTACCGGCTCTCTCAAGTGTTCTAAGCACAGGTTTTCAGCGCTTTTATGACCATACAGTATATTTGTTAGTATTTGAAAATAAAAGCCATGTTAAGAGAGGCAGACCAACGATTTTGTGACGATTAGCTATATGTTACAACGGAAAAGATATTCCTTAACTTAGGAAAAATTAGAGCGGTCCATAAACAATACAACTCTTTTTTCCTTTTCAGTAAATGGTGGCAGGTTTTTAAGAAAGTTTTAAAGCGCAAGCTTCTTAAAGAATTTTTATAATCTTAACTTAATTAATTCAATTTATCTTTTGTAAATACGACTTATATTTATGATTATAATGTAATTAGTTTATATTCGCGATTATTCTTATTCTTAGTTGTAATTATCTTTGAAAAGCCCCCTTGGGGAAATGTTATAAAGTACGTATGTATGTATGTATGTATGTATGTATGTATGTATGTATGTATGTATGTATGAATGTAAACCCAAACTTCTCTGTTGTTTTTTTTTTTTTGTGATTTTTGAAGAAACGGCACATTTTAGGTGTTACAGTACGACAGCCTCTTTTCCATGCTAGCTTCGTCACGTGACCTTCTTAATGTACAGTAATGGTCTGATATAATTCAAAACACCGAGAAACATATTTCTTGCAACTTTTGTGAAATTTCCTTGAAACAGAAGAAAGTTATTACCATTCTTTCACCAGAGCCTCGTTTCCATGCTAGCTTCGTCACGTGACCACGTTAAGGAGCCGGTATTGTCTAATACCATCTAACCCATTGGGAAACATAATCTCTGCAATTTTGGTGTAATTTCGTTAAAATGGTGGGAAGTTAAAGCCACTTTTATGTCGGAGCCTCGTTTCCATGTTTGGGTTTGACATCATTTTTTGAAAACCCCATAAATTCGCTCGGTGCAAGTTACAAGAGTGCCACCAAAATTTTTCTTGTCATTTAGGGTCCCCAGAACACATTTGGACGGGTGGATTGCTTGCAGCCTGAAATTCCCACGGGACTTTAATTTATGACATTTGCTCCCGGACTATCGCTTTGCTCGATCGATGGCCAGCCCATCCAAACTTTTCAGACGTGAAATATTTGCATACTGTAGAATTCAAAGTTGTTATGTTTTTTATAGCTGAAGGATAGGAGGATTCTCTTCTGGGAAAATCACTTTTTAGGAATTTCAACACGGCAAGGAGTTAAAAACGCTAAAACCGGTTATATGCTTTATACGTTTGGAAGGACTTTGTCAAGAGCATCTTCTTTCCACTGATGGAAAATGAATATCAGTTCTGTTGAGGTCAGCTAACAAGGAACTCTATACTGACAGCCGGGTTAGAGGTTATTTAGAGCCAAAGTGTAAGTAAAATTTCTGGAAAAGTGATTGAATTTTATTTATTCGATAGGCCGCGTGTTCTAAGTTAAATTCATTTATTAAAGCTTACTTGGATTATTGACTTCAAAAAAAATCCAGTAGACTCGTATTATTTTATTTCTAAAAAGCGAATAAATAAAACACGCTTTTCTAGTGATGTCACCTTAATTTATTCATTGAACTTTGGGATAAAGGCCACCCGTTTCTTTTTAGTAAACTTGCAGACCTTATAATAAAATTGCGGGCCTCCCCTTTGTCAGACAAAAGATCAGAAAGTTTGGCTGACACTGTATGCGACGTCAAAAAACTTAAATGACCTACTATAGAAAATAGAGTCAATCAATTAAGAATTGTAGCTAAGGTGAATGCATTGACCATACACTTAAATTCCACCCAAGGCCATTTTTTTCAATAAATGATTTCGAAAGAGCGGATCGATGCCCTGCTTGGAAGCGGCCGCCGTTTACACGCTTTGTATTTAGCATTTTTTGCATAAATTTCTATGGACATCTTTATTCGCCTCTCACATTTATGTTTCATAAACGAATCGATTAGATCCTTTTCCGCCAGTGAGTGTAGGTTGCTGTTATAATTTGGATTATTTCGCCAAAATAGTTTCAGAGAAATGACTTTATTTTCGCGTGTACGCGAGTTTCAGCGTCCAACTTCATAAAAATAGTTTCCTGACTTTTCCTTGGATTTTATTTAACGATGCCTCTTTTTAATACGGTTAACACCACTGGCTTATTTTTCATTGAAGTTTGGTTGTAATCTAAGAAGGGAGAGGAGATCCAAAATCGATATTTTCGTGAGTAAACTAAAATATTCACTTCAGACATTCTAAAATTCGTTTTCTTCGACATTTTCGTGCCAATGCAAACATAACAAGATACTTGGCTTACAATTTGTAGCCTCAGCATGTCTCCACGGCCACAGTTTTACTTTCATACCTTCATATATATTTGCTGGTTCATACAAACAGAATTTTGTAATATTATGATGTCTTTTATCCCGGGTCACAGCTAAGGTAACCGGAAATTCCTGAAGTTTGTCATGCATACACTCAGTTCGAAGGAACTTTACAGGTCCACTTTTCCCCAGCAGTTGTTAAATGAATGAAAACTTTATTTTGTAACTATAATTCAGACGATACTCCAATGGCGAAAACAAGCAGGCATCGTTTTGGAATAAACTCCAAGGAAAGGCCAGCAAGCATTTTTGTGAAGCTATTAAATAATGCGTGTAGTCGGCTGAAACTCGCGCGTTGTTTGTTTATAAAGTCCTTAAAATTCTCAGTGACCAATTATAATCCAATAAAAGCAACGTTCGGAAAAACAACTTATTGATTTTTATGAAACATAACTTGGACAAAGTGAATGAAGATGTCCGATCCATTGTTTTTTATTAGAAAAGGTAAATAGAAAGCGTGTAACCGACGGCGCTTCCAAACAAGGCATCATCCGTAGTTTTCATTTATTAAAAAACGTGGCCTTGGGTATGATGCATTTTCGTATTGAAACTTAGCTAAACTTCTTTAAGCCTAAACACAAAAGTTAATAATATTAATTACCTTTTAAGTCTAGAGTGGACCAAGTTTTTGACGTCGTGATACCGTGTTCAGCAATCTTTTAAACTGAGGTTAAGCTGTACTTTGACATGTACAAACAAAGGATCGTTGCCGCATGCGAGTTTACTAAAAAGAAATGGTGGCCTTTTATCACAAAGTTCAATGAATAAATTAAGGTACATCACTAGAAAAGTGTGTTTTATTTATTCGCTTTTTAAAAATAAAATAATACAAGTCTACTGGATTTTTTCGAAGTCAATAATCCAAGTACGTATAGATGAAAACTAACTACGCATGAATTAAACTTAACCTAAAACACGCGGCCTATCGAATAAATAAAATTCAATCACTTTTCCAAAAAGTTTACTTACACTTTGGCTCCAAATAAACCTCTAACCCGCGGCTGTCAGTATAGAGTTCCTTGGTAGCTGACCTCAACAGAACTGATATTCATTTTCCATGGAAAGAAGATGCTCCTGACAAAGTCCTTCCAAACGTAAGCTTATAGAAAACAAATCCATGCATGCATGTGAACCGGTTTTAGCGTTTTTAACTCCTTGCCGTGTTGAAATTCCTAAAAAGTGATTTTCCCATAAGGGAATCATCCTATCCTTCAGCTACAAAAAACATAACAACTTTGAATTCTACAGTATGCAACTATTTCACGTCTGAAAAGTTTGGATGGGCTGGCCATCGATCGAGCAAAGCACTTCAAACTTTTAGAAACGACGTTTACAAGAGATTGGAGTAGGTGGTTGATTGGCATCTGTCCAGTAAGTTGAATTGTCCAGCCCCCTTTTTACCGCTTCAGTTGCAACAGTAGATAAAGATCTATGTATCCAGCCGCTGTGGTACTATATAACGTTCTTTGCTCAAACAGGACCATTTTACTTTCTTTTTCACATGCGAAATTACCACCGCGATGGTCGCCATTTTTTTAATTTGCTGACTCCGCCTGGCTTGACGCGCTGATTCATGAAAGCGAGTCTTCCGGAAGTCAACCAGCTCACCGGAAAATGTTTTCGCATGGTCCGCATTGTTACTAAAAATAACTTTTTTGCAATTAAGATATCCCAGCCAACGCCCCTAGACTCCCTCTCTGTCCAATTATAATCTCTTGGTTTTACGCATATCGCCAGGGCAACAAAGAATCCAATAAGTGCGGTCATTAAAACGTTGACACTCAGTACGCGAGCTACACTTGGGTGATTCCGCACAGACCAACAGCACGTGCCATTCAAAAAGACGTTTTTGATAAAAAAAGAAGGGAAATATGGAGCTTTTCGAAAACGAACTACTGGAAATTATTTAACTTTCTAATTACATTCAGCTGATATTAATTTTTACCTCTTTGATACATTTTACAATGAGATTGAAACGTGTAAATAAATCAGATGACTGCTTCTATTGAAACGTAAGTCAGACTTAGAAAACGCTCTCAGAAAGGAGTTCACACTACAAGTGTACGTACCAAGTGCACTTCAAGTGTACTTAGAGCTCTAGTGAGAACCGGCCTATTGTTTTGTGCAGCTCTCGCTAGCAAATGACAACATGATCTCTCACGTTCAAAGTTCAACCTTCTGAAGTGCGGCCGCTCAGAAACATAAAGTCGGTTATTTCACTTTTCACCGAGTTATTTTAACCGGGTTATTTTAACCGGGTTACTAAAAAAATAACCCAGTTAACTCACCAAGTGCGGCCGCAGCCAATATGTATTTAACTTGTAGCAACTAAATAAAATTCACTTTGAACATGCTACGTAGCGAGCAACACATGCACCTCCGTAAATGTTACCTACTGCATAACATGTACTTTTTGATATCTTGATATCATTACGATATCATGATATCATGATATCAAGCAGTGATATCATGATATCTACTTTTGACCGCGATGGCCCGCCATACCGCGCTATTTGTTATGTTAATGCACATTTTGAACTTTTTTGTCATTGCATTGTTTTCATTGCAAAGGAAGTTATTAAATATTGTCCACAGCTAATCATGTTTGGTTGTATCAACGGTTTCAGAGTATTACTTCAGCGAAAAAAATATATCAAGGAAAACACAACAATGGCCAACGTCACAACGCGCGACCTTGAGCAACATGCCCGGGGGGACTCCAATATAAAATGACGGGGGTGCTCGTCGGAATTTCAAATATCATGTCCTTGTCAAGATCTATTGATAGTATCTAACAAATGTGAACAAAAATGCAACAAAAATGCCCCCATGAATCGACAAAAAATGCAGGTCAAACCCCAATATTCCGTAAATTGTAAATGAAAGGACCACTCGACAAATTCGAAATACTGGACCCCTGGGAAGGATCTGATCAGCGAAATTAATTAGAAGCAAATGAAATGAAAGGCTGATCGTATATATATATATATATATATATATATATATTCCTTTACTGTACGATCAGCCTTTCATTTCTTTTGTTCCCTCTATTCTATTTACCTTGCAACAGAAGCTAGCCAAAGAAGTCGCAACCACTTCAAAGTGCTTTGAAATATTATGCAAATTAGCATAAGTAACCTTACGCCGGCTCCAGATACCAAGCAGCTCTTAACAACCTCTAATTTCATTGGACCTATTGTAGGTATCACGCAGCTCTATTGTTTTCAGGGCTAGGGTCCATTGTTGTGTTGTTTGTTCTATTGTTTTCTCAGCAAATCAGAGAAGACCTTGTAGGAGCTGCGTCTGTTCCGCCGTGGTATGTCACCTTGCGGTTTTTATATAAAGACCGGGTGAAGTGTTAGGGTGCGTTCCTTTGGGATGATCCGGATCCGGATCACTGATCCAAGATCACTCGGATCATGCTGCATCAAAGAAACCGATGAATCCTTGTCCAGTGGGGATTGATCGGTTCCTTTGATGATTCATGATCCGAGTGATCTTGGATCAGTGATCCGGATCCAGATCATCCCAAAGGAACGCACCCTAGTTGAGTACCTCAAAAGATGACAATGTTGAAAGATGATGATAATTACTTGAATGTGCACTCGGCTAATTTGCATTTTAAAAGTGACAAGTGCTTGCTGTTGTTTGTTGTTTTATGTCTTTGTTGTTTGTTGTTTTATGTCTTTGTCAAATACATCATCTTCCTAAACCTGAGCATAGTTAATCGAGGGACTGGTTATGAAACCTTGCAGACTTCAATAGCGATAACAAAGAAGCTACAATTTATGTTGAACCGTACTTGCCTGCACATCTTTTGTTTTTTGATCACATGCTATGACTGAATAACTTAATAGCACCATTTCTATTGGTCAGTTGCTCGAACAAAAGATCAATATCTACTGTGTTATGCAGGGTCAAGGTCGAAAAACAAAAAAAACATCAAACAAAGACATTTCTCAGGTTTAATAACTATTGCACTTTATTAACTATGATCTGAGCAGTAGCAAACAACAGCACGAGAGGAAAATTAGCAGGAAAGACCGCTTCAACAGCAAGAGCAACAATGCCAGACCTTAAGAAATTAAAGTTAACATTCTCTTTACTTTTTTTGTTAACACTCGTTGTGTTGATGTACTATGAACCTTTTCATTTTTTGCATATCATTCTATTCCTGTATTCTTTTAAATGGTCTCTATTTGTCTTCAACAAGTCCCCATTGAGTGTTTCGACCTTACGTTAATTGCTGATATATAATCTTGATGCATTTATTTGCAGTGACTGCGCGAATGAAATCAATTTTTCAAGGATTACAGGTAACTTGATGCCCTCTTTACCTCTTGTTGGGTTTTTACTGGAACTACATGATTCAGACACGAAACCGGTGCGTCGTATACGAGAAGATCTAGCTAAAGGGGTGCTAACGACTGAGTTGTTTGGCTTGTGGTTTAAAGCCGGTGTGTCGCCTGGAACAGAATAAAATTTTCCTTGATCACAAGTGAATGAATTCTTGAGGTTCTCTTTTGTTTTAAAGGGAGAGGTCATTCCAGAATTTGCGGCCCTTTTTACTTTCCACAAATATAAAGATAAGATAATATGAGACGATAATTAATGTTTCATTTTCTAAAGAGCTTCTGAGAAACGCCTCCATTTTCAACGGCATACTTAGCAACCTGGTCTTAGAAATGTGATATAACAAAGCGTAATTTATGCAAAACCAAAGCCGCTCCAAGAATTACGTAACTGCGTGCGCTTATTGCAAATTTACATTTTCTTGGCTCTGAGTAAGAATTTTTTAGTCTTTCAAGTTCTTCGCTTGAAGAACACGGTTGTCGTTACAGGCAAGCCCAGATTCCTTTTTATCAAAAAAATAAGTGTTTTCAATTTCACGCAATTTCAAGTTTTCTCAATTATTTGTCACAACTCGCAAGCTCGCATTGAGCCGGCCAAACCTGGCCCAAATCTCACGCGGTTAAAACGAAAACCTATGGAGCCACTAAAAAACGTCAATGTCATGGGAATTGGCTGTTTTCTGACCCCGTTTTCTGGTCAAAATTCTACTGAATATTTGTATGAATAGCTTTGCTTTTACATGAAATGCTCTTAGAATACTGAAGGGCAAATATCAAGTGATTTCCTTAAAGGGAAACCAATTTTTTTTCCAAAAAACACAGAGGAGAACTTGAAGAAATGGTTGCGTTTTGTTGTTGCAATCCACCTCCATCCCAGCCATATCTACAGCCAAAGACAATTAACACTAGTTTTAGTACACTAATATGGTAATTTGTGGATGTTTTTGGCTTTTCAAATAAAAACAGGTGACATAGCCCTAAAGATATAAAAACATTTCGACTTGCGTTAAGAACATCATTTGTCAATTGCAGGGAAAACGAAATCTCAGCACAACGATCAATCCCGAGGAGAGACAAATAGCAAGAAAACAACATCTGAAAGAATACTGTCGCTCACACACTTTTGACAAGAGCTTAGCCCCAGAAGATCTAAACCTGTTTGCTGTGGACGATGAACTAAAATTTATCTATTGTGTGATACCAAAAGTGGGAACGTCAACGTGGAAGAGAGTATTAGCTCGCCCTCGAGGAGATAATCTATTAAATATTAATCGGTGGAATATATGGAATCACTTGACTAATTACACAGAAGGAGAAAGGTCAAAGCGACTGAAAACGTATTTCAAATTTCTGTTTGTCCGTGAGCCTTTACAACGCATGGTTTCGGCTTATAAATACATGTTTACACGTGTGCCTTATATCTATACCGCTGACATCCGTAAAGGAATAGTGAAAGCATTGCGACCTCAAGATTATAATCCTAAAGGAAAAATTTTTATTAGTTTTCCGGAATTCATTCGGTATTTTTCCGATAATAAAACGCGAAATCGGCATTGGCGTCAGTACGAGAAGCTCTGTCACCCGTGTGTTATCGACTACGATTTCATTGGTCACTTTGAAACCTTAAAAGAAGATGGCCCTCCCCTGCTAAAAATGACGGGACTTGATCAACGCACAAAGTTCCCGCCAATTCACAAGTCAACCGGCTCATCTGAAGTGTTGAAGTACTATTCACAGGTCCCTACCGAGATCATCACTCGCATCGGAGAACTGTATCGCAGTGATTTTGAAATGTTTGGCTACGAATACCTCGGCCCTGTGAAAAAACTTTTGAATAAGGAAGCAACACAACAAAACAAAAACAATTAACTTTTTAAATAAGCTACACTTCCACGTAAAAGTGAGAGAAATGCTCCTGCATAGAAAATGTTAAACGAAATGTTGTTTTTTTGGCTGTAGTTAAAATTCATGTAATACAATTCAGGATAGGACTAGAAATTTTGTCCTCTGCACCGCTGTAAGATAAGATCCTATGAACCCTGGGCTCTAGCTATTTCCAGTAGCTTTCTCCTATTTTTTCCTATTTTTTATTTCATTTTTGTGATGCTCATAACATAATTACCATCTGGACCAAGTTTTAGAAAATCGTAAAAATTCCTTCTTTTTCAATGGAATCACCTTAACCTGGGTTGCTCTTGAGTGGGTATTGACTGTTTGTTGGCTCGTTTCAAGACTAAAATATTTTTTGTCTTTTATCTCTTCTTAAAATTCTTATTATTTCATTCAAATCCAACCGTACCTCTCCCTTAAACAACTGTCTGCGCTGCAACAATGACGCGCCAGTGAAACGTAAGTGGGAAACGAGGGACAAGGAGAGTATGGAATGTCAACTTTTTTCATTGTTACAACTAGTGATCTCATTGGCCTAGACTCAAAAACTGCTAAAACGTTAAGGTTCAAGGTACATTTTGTCTAATTTTTTTTAAGGTTTCAAGTAATTTGAGACCCAATCGCACAACATGCAAGTTTTAAAAGATAATGTATTTGGGGAACTTCATCAAAGATGCAAAAATATTAGCTATTGTCTTCTGCTATTCTGATTGGTTACGTACGAACATTTCCTAAAATTTATTTGACGCGAATGGATTTTCTTTATTTTTATAATGTAATATAATTATGAACCATCAGCTCCTCCTCTATTCTTGAAACCAAAGATATTCTATGCGGGAAATAGCTAATGCCGCAGAACAATGAAGTTTACTATAGTTCTTATGTGGAGAATTACTTAAATAGTTTCAAGTCATCTGAATCCAGAAGGGAGTTTGTAACACTTAACCGGCGGTAAAAGGGCCAAACTTCAAATGGTGGCCTCTTTTTGCTAAGGGATCTGGGCGGAAAACTACTTTTTTTTTTAAATAAGGTGAACTTTTTTATTATTTAATAAATATAAACGACATTTAAACAAGAAGCTGTACACAGCTTGAACTCGTGGCGTCTTTAACCCATTGCAGTATTGATTCCCAATTGTTTTGAGTATTTTTACGGAGAAACATAAAACTATGTCTGAAAAGTAAGACTACATCATTCAGTAGCCGACACTTAAACCATGATCGCTAATTGAAATAGCAAGTTAGATAAAACACAAAATTGCCGGAAAAAAATCCCACAGCAATAAGCGATGAACACAATATCAAACGGTCCTATCCATCCATGAACGCCTTGCATTGTCTTGAAAACTTGTACGCTGTAATTCTTCAAGAGACGACCGAAGACGCCCACAAGATTTTCGATTGTTTTAAAGGATAGTTTTTATCGTTTTTAATGCAATTTTATATAGATAATTAATTTAGTTAGATAATTTAAATTAGTTAAGTACTTAATCTATTGTTGTTAAAAAACACGGCTCGATGGAAGAGCATGTTTTATGAATTGACACCGTGTATAAATAAAGTTTACCTACCTACCTACCTACCTAGCGAGATCACTAGGTCACGTGTCAACCAATCGACCAGTGAAACTGAAATATGGGTGCATAAATTTTCATGTACCAATGTGACACGACAGAGCCGAATCTATAACTTGTCGGCTTACGCCACGAGTAATTACGAAAATTTAAGCAATTTTCCGAAGATTTTTGAAAATTCTGCAAATACTGTCCGAAGGTTGTACAAACGTTTCCGATCATTTCCGAAAATTTCCGAAGACGCCCACAAGATTTTCGAGGAAGACCCGAAGATGTTCCGATATGGACCAACACATTTTATCTCGTTTAAGTCCTAAGAACAAACCCCGGGGGGGAGGTACTCAACAAAGTTTTGTACGGGGATGCTCCGCCCCGAGGTCCAAACCCTTACCCTTTCATATACCGTTTTTGACAGAAAAGATACCCCTTTCATATACCTTTCATTGAACATGGTACCCCTTTCATATACCTTTCGTTGAAAATGGTACCCCTTTCATATAGCCTTTGCGTGCGTCTGTTTGATATATTTTGAAAGGCGCTTTTTTTAATACTTAAATTGCAGTTTTCCCTACCTTTTTTATGCTTCAACTCGTGTTTTCGCTACCATTTCCTATTCTTCGTGAAATCCCTACCCTTTCACATACTTCAACTCGTGAAATCCCGACCCTTTCATATACCTCCAGCCTCAAAAAGGTACCTCTTCGGGCGGAGCATCCCCGTATAGCCCATTATAGGGAGTACCCCCCGGGGAACAAACAAGGTAGCTGATATCTTCACTCGATCTTCCCAGTGAAGATAAAGTTGATTTATAATATGACCGTACGGCCCCGCTGACGCAATACTACAGAAAAGAGAATCGCAAGGTGACGTGAGCGGGGCCGGACGGGTTGACGTGAGCCGGTCCGGAAAAAGCCGTCCGGCCCCGCTCGAGTTCAAGTGACGTCGCACTGCACGACTATTCTTGTACTTTCTAGTCATATTATAAAATACTTATTGACTGAGTTAGGTCGGGCCGGACGGGAAAATATTTGGCTCTCGGTCATGGCGCACGGACCTCGCTGCGCTCGGTCCGTACGCCATGACCTCGAGCCAAATATTTTCCCGTCCGGCCCTCCCACTCAGTCAATAAGTGCATAATCTTCACTTAACTTTCTATAATAAAAGGAAATCTTCCACGGAGAAAATGTGAAGATATCAATTTTATCTTGAGGTGGGTCCACCTGAATGCCATGGAAATACTGTGTCTCGTTCACGTTTCATCAGCAATCCAAAAACCCTTCGCTCATCTCATGAATCTGTGTTATGGAGTGTTTTGTAAATTTTCTCAAAGGTTTTGCAAACTTTAGGAGAAAAAAATTGAATATTTAACGTATTTTGTAAATAAGAATTTGAAGTTAAAAATTAGTAGATGGACACCAACATAGTCCACTATCAACCTGGAGTGATCTTGCATGGGTATCAACTGTCTGTTGGTGTTCCAAAAATAATTTTCTTTCCTCGTATCTCTTATTTAAACCTCTTAAAATTTCATTAAAATTCAGGTATACCTCCGCCTTAACTGTCTTAACTGTTAAGAGTGAAGATATTAAAATCTTCACGTTATTAGCTAGACCATGTATTGTTTGCCCTCATTAAATGTCAAACGAGTTATATATAGTCAGTGTTGGTCTATAATCCAGTCATCTTGGGATCTTCCTCGGCAATCTTCGGTCATCTTAAAATTCAGAAAATGATCCGAAACGTTCGTACAGCCTTCGGGCAACATTTAAAAATTTTCGAAAATATTCGGGAAAGAAAAGATAGCAACACTCGAAGACAAATTTCATAGGTCTTCATATGTGTACGCACCCGTGCATGTATCCACTTCAGGATGGGCTCCTGTTCCTCTAGCTTCTATTTTTCTTAGAACCGGAGGAGAGGATACGAGCATACCTTATTTAAGGTTACAGTGTACCTTCGCGGGTGTCTCCAATATAACAGCTCTAGCGTCTTAAGATTACACTTAATATACCTAAACCCATATATCAAATTAAAGCTTATAGAGCTGGCTATCTAAATATGGAAACCATTTGGTAATAAATTGAATTGTCGAATTTTTTACGACGTCTAAATTCGAACGTCCGAATCAGCTTTAAAACGCTATAACTCAAAGCGATTATTGTCAGTTTGCTAATTTGATTTGTTCTCGGATTTCCGGACACGAAGCGCTAAAAAAATGTGTCGGCGATTTCCCATATTCAATTGCAGTGAAAAGTTACAGAATATTTTCGAAAAAGGGAGAAAACAAATTGAAGTGATCGCACGGAAATGGCTCTTGACGAAAAGATTTTCGGAAATAAGAAATTCGCCGAAATATTTTTGTTGATTATATGTTAGCCTAGCTTGTGTCCAAATTTGAGGAAAATCGAACAAATTCCCTTTGAGTTGTAGCTCTTTAAAGTGTCCCCTACAAGCGAAAAATTAACTTTGAGAAAACAGCGCTTAGAAAAACATATCGCTTCATAAACAAACTCCGCCCACAAAAGTTATACCGTCATTTCTCCGTCAATTTCCACTATTTTTCGATAATTTTTTTTGGATGAAAGTTCATTCTGTAAACTTTATTTTGACGCCAAAAAAAAATAAATTTTCGATCTGAAGGTACACGGTAACCTTAATATAAGAAATTAACGTTCCATGAAATTAAAATTCGCGTTAATTTTTGTGGGCGTTAATTTCCGCGACATTAATTAAGAAGAGCGTTAAATAATTTTCTCCACCTTAATTTCCATTATTATAACCCAAATTATAGATCCTGTCCAGGCACATTTGACACCTAGGAAACAAAAGCTTTCCGGCTGCACGCTGTATTTCAGTCGGTTACAATACAACAACCTAAAGGTTATCGTTTACAATATTTCCAGTTCTGTTACCTTAATTTCCTTCACTTTAAAATGTTATCTCCTCTTTTGCGTTTTTCTTTCTTTCTTTCTATTTTCATCTTTTGCGTTTTTTTTTTCTTTCTTTCTTTCGAAAGTCATTTTCGATCCAATTCGCATTAATACCTAATAGACCATTTTACAGTGTGTTTGGTGACCTGACCTTTGAATGGAAGTGAGGCTGGAGGTGACCTTGTTTTGATACAGACCTTAGTGCTTTTCATATGTTAATAATGTTTTTCTCATGCTAACTAGCTAAATTTACATATGAAAAGCACTAAGTTCTGTAGCACAACAAGGTCACCTCCAGCCTCCCTTCCATTCAAAGGCCAGGTCACCAAACACACAACTGTAAAATGGTCTATCGACACGAGCGTTAATTTCCTATAATAAGGTAATATTGATGAGAATGTACAGCCAATTCTAAAGCGCAAGCACTTCAAACAAAAAGCTGTTGAAACTAGAGAATTTGGTTTTATCAAAGAGTTGAAAAGGTATGAATTGGCCTCAAAAGCAGACGTTTCGAGCCTAGCCCTTCGTCAGAGCCAACCATGGAATTATGGGCTGTCATTGTGGTTTATATTCCCAAACGGTGGAGTCCGCCTACGCTATGTGTGGGTTAGTGTTAAAAACAAGACTTTCGTTTCGTTCGTTATAGGTTTTTTCGTTTGTTATAGGATTTTTCTTCTTTTAATTTTAATTGTATTTCTATTGAAATTTTTATAATGCTTTTTAGCTCTTTTATGATCGAACGTTTTTTTTACTATTACTATTACTATTACTATTACTATTACTATTACTATTATTGCAATTACTGCATTTAGCTACTTAATTCTTTTTTAATATTTTGTAACTTATTCAACTCAAAAGGTTTTTATTTTAAGAATTAACATTTGATGATTAAAGTATTTATTTTAAGCTCTTTTCTTTGTCAGGTCACAATCCTGCGTCACGTTACCATGGTGACATTGCGACCGGTTTTACTGGTTTTCTTTCTCTTTGTTCTTGCGCATGAAATGGAAGCTCGGCCCAGGCTCAAACTTGGACAGAAACCCGAGGTCTTTAAAAAGTCCAAACTTCCTTTTGTTGATGTACAGAGTTTTGATAAATTGGCAAGGTAAAACTGAGGGAGTCTTGTTGGTATTAGTTTTATTCCAGATTAATTCATATTAGTGTTTGTCTTCTATCTCTTCTACTGGTTGGAGCTGGCCAAGACCAGAGCGTGAGTTGAAGAAATGAAGGCATCCACCACTTTAATCTCAAACATCAATTTTATTGAAAACCACATTATGTGACATAGGCCATCTGAGTGGAATACAATTTAGGGAGTATTTAATCGGGAGAGTAATTTCGAATCTGCCGACCGCGTACGACATGTAGTCCAATTACTTATTTATAATCGCATCAATAACAAAATTCAAGTGTTTTAGGTCACCCAGTGACTTTCTGCGGCCACTTCTGTTGTGTTTTCATTTCTCTCAAAACTCTCGCTGGCTTTTTTCGCTCGTTTTTTCCCCTGAAAATTTCGCTTTGTTTTCGTTCTTTCCGCTTTCCCCTCATTTCGATTTGCAGTTGTGCGAAACTTCACCGTTTTTTCTATGATTTTTACCCTGTGAATAACTCCACTAATCCCCGATTGGCCGAATTTCATATACATTGCTGTGTCACGAAGCTTTTCAGGGAGTTTTATGTTGCAACCACTATGACAACCGCTTTAATGAGAGACAATCAATACATGGGGCCTGATGGGGGTCTTAATGTGGAAAATGCTAGTTAACCACCTAAAAAACACGTGTTCAAAGTTTCCTTCATATGGACGTCTACCTAATTTCAAAAGTTAATTGTTTTTGTTTTGTTGTTCAGTCTGCTTCCTTATTCCAAAGTTCTTTTATAGGGCCGAGATATTCGTAACCAAACATTTCAAAATCACTGCGATACAGTTCTCCGATGCGAGTTATGATCTCAGTAGGGACCTGGGAATAGTACTGCAGCACTTCAGATGAGCCGGTTGACTTGTGAATTGGCGGGAACTTTACGCTTTCCTTAATTCCCGCCATTTTTAGCAGGAGAGGGCCATCTTCTTCCAAGGTTTCAAAGTGACCAATGAAATCGTAGTCGATAACACATGGGTGACAGATCTTTTCGTACTGACGCCAATGCTGATTTCGCGTTTTATTGTCGGAAAAATACCGAATGAATTCCGGAAAACTAATAAAATTTTTTCCTTCAGGATTATAATCTTGTGGTCGAAATGCTTTTACTATTTCTCTACGGATGTCTGCGGTATAGTTAGGGTTCTTTATAAACTTGTCGTTATAAGCCGAAACCATGCGTTGTAAAGGCTCGCGGACAAACAGAAATTTGAAATACGTTTTCAGTCGCTTTGACCTTTCTTCTTCTGTGTAATTAGTCAAGCGATTCCACATTATCCACCGGTTAATATTTAGATTATCTCCTCGCGGGCGAGCTAAAACTTTCTTCCATGTTGTCGTTCCCACCTTTGATATAACACAATAGATAAATTTTTGTTCGTCGTCCACTGCAAGCATGTGTAGGTCTTCTGGCGTTGGACTCTTGTCAAAAGTGTGTGTGAGACAGTGTTCTTTCACAAGTCGTTTTCTTGCTATTTGTCTTTCCTCGGGGCTGAGGTTTGTACTGCTAAGATCTCCCTACAATTGAAATATGTCATGAATCAATAAATAGGTAAATCTTCTTATTCGCCACTCCAGAAACTGTGGGGAGACTGAGCACCAGCTTTTGGCGCTAAGATTTCTGGGATCGTTTGGGTAACCCGGCAATAGAGCAGTTTTCAATAGACAAATTCGGCTAACGCATTGTTGTACCCAATTCAAACCCTTTGGGATTAGAACTCTAGATCTTTGTTCGTCATATTTCCATATCAATGAAGCATTGACATGGAAATTATATGGAAATACTGTGAACAAAAGATGTTATTCCCAAAAGGTTTGAATTGGGTACAACAATGCGTTAGCCGAATTTGTCTATTGAGTGTTGTGAAACCAAAACCAAAGTAATTACTCTGACCAACCACAGAACTCGCAGACAATCCAATGAACCAATCAGAGCTCGAAGCAAATACATGTCGGCGGTGCCGAGCGCGGGAAAACGCGTGCGAGCAAGTCACGATTGGTTTTGGTTTTTAATTTTACTTCTGATTGGTCGAGAAAGTGGCGCGAGATTTTTTAGCCAATCACAAAGCGTAGCAATGCAAAACCAAAGCAATTGTGTAATTACTTTCGACACTAAATTGAAAACTACTCTATAGGTCATAATTGGTTAAAGGCCCAGTATTGTCCATTATGCTTCACGCGCCTCTGTTATTGTTTTGGTTTGCACAGGAGCGAGGCGTCAATTGTTAAGAGTCGCGTAAAGCATAATGAACAATACTGGGTCTTTAATAATTGCCTTTCATGGAAGCCATCAACCTATCGTATCTAACGCTGGTTATCCAAACGATCCCAAAAAGCCTAGTGCCGAAACCTGTGCTTAATCTCCCCGAAGTTTCTGGAGTGGCGAACATGGTTGCATCAGTTGGTCACATGATCTACTTTCGTTAAACACAGATGAAGCTGGCATTTTTGAGTAAAACGTTTATCAGAAATGAAAAGACAGCTGAAAAGAGCGTTTAAAGAAAAGCTAGTATACAAATTCTCAGGGTTATATCTTCTAAGGGGTTATTTTTATGGTGCTTTCAGTTATTGTAAAAATTAGAAGGATTTATATGGAGAGAACAAATCTTGCTATCCAATAACGCTCCAGTGGTTTTTTATAAAAATCGTTATTATTTCAAATTACCTTCTCAAACTCATTAATAATTCATGACGAGAACACAAAGGAAATCACTACCGTGAAGGAGGTTTTGAAATCGTTTCTTAATCAGCATAGATTTTGGCGATTTTATTCCTTCGTTTTCTCCGCATTTAACGATCAGTTTGAGAAGCTATATCAAACACTCGAATCAGTGTTTCATCAGATTTCCAAACACCTTAAAGTGGGTGAAAAAAACTCGGCTGCGCCTCGTTTTTCTCACCCACTTCGCGGTGTTTGGAAATCTGATGAAACACTGTTCCTCGTGTTTGATATATTACATAAAAACTCTTACTTGCGATTTATTGACCTAAACATTTGTACCCTAGCTCGTTTTCTACACACTCTTCTTTTATCTCGTGATATAGCACCTCTTGTTTTTCAGTGATGAAGTATCGGAAACGAATTTGGATGGCATGGCCTTCTCGCTTCCATACAAAACCTTTTCTTTTCAATGATTATAAAACTCTCTTTCGATTCTAAAAGTCACATAGCTCCAGCTACAGGTTGAACAATAATTTAATTGTAGCGTTGATGCAAAAAAAATCCAACCTTCTCACAGTACAGTATTTACAGAATTATCGAAAATCTTCGGAAATCGTTGGAAAATTATTCGTATACAATAAACAAAATAATACGTAGATACGAAAATATACCCCCAAAAAGGTTTTGAACAGTTGTGAAGCTATATTAGCTGCCAAAACCCACCAACCCCGTCTCCCCCCCCCCTCCACCCCTCCCCCCCTCCCCCTCCGACCCTCCCCCTCCGACCCTCCCCCTCCGACCCTCCCCCTCCGACCCTCCCCCACTCCGCCCAAACAAACTCTTCCCCTGTCCTAGATCATACTTCATGACGGTACTGTCGGGCATAAAAATGACTAAGAATTAATAATATAAGTAAATGGCTACGCGAAGAATATCATTTGTGACGGGGTTAACAAGTAAACAAGAAGTCATTGCTATAACGTAAAAACGAAGGGATTACCTAAGATCCTTGAAATATTGATTTCATCCTCGGGAAATTCACTACAAATAAATTGAAAAAGGTTATTTGTTGTGTTAGCAGGAGGCGTGAATTCAGTTAAACAATACAATACATTAGTATCACCCAACTAGTGGACTAATGCAAATCCTGCATTTTGATTGGCTACGCTACTAGGGGTCTAATAGTAATAGTCATCGAGTAGCGAAATTCGCCGGTTTTATTTTTCGTTTTATTCCCAAATAAATATTTCTTCAACTTGCAATTGCTTTTTTTTATTATTGCCTTTTTCTGTCCGACTAGTTGGGTGATACTAAAACAATTAGACCCTTCGCCCTCAAGGGCCACGGGTCAATAGCCCATTCGGCTTCGCCTCATGGGCTATTGACCCGTAGCCCTTTCGGGCTACGGGTCTAATTGTTAAATAGACTTTATTTTAAGAGCACGTGACAGTAAAATAAACAAAAGATATGAAAATAAACGGGGGTGCTATAACCGATATTGAGCCCGGTATCATTCCGACTACCTGCTAACTCTGACGAAGGCAACAGAGAGTTTGTCGAAAATTTAGTTTCTTAAAAGTTTTTTATAAGATCATTTTAACATTTTTAGATCCGTTTCAAAACGTTTTTAAGTTAACATTTTTTACGACGGTAGCACGTTACAGTGATAAAACGGATGACCCTGTGGACGTGGCCCTCTATAAAATAAACGAAATATATGAAAATAAACGGGAGTGCTATAACCGATATGATTATTCACTACCTGCTTTATTTCATATTTTGGTTGACAGTACCGGTACAACTACAATAAGCTGCCCTTATTGAAAATACAAAAAATATTGCGATACGACGTTTCGATGTATCTAACAGTCATTATCAAGTGAAAAGTGACAGAAGGAAAGAAGAATGTATATTAGTGACAAAAACAGATAATTTACATTCTTTTGTTTGCGTTCTAATTTATATTCACCTTTTGCCTTCTGTCACTTTCTGCGTGATAATGACGTTAATTGGATACACCGAAATGTCGCATCACAACAAAAAAGTTTTGTATTTTTACGAAACGTTTTTAACAAACCTTGTGCCCTTATTAAAAATCTTAATATAAAGCACGCACAGTAATAAATATTTGAGTAGAGATAATAGCCGAAGGATGCCTTCGGAAACTCAAACGATAAATTTGTTTCTCTAAAGCGTTTGAGCCACGAACAGTCAGAACTGAATTACTTTAAACTGTTATACAAATTTAAGGGGATAGCTCTACTAATTAATTAGATAGATAGATAGATAGATAGATAGATAGAAACTTTATTTAAGTGTCAAAAGACCTTATAGCCTGGGTAAACCCATATTTTATTACGATAAGAACTATAGTATAACTGATATACTTATAAAAATACTAATACTATGTAAAAGCTATACAATAAGTAAACAAGTAACTGTAATTTGCAACGGACCACCGTAACGAAATCGCCGGATCCTGACTGGTAAAGGATCTAATCAGCTATAAAATAATGAAACGATTTGATACAATAAGTAGGACTTTTTAATAAGCCTTTAGTGAGTTACAAATTATAAAACCGTGGCAGTGTCATTTATTTCATCCTCGATCATCTGCAGCTGACATATGTGAATGTTTCATATTTCGAGGTCAAATAAAGTTTATGTATGTATGTGTGGTTCCTTAATCCTTACCAAGTTTGTTTGTAGCCAGTCCTTTTAATTGGGCTTTCCAAGGTTCGTAGTACATCAACACAACGAATGTTAACAGAAAAAGTAACCAGAACATCAACTTGAATTTCTTACTGCCTGACGCTGTTCTTAACTTCATTTCGTCGCGCGCTTTTTTATATATATCATACAATGGACAGCAACTTTGTGTTGCTCAGTGCAGCTTCGTCCCGGTGTTTAGTTTTGTCGGGGATGATCCCGGGGGATGATGTCTGAAATATAAAACTTACTAATACATTTATTGTATTCCGTGCACTTTTAATACATGTTTCATAGCTAATCGGTGGTTGCCATAGACAAACTTTTTGTCGTCCATTTTATTACAGCGTTAAAACGTGTTGACTTTTTAATTGGAACTCACATGTCATTGAGGCGAGTTTCAATCGAATCAAAGAACCCCTGGTAATAGGAAATGAAAAATTTTTCAATTCTCAAGAAAACCTGGCGTGAAATATCTAATTTGAAAACTTCATTTATTGGTTGAACTGCCCGATAAATACATGAGATGAATTAAAAGACCGATCATTCGTTACGGCCTGGGGGGGGGGGGGGGGGGGGGGGGGGGACTAATATTTGTATCCATTCAGAAGATTTACTGTTTGAAATTTATATCGTTATTGTTTATTGCTATTGACTTTGTTAGTTTGTTAGTGAGCTTGTGACTGGTGGCGTCGATGGGTGAACCGCGTGGAAACGAGCAATATATCTAACTCGAATTGCATGCGAATGACATTGCCATGCCGTAACGTCAAGAAATATAAGGGATGGAACATTTTTTTGCCGGGGGGGGGGGGGGGGGGGACTGAGCATGAATTTTTTTCCCGTCTTGAGGTTGTGCAAGAATATTTTTCGGGATTGTTCGATACTTTTATTTCCTTTGGCTCGCCGTGCATGATTTTTCTCTACTTTTACTGTACAGGAATTTTTTTTGGGGGTGATTGCCCATTCCCCCCCCCCCCCCCCCCCCCCCCCCCCCCCCCCCCTCAAAAATAAAATGGTCCGTCCCTAAAAACAACAAAAGCCGAAATTTACTGAGCAAGCCTCCCTTTGTAACCTGCTTCTCATCGCTCCCGGCCGCTATGGCCAGCGACATTCTCAAGCTAACGTCCCTAGTGGCAGGGAGCGATGAGAGGTGGTTATATTCGCAGGCTAGTAACTTTGATGTATTAAAAAACTATAATAACGGCAAAACCACAGCGACAAACCAATGAAGAGTGCCGGATCTATCGTAGACCGGGATCAGTAAAAATTTTGAAATAGTAAAGGTAAAAACGGCAAACTGATCCTTACGGCAAGAAGAGATAGAGACAAAAAAACAAACAGTTGAATATATTTGCCCGATATTTCGGTTTGCAAAACAAACCTTCTACGGGGGCTAAAAAATAATCATATTTGTTTGTTTAGCTCCAGTAGAAGGTTTATTTTGCAAACCGAAATATCGAATCAGTTTGCCGTTTTTACCTTTACTATAACTTTGATGTAACCGATCGGTCTCTCCCACTTAAAGCCAATTTCCATTGCTTTGTGATGTTTCTTCTTTATTCAGAAGTTATTTTATAGGGACGAGGAATTCGTAGCCAAACATTTCAAAATCACTGCGATACAGTCCTCCGATGCGAGTTATGATCTCAGTAGGGACCTGGGAAAAGTACTGTGTGCGTTTATCAAGTCCTGCCATTTTTAAGCAGGAGAGGGCCATCTTCTTCCAAGGTTTCAAAGTGACCAACGAAATCGTAGTCGATAACACACGAGTGACAGATCTTTTCGTACTGCCGCCAATGCTGACCGAAAAATACCGAAGGAATTCCGGAAAACGAATTTTTTCCTTCAAAATAATAATAATAATAATCTCTTACCAAAGCTCTCGACATTTTAGAAAGTTTCGCCAAAATTTCAGGTCTCAAACTAAATAGCAAAAAAACAGAAGCTTTATGGATCGGTTCATGTACTGGCACAGACGAAAAGCTCTGCCCGGAACGAAAATTCAATTGGCAAAAAGACAAAGTCAAAGCACTTGGTATATGGTTTTCAACAGACCCAGAGCTAACTATCACCCTCAACTTTTCGGAAAAAATAGAAAAAATCCGAAATTGTCTGGGCTGTTGGTCAGTACGCAGACTTAGTCTAATCGGAAAATTACAACGGTTCTAAAGAGCCTTATTGTTTCTCAAGTAACTCATCTCTTGATGGCTCTTCAATCAAACAAATTTATTATTAGAGAATTAAATGATCTTTTCTTTGACTTCCTTTGGAACGGCAAAGGGGTCAAAATTAAACGAAACGTAATAATAAGGGATCTTCAAAATGGAGGCCTCAAAATGATAGACATCTCATCTTTTAACAAAGCTCTAAAATCCATCTGGATAAAGAAATATCTCGACGAAAATTGTAAGAACAAATGGAAACTTTTCTTTGACTTTGAAGCAGATAACCTCGGAGGCCCTGCTCTTTTTAGCAATTTAAATATGGCAGACACTAAAAAAATATCGAAAACTCTAAGCCCGTTTCTAAAAGAGGTTATAGAAATTTGGACTGAATTAAATTATCAAGAAAAAATAACGTCGACCGAATCCTTTTTTGCACAAAGCTTATGGCAAAACTCACTGATTAGAATTATGAACAAACCGGTCTTCTATAAATCTTGGTATCAAAAAGGGATTTCTTCTGTTAGTCAACTCATCAAAGAGAAACCAAATGTTTTTTTTACGGTAGCAGAATTTGAAAATAAATATTTCATCAAAGTTAACCCTCGCACTTTCTACGGCATAACATCCTCTATCAAAACACTCTGGAGAACCCAAAAACCGAACATAAAAAACAACGAGACAAAAGAAGAAACTTTTCTAACGGCCATGAAAGCAACCAAAAAACCAAGCAGACTAGCTTATCAACGACTATTAGAAGGGAAAACCAATCTCCCAATACCCAGTCAGCAGAAGTGGTGCAATGAATTTCAATGCGATTTAAAATGGAACGTCGCTTATCAGATTGCAAAAAAATGTACAAACAGCACAAAACTTATTGAATTTCACTTCAGATATTTACATCAATCTCTGGCCACAAATATATCTCTATTTAAAATGGGTTTCAAAGAGGATGATAAATGTACCTTTTGCCAAGAAGAACCTGAAAAAATTCTTCATCTGTTTTGGTCTTGCAACAAAATACAATTCTTTTGGAAAACATTTGATTCTCTTTTAAAGTATCGTAACTTTGTCCCACAAAACCTCGCTCTCGACAAAACTCTAGCTCTGGGTCTAAAATCAGATAAATCGAAACACAAAAATAGTATTAACTTCCTTTTCTTATTGGCTAGATTCTTCATTTGGATCTGCAGATGTAAGGAGAATCTCCCATTTATAGAAAGCTTTAAAGCTTATCTCAAACTATACAAAAACGATTTTGAACCATTATCCCTAGAGTAACTATGATTGTTTCTCTCCAAACTTTCCCCTGACATCTTTCACCGTGTTGTTTTTTCTATCGTACGTTTTGTTTTCTTTTTTCAGCAAAGACGTATCTTTTGTTTTTTCACCGGCCTATCTTCCTTTGAGGCTCCTAAACTGCTCTATAATCGCACTTGTACCCTCTTTCTTATAACTGGTAGTTTTTTTTTATTAATATATTTTTTGTTTTTGTTTGTTTTTGTTTTTGTTTTTTTTGTTTTTTTTTTTGTGTGTGTATATGTGTTTTGTAAGCTAAAGGTACGTAAGGCTAAGGGTAATGTAGTAACATGTAAGTAAATAATGTGACGTAATTTAGCTTTAATTTGTAAGTAGTTTTGCATTTTAGTGTCAAAAAAAAATAAAATAAAAAAAAATAAAAAATAAATAAAATAAAAAAAAATAATAATAATAATAATAATAATAAAAATGTGATAATAATAATAATTTATTTATAGTCGATAAACATAGGGAATAATTACCCAATCTCCCGAGCCAGAGGCTCATGTAAAAAACGTTCGACAATTAAGTTAAAATAAGGATTATAATCTTGAGGTCGCGATGCTTTCACTACTTCTTTACGGATGTCTGTGGTATAGTTACGCATACGTATAAACTTGTTTGTATAAGCCGAAAGCATGCGTTGTAAAGGCTCACGGACAAACAGAAATTTGAAATCACGTTTTCAGTCGCTTTGACCTTTCTACTTCTGTGTAATTAGCCAAGCGATTCCACATCAGATCCACCGCTTGATATCTGGATTATCTCCTCGACGGCTAATTCATTCTTCCATGTTGTCGTTCCCACCTTCGATATAACACAATAGATATTAAATGTTTTGCAAGCATGTCGCGGCGTAATATCAACATCCACACTCGATCTCGCGAACATTGAGCGGCGAGCCTGCGTGCGAGTGTGAAGGTCACGTGATGGACTTGCGTAATCTCATTCAATTTGGAGTTAGGTAATAAGAGAAAGCGACTTTGTTGGCCATTGAGTGAATAGCCATGTTGATTAAAATGTTGTAAGACAGGAGCATGGAGTAATTATTACAAAATAAATACTACAACTAGTCGCGTTCGAAGAACGCAATCCTAATTTCGTGCTGGTTGTCCTGTGGTTTATGTGCAGTAAAATTTGAGATTTTTTGGTAGACGGTCTTCCATTTTAACCCTAAATAAGTGCCGGATAGTTTTGTGTGCATATAATTAAAAACCTCCATGGAGTATATACATTTGGCCGCCCTATTGTTTTTTTTTCAGGGGCTCATTTCCGCCGGAAATTCCTTCGAACGCGTCTCCATAATCTGTGATTACTGCTAGTAGTAATCATAGATTATAGTGCGTCTCCTTATCCCGTGGCACCTCGTCTTGACCTAGTACCTCAGTTTTATGCACACAAAACTATCCGGCACTTATTTAGGGTTAAAAACTCATTTTAAAATGGTTAGCTTTTATTTACTGTTATGGATATCACTGTTTAAAAGGGCTAGGTCGCGAGATATGTCACGCAGGCAAAAACGTCGGGCCGTCATCAAACAAATTCACGCTATCGCCGTGGAATCGGGCAAAATCCTGCCGTGCTGTGTACTCCGAAAGGTCTCAGATTTTTTCGACATATAAATAGTATTTTGTCTTGATTTCATTTCGGTTATTTCTCCGATTCTGAAATCATACTCCTCAGTACATGTACTAATACCGGAACCGGAAATGAGAAATTTCTGAGAAAGCCTGTTCTTGGACACCGCGTTAATGGAGCATGAAATCGACGTTTCAGTCACGCAACATTCAACGTGAATTTCGCAGGAATTTTCGGATACAATTACAACTACCAGTTGCAAGTATTAGACACAAGACTGTTGAATACAATTCCTTTATTAGCTAGACAAATTTTAGTCACAAAACTGCGAAATCTTTAGTCGCAAATGCGCCCGGTACAGGCGCAATTTCGAGCACTGTAAAGTTAATCTGCGTTCGCCTGGCGCGGCCGGTCAATGAATTATTGCTACAAAACATAAGCGAATTGCACCGTACCGTAGAACATCGCGAAGAACGACGTCGGTATTTAGGTGAAAGCTTCCCAAATCAGACAGAGAACCACAGCAAAATCAAGATAGAACATTCAAAACATACCAGAACGGTAGCGAGGAAAATCTGTAACTTCTTGCTTGATTCCAAAGAGACCCAACAACTTACTTGGTCCGGAGAAGAACCTTCGTCTAATTTTTCCACTGCGTACTTTTACTAGGCATTGAAATATTGAGCCGTACGATTCCAAAATCGGGAAAATATCCGAAACTAAATCATGTCAAATAGATTATTCATATGTGACATTTCGGAACCCCAGCTCCCCAGGATGATGCCTGATTTCCACGCGATGTTGGATACTATTGTGACGTTTCAAGATGGCGCAGATTTGGTACCGACACTTTTCTCGATTCGTTCCGCTTAGCTGACAAGATTAGGAAGCGTCTCCTTCGTCGACGCAATAACACCGAGTAGAGAAAGCTCTGAGGCATTTGGCCTCTGGTTAGGTTGGTCACACACCACAAGGGTCAGTTAATCACACTTATTATACGACGCAGCATTTTGCGCATAGAAAGAACTTCTTAGATCTGGGATCAAAACTGACAGGGACTGTCTTGATGGTGGAGAACTGGACTGTATAGACCATACCTTTCTTGAATGTCAATTCACCGGAAACTTTATTTTAAAAAATCTGTTTGAATTGGTTTAATGATGTCAACACCGCACACTTTCAATTAACCCAAGAACTGGAGGAGCTTTTATTTGGAACTCGTAACAATAGCTCTTCTTTAGACAAGCTTTTTAACTATACTCTTCTATTTCAAAAATGATACAAAACATTCTGTTTTCCTTAACTATATAAAAAATCAAAAACACAAGAAGGCTGTTACTAAATTTAAGATAGGGAACCACAAATTGAGAATAGAAACTGGAAGATATTCAATACCAAAAACTCCAGAAAATTTAAGGATATGCACTCACTGCAATTCAGATTCTGTTGAAAATGAAATACATTTCCTTTTTCACTGTGACTTATACGCTAATCTCAGAAGTACCTTCTATGATGAAATAGATAAAAGAAATAGACACTTCAAAAACCTAGATAATACATGCAAAAGTATGTTTTTGTTTAACAGTGTTGATCCTTTTATTTGTAGAGCAACGGCTGCTTTTATATTTAATGCAATGAATAAGAGAAATGAAGATATGTTTTAAAACTACACATAAGAAATAATTCCATATTATACACAATACTGTTACTTCCTCTATTTATTTTATTTGTAATTAACCTTGATACAGTAATGTACAATGAACTTCTTTTTGTAATTTTTATTATCTGGTAATACCATGTATAGAAATGGGAATACCTGAATAAATTGTTGTTGTTGTTGTTGTTGCTATTCATGCGCCGTTATATATATATATATATATATATATATATATATATATATATATATACTAGAAAATTAAACGAGGATGCATAACTCCTTCCGGACTTCATAAAAAAAATCAAGTTTCGATATCGCCTTGAGAAACTCCATGGCTAAGTAAGTGAAATAATGATCCTCCTCTTCTGTATCAAAATCTAGATAAATCGAATTGTTATTCCGATAGCGCTATATACATGTATTTTGTCTTCTGCATTTATTCACTTTTTCTGCATTTTCTGTTTTCGTGTTTCAAATAAATAAATTTTAAAAAAATCTGCAGTGCATAAAAAAAAGATTCGGAAAGAAAGTTACCTCCCCTGATTTATCATAGTATTGAGTATAGTCCTGGCATTTAACTATCGCTTACCCAGGTTGTTTTCAGTTGCCGGTTTCTTTTTATTGCGCTTTCCATGGCACATAGATCACATAGTACACCAACACGAAGACTTTTAACAGCAAAAGTAAATAGAATATCGACTTCAATGCTTTTCTGTCCCCTGGCGCTGATCGTACCGTCATTTTGTCGAAAAGGGCCGTCTTTGCCATTACTTTTCTTTGCGTGCTTTATACCATGGACGTCAACTTTGTGTTGTTACAGCTTAATTTTGGGAAATACTGCTTGAGGGTTTATAAAATTAACAGAAATATAGTTATTGTATTCAATGTTTGTATGCTTTATGGCTGACCGGTGGTTGCCCTTAGCCGAAAAACTTTTTGTTGGCCTTTTTGTGAAACCATAAAAATGCAAGCAATGAAAAGCATTTTTGTACACATTTATTTCGTGTTTTACGGAAAAGAAATTTAGTTATAGGCGTTGGAAATAAGATGCAATAAGACTTATATAATTATGAGGTTGTTTGTTTGTTTTGTTTGTTTGTTTTTGTTTGTTTGTGTGCCACATCGTGCCACAGTCATCTCGCGTAAAAATACATTTGGCGCCTCGTCACCAGTCTTTTGCTCGAATCTGTTTTGGCGCGTAAACGACGCGAAAACATCAAAACAAAGATGGCGACGGAGTCGGCGACGAAGGCAAGTTCGATTGCAACTGAAGATAATAAAAAACAAGGACCAGCCGCTAGCCTAGCTGCTAGCCCAGCCGCAAACAATCACACAACAGTTACAAAATGTAAAACTAGGTACAAAGGAACCCCCGAGCAGAAAATGCAATGGAGGAGAGAACAGAGGAAAAGGCGAAATGCGAGAAAGAAAGCACAAAAAAAGGAAATGAAACTCGCCAAAAAACGCACACAGGCTGAAAACCAGATCACCGAGATGATTTCATCAGTGCAAGCCGAAATGAAGAACCTTGTTGAAGCCGAAAAGCGAAAATCAGAAGAGTATCGGTCACTAGCGAGGAAGTATTATACAATGTGGAAGACATCCAATGATGAACGAATTCAACAACAGCGCGCGTCTACAAAGACACGGAGTCTGGGAGAAAAGGACCACATTTATGACGTAAGTAACCTGAGGAAAAGAGACATACTCCCCTACATTAACTGTACATGTAGTCGCCCCAGAATGTATTGCGTTTTGTCAGGTTAGATGTTTTGGTTATTGTCTGAAATAGGTGTCATAAATCTGTAAGCTTACACGGTTTAAGACAAATGGGGAGGGCAGTGGGAGGGGGGAGGGCAGTGGGAGTGGGGGGGGGGGGGGAAATTTTCAAATTGTAATTGCAGTGAAAGTTTATTGTCGGGATACAATTTTCATACAACAGATTTTTTATAAAACCACCCCTCCTCCACCCCCCTAGGGTGTAATAATAATTATTGATCGGTCCCTAAAATACTTCAAAGGCATGAGTAGCTTAACCCGGTTCAGGATTTCCCAGCAGGATTTCTATTAACATGACATGATAATTACCTTAGAGATTTAAATTCTGTCAACAAAGGCACTAAGCACATTAACTTAAGTGTTGCGGCATGTCAAGCTTATCAAACGAACGTATTTGAAGACCTACTGAGTTATAATCCTGAACGAGGTTAATATATTACAAAGTATCAACATCGGGATACTATTACCCTCCACGTGCGCGGTATTTTGACGCGACATTTAATAAGAGAGAAAAGAACGATTTTCGACTTGACTCCATTTAAAGCTCCTGCGAGCTAAGTTAGAATCATCGTCGACTTATCTATCAGGTGAGGTGAGATTTATCGAAAAAAAGCCGGTAAGTAAAGGTTTTGTGATTTCAGGCAGGATGCAAGCAAGTAATGAAACCATTCGATCGGCTTTCGCGGCAATGGTGAAAACCTCGGCAAGAAAAGTCAAACTAGCTACTCTAATCTCGATCTGTAGTGTGTTTAAAAAGCGGATGACATGTTCGTGAATAAATGATATTCAGGATTGTTGTCATTTTCAACACATGCGGGCAAATACATTTTGTCGGATTTTGGCGTGCATTGCACTATTTATAAAATGCGTTACAGTTTATTATAGTAATCAAATCACTGTCAGATAACTCCATGCAACACCAGTCCATCAATCCTAATAATCCTTGGATAAATTAAGTCGCCTTTTGTTGATTTTATGTTGTCTTTTCAGTTAGGTATGTAGAAATGAATAGTTTATCGTCTTTATCAGTCTTGACTCCTTGAGTGACCTTTACGAGCCTTTACGGCTATATGCAACAGGCACACAATTAGGCTTTCGAAAGCCGGAAATGTTTCTGTCAATTTAGTATCTGAATTCCCTTTCAAGCAAATAAAAATCGATCTAATAATTTAAAGGAAAACCTTTTTTGTAGAAAATTTAACAGCTCATCACTGCTTAATATGTTCCCTGTGCATAAGCATTTTGTTTTGTTTTGGCATGTACATTTAAATTGTACTTGGTTTTTCCAAATTTTGTGATCAAGATAATGGTTTCTGCCGGCTGTTGTCTTCATGACTAAACATCATGTCAGGCAATTATGAGATTGACAGTGGCATTAATCTTCCTAAGCAGTCATTATAACATATAACCCGCGGCAAAATTTTGCCTATTTTTAAATCTAACGCAATCCTTAATATAGTTACACTAGGACATATCATTAGTTTGCCTGTTTAACTCTAGGCAGTCCTTAACAGGTACACTGGGGCATTAGCTTGCCTGTGCTTGACCCTAGCAATCCTTAACAGATACACTGGGGCATTAGCTTGCCTGTGTTTAATCCTAAGTAATCCTTAACAGATACACTGGGGCATTAGTTTGCCTGTGTTTAACCCTAGTAGGCAGTCCTTAATATATAAACTGGGGCATTAGTTTGCCTGTGCTTAACCCTAGCAATCCTTAACAATACACTGGGGCATTAGTTTGCCTGTGCGCGTGTTTAACCCAAGCAATCCTTAACAATACACTGGGGCATTAGTTTGCCTGTGTTTAACCCTAGCAATCCTTAACAATACACTGGGGCATTAGTTTGCCTGTGCGCGTGTTTAACCCAAGCAATCCTTAACATACACTGGGGCATAATAGCTTGACTGTGTTTGACCTTAGCAATCTTTGACAGATACACTGGGGCATTAGTTTGCCTGTGTGTAACCCTAGGCAGATACAGTTAGCAGATACACTGGGGCATTAGTTTGCCTGTGTTTAACCCTAGTAGGCAGTCCTTAACATATAAACTGGGGCATTAGTTTGCCTGTGCTTAACCCTAGCAATCCTTAACAAATACACTGGGGGCATTAGCTTGCCTGTGTTTGACCTTAGCATTCCTTGACAGATACACTGGGGCATTAGTTTGCCTGTGTGTAACTTTAGGCAGTCCTTAACACTGAGATACACTGGGGCATTAGTTTGCCTGTGTTTAACCCTAGGCAGTCCTTAACAGATACACTGGGGCATTAGCTTGCCCTGTTTAACCCAAGCAATAGGGATTATAGGGATTTACCGTTAAAAGAACGCAAAGTTTTGAACTGGATTTCCTATTGTAAATCATATATTTTCTAAAACAAGGTGTTGTAGTTAAAGCAAAATGTTTCTGCCTGCATTAAAAAAAATAAATTCAACTGCTGTATCCAGTAACTGAGAATTAAGCGGGATTACTTGAAAGCAAGTGACATGTGTTTATAATTTTTTTTGCAGATCGCATTTAATTTCATTGCTGTGTACATAGCGTATTTGGAACAAAACGTTTGCTGATATGATATTGCTATTTCTTTGCGTTTTTGATCTAAAGCTCATTTTTAACTTGTTACTTGCCTAGTAAATGCTCAATGAATGTTTTGTTTTTATTTTATTGGGGGGTTTGGAATTCACGACAATTGTGCAAATGTGGTTGTTAAAATTTCGCAGGGAAATATTCGCGATGTTTGATGTGTCATGAACAAGAAACTGGCGAAACTGCAAAGCTTACAGTCCAAAAAACGGAGTAAATAAATGTTTGCGTGTTAAAAAAGACGCTTGAAAGAAGCCAAATTAAAACTTGTACCAAAATTAAAAGAAAGATTGGGAAAAAAAATTGTAATCATTCACAACACTGATGACGATCGAAAGTTAGCCGCATAATAAAAAAATAATAAGCGTGTCCGGATTAAGCCGACTTTTAACACCTGTCTCTGTCTTAATTTTTTGGTCTGCGTGGTTCTTGTTACAACTCCTACTGAGATTTAGGTAAAAAAATTTTATCTAAGCAGCGGGGATCCGAAATCCTGAACTTACAGGTTTAAGCTCATCATGAATAAAAAAGATAGCTCGATATTTGCAAAATATGAGTTGACATGCAATATAATACTGACCAGTAGTAGTGACAATAAACACAAGTCAAGATTTAAAATCCAAGTTGACAAAAAAATACAAGTCGATATTCAGAAGTTGAAAAAAACATGAGTCAAGAGGAGAGATAGCACTAACGTAAACAGTTGTCACACATACATACATACATAAACTTTATTAAAGTGTCAAAATATTTAGCTGTAAGGCTAATTGAGGACACTATAACAAAATATATAATAATAATAAAAAATATACATTAACAGATATACTAAATAATTCATACAGTTACTTTAAATAATTTACAAATTTAAAATGGGCTAAGATTACATAGAGCTATTTAAATAGATAAGATATTAAAAATTCCATACAAATGCAACACCCATCCAGAAGTACAGGAAATGGGCACGTCCTACGACATGTCACATGACTCTAAATGCTTTGAATGAGTTGCATGGCATCGCTTGACGTATTGTGGAGAATTTGGGAAATATGCAGTCTGTATTTCCCATGATTCTTATTCTTGACTGGTGTGGATTTCAGCGTTCTCTATCTTGACTTCATTATCAGCCAATCTTGACTCATATTTTTGTCAACTTGAATTTCAAAATCTTATGTTTGATGTCACAACACCTGGTCAGTATTACAACAACAATAATGTTTAACAATCACCAAAAAAATTATATCTGATGTGACCATTACATATTTTGTAAAATTGAATTTTACCCTTTTATGAATTATTGTCAATGCTATAAAGACCATGACAAAGAGGTTAAGTTTGTATAAATTTACTCTCTGTGGTAAAAAATTTAGACAGAAATCCAAATGTTTTTACAGTCTACTTCTAAGCAAGATGTAATGCTCAAATTTACTAAGTGTCAACTACAGTGTATTTGCAGTCACATGCCTACAGTAGTCGAGGGGGGGAATTCTCAAGTTTTGAGACCCATATTGACTCTGAATGTAAGCACCAGGTTTAAATAAATACTGGCTGATAGGGCTGAGTTTAAGATAAATTTCAGGGGCATTTTTAAATGAGAAACTATGCCCACTGCAATAGAACAATTTATTAACTTATTGGATTTATTATGACTTTAGGTTTCATTATTAAAGGAGCAGAACTTTATGTTTCCTGTAGCAATGGTAAGTTTATCAATATTGAATCAAATTAGGTGTTTCTAATATTATAGCCTTGACTTTCTGAATCTGACTGGAATAGCTGGGGTGTTGGCATTTGATTATTGTGCCAGACTTGAGATTGGAACATCAATGGTTTGAGTTGTGGTCTATACCCTCTTGTTGTTTTCTGAGACAAGACAATGAACACTCAACATTGTCTCTCTCCACCCAGGTGTATAAAGGGTAGAGTCAACTCCCACTTTACCAGGGGGGGGCTCTGTATATTTTTGGGTGGTGATGTGCCGCTGGGACTCTCAAACCCTATACCAGACCATGTTCAGCTGATATTTTGCAACACTATACTAGACTAGACACCGAAAATCCCCACCCTTGCTATTTTTAGAACAGTATCACAATTAGTGTTTAAAAAAAAACTATCTGAAAAAAATGTTGCTGTGATGATTTTATCTCCATTTAGGGAAGCATCTTTCTCTTCCGAGTTTCGATTCCTATTCTAGACTTAATTCTACATACCACTCATCAGTTTCCTGGCAATTGTTACCCTATTCTAGACCAAAACTCTTAGATTTCTATATCCTATCCCAGACTAAAAACTGTACCATTCACAGTGGCTTATACCCATATAGCTTACGTGTGAGAGTACCCATCCCCGAGCCTTCGGGACACAATATGGTGTCCGTAAAAGAGAGGGTCTGTAATGAAAAAAAAATGCACACAAGCCACAGGAGGTCAACACAGATGAAGGAATATTTCTATCCCCCCCCCCCCCCCCCCCCCCCCCCCGGATGTGATGCTGGTCCATCGAGTTGACGATACATTGTCAGTGTTGTGACCAAAACAGTCCCCCTACTCCTCAACTGCACATTTGCAAAAAGATGAATGGCTCCCCCTTAACCCATTGATGCCTAGAGAATTCGCAGAAAACAGCAATCTGAAGCAATCAATGCCGTTTTTTGACTGCTGTGGTGGCAAATTGCTAGCAAACTGTCCAAAACGTTGTTTGCAACATTAAAACTAAGCTTCCTTTTCGTTCGGGGTCAAATAAATCAACTTTTGGTTTCGGCCATGCGCACAGAGTAAAATTTTGAGATGAAGCTTGACTTTTCTTTTTCTTCATTCTACTCCCCGTTCTTTTTCTTTCTTATTTCATTATTTTTTCCCCTTGTTGCTGGCCTTTCACTAGACTTTATTTATGAAGTAAAAGTTTCCCAGGAAATGCTGAAGAAGGTGAAATTTTTTAACAAGACATGGCAAGTGGTAGGAAGACCAGATTTTCCTTCGATTTTGCCGGTCAAATCTGAGAGGTTTTTCATGTAGGAGCTCTCTCATTTGGACACTTTTTGAAACATTTCTTCCTTCTGCTTGAGTTAGGTGCAAAGGACATCTTTTATCATAAAAAGGGATGAAGTCACAAATGGTAGTAGAAGGACTGGTTCTATCACGGGTGGTCGAGGTGTCAATGGGTTAAGCAAGGTTAAATGAAGTTGGAATTTTTGTATTTTTATATTTTACTGTTAATTTTTTAGATTATAAGTTTCTAATATTAATGTTTTCTTTTTTGTTTTCAGACGTCAGTGACGATGAACAAAAGGTTTTCTGATGCTGGTTCATCAGGCCCTTTCAAAATCCTTGGGGAAACCTTAAATATCAGCAATAGCATATAGATAAAGTAATGTTTGCATGTGTTTTTAAATATTTTTAAAGGATTATAAATACAAGTTTAATAATGATTACGCACCGATGGCTGACAAGCTAATGACTCTGGATGAGACAAAATTATAATTATTACTCAGTTTTCAGGCCAATTGGCAAAAATCTAAAGTATACTATTTTTCAGATCTGGAGACAAAACATGTCTATTTTCAGAGAAAAATGGTCAAGTTCTGGTCCGTGTGTGGAGGACAAGGGGGGGGGGGGGGGGGGGGTGGTAGTAAGCATTTACCTTGCCCCTGAGGGGGACTACCAAATAGAATGTTAGCTAGGAGTGTGCCGGGGGGAGGGGTATTCTGCAATGTTTTAGGTGGGGTGTTTCACTGGGACCTAAGAACCCTTACCCCATCTCAGACCTAAAATTTCTATTTTTTTTTACTATCTCAGACCAAACAGTTAAATTTGGTAAAAGGCTCTTTATACAAAAAAGGGAGTTTGTTTACACAAATTGACAGAATTAGGCATCAAACCCATACAAGCTCATTGAATCGAGTGAAACTTCCACAGGCACGGTTCCAGATGAAAAATGTACCGGAAAAAAATGACAAAACACTTAATTCGAAAATTGAACGGAAAAAGTAAACCCCATCTCAGACTTAGTGGGCGAAACTGAGACCCCATTTCAGACCTAGAAGGTCAAAAACCCGACCCCATCCAGCAGCACATTCCAGTATAGCTTATATAAGGGAGTACCCCCCAGGGGAGTGTGCCACACAAAAATGTGACTTTTCATATGCATCTCGGATCTTAGCCAAATTCTAAATACAAAAATCTAAAGTATACTATTTTTCAGATCAGGAGACAAAACATGGTTATTTTCACAGGGCTGTCATTAAGATTTGAAACAGGCGTTGCTCTGATCTTAACACCCCTAACAAGCTTGTTGCTTTGCCAGTAAATTGAACCTATAACAGGCAAGATCACCCATAACATTGAGGTCCCATCAAGTGCACTCACCCGTAACTGATGCTACGGGTAATGGCCCTTAATGACAGCCCTGTTTCAGATGCCCCATATCCGACCAACATGACTTAATTTTACCATTCCCTTTTATAGTTAGAAACTACTCTACTAATAATAATAACAAATTAACTTCTATTGCACATGTTACATATGAATACTCCCCTTCCCTAAGTCAAATTAAAATGCATCAATTTGATAGGTACATTGTATAATAATATTGAGACATTATACCTCAAACAGTTTTAGTTTTAAATCAGAATTTAAAAGAAAACGTTATGGTTACTGATCATTAAATATTTTCATTTATTTAATTTTATTGTTGTTAATCATTTATTTCTTGCGATTTGAAAATAACTTACAGTGTATTATGCAATTAAAAATGAGTTAAAGAGAATGTGACTATATTGACTGTTTGTCTTGTTGTTCTGTTGACAATTTGTCTAGTTTTGTCAGTTTGATCATCAAGACGTTTAAACGTCGCACATATCGATATCCCCCGAGGGGGGGGGGGGGGGGGGGAGGGGGGCACTCCCTTATATACACTATATAGGTATGTGCCGCCCGATAGGGTAGGGTTTTTGAGGTGCTCAGTCCTTAAATAGGGTATCTTTTTTTGTATTTTTGGTATTGTGATCCTTTTTAATAGATATTCCTTAGATAGGGTCAATAAATTGCAGTATCCACCCCAACGCGCAAAACGAAAAAGATATGGTCTGTTAAAACTGTACCACACGCCTGAATTGGGCCTTAAAAAAGGTATCAAATCTCGAATTTCTACCCTTGAATAGGGTCAGGGTTTGAGAACCTTGGCGGCACACACCTATCCTAAATTGTCGGGAGTAACCCCGCCGGGCAATATCCGTAGTCTTCGCCGAATAAAGTTGATGAAGTAAAGATCCTTTTGCACGTGTGCAGTTTCGACATTCTTGCAATCACAGAAACTTATTTAGGTAGGAACGTCAGAAGCAAACAACTTGAAATTCATAGTTACAAGATAACCAACGACGACACGACAACCAACGACATCGCAAAAACTCGTAAGCCACAAAACCGTCTAATGGACATCATTTGCGCCCAAATTGCACACAAGACACAACGAAAATACAATGTTGAGGTGAGTTAAGTTTATTTCCCCATTAAAGCTTTATTTTAGCATATATAAAACTAAAATGAATTTTCTATACAAAGGCTATAAATCGTTCGTTGCGTAACAAAGAACAGCACATACTAAGCTTGGGCTACCTGTGGCGTAACATTTGGCGCCTCGTCTCCAGTCTTTTGCTCGAATCTGTTTTGGCGCGTAAACGACACGAAAACATCAAAACAAAGATGGCGACGGAGGCAAGTTCGATTGCAACTGTAGAGAATCAAAAACAAGGACCAGTCGGTAGCCCAGCTACAAACAATCCCACAACAGTTGTAAAATGTAAAACTAAGAATAAAGGAACCCCCGAGCAGATAAAACAATGGAAAGCCAACCGGAGACAACAGAAGAAAAGGTGGGCGGCGAGACGGAAAGCACAAAAGACAGATATGCAACTCGCCAAAAAACGCACAGAGGCTGAAAACCAGATCGCTGATATGATTTCATCAGTGCAAGCCGAAATGAAGAACCTTGTTGAAGCCGAGAAGCGAAAATCAGAAGAGTATCGGTCACTAGCGAGAAAGTATTACACAATGTGGAAGAAATCCAATGATGAACGAATTCAACAACAGCGCGCGTCTACAAAGACACGGAGTCTGGGAGAAAAAGACCACATTTATAGCGTAAGTAACCAGAGAAACAGAGACATACTCCCCTACATTAACTGTACATGTATGAGTCGCCCCAGAATGTATTGCTTTTTGGCAATTTGGTATGAAAGAGGAGATGTTTTGGTTATTGTCTGAAATAGATGTCATAAATCTTTAAGCTTACCCTGTTTCAGACAATTAGCAAAATATCTCCTCTTTAAAACCAATATCAAACTGCTAAAAAGCAATTCACATATTTCAAAGCGGTACCTCTCTCAACCCTTTAACTCCCAAAGCAAACGTATGGCGTTCCATTGCAGACAAAAACATATTGACAGTAAAACAGGTAATAAGTTCGTGTTCCAGTACACCAAATTGAAAATCAATAACAATGTTGTCCCCTAAACCACCACCAATCCTAACCACCCGTCATGGAACATCACTACACATCATCGCACGTTGCTAGACCTAATCAACTTCTCTAGAAATCATCTAATGGAACTAGACATCATCCAACATCACTAGGCATCATACAGGATACTGGAACACGAACTTATTCCCGTAAAACACGTCCAAAAACATAATACGTAAGTCGAGACTTCTGGAATACATTAAAGGTAATAACATGATATATCACATGACCTGCACGGCCCTATGAACCTTTTCTTTGCAAAACCATTGATAACTGTATGAGGGCCATACCATGGCTCGAAATTGCGCCTGTATCGGGCGCATTTGCGACTAAAGATTTTGCTTCTGCGACTAAAATTTGTCTATTAGTCGCGATTTTGCGACTGTTTTATGGCCTAGCTAATAAAGGAATTATATTCAATAGTCTTGTGTCTAACTTGTAACTGCAGGTATTTGTAATTTTACCCAAAAAATCCTGCGAAAATATTCACGTTGAATGTTGCGTGACTTAATCGTCGATTTCATACTCCATTAATGCGGTTTCCAAGGAGTGTATCATGGGCGCACTTTTTCAGACTTTCTCAGAAATTTTTTGTTTCTCATTTCCAGTTCTGGTGGTAGTAGAAATCTTATTTATTCTTTTTGCGACTAAAATTTGAACTTGCGACTATATTTTAGGAATTACTCGCAAATTGCAATTGATAAATTTTTTTAATTTCGAGCCCTGCGTACACATTTGCGTGAGCGGGACCGGAAAAAGCCGTACGGACCTACTACAAAACCGGACGGCCTCGCATGTTAAAATTTCAAGTAATTTTGTCTCCAAATTGGTCATATGATAAAATACTTATTGACTAAGTTAGGTCAGCCCTCTCAGTTAGTCAATAAGTACATTATACTGACCAATAGTAGTGACAAGAAACACAAGTCAAGATTTGAAATCCAAGTTGACAAAAAAACTTGAGATTTGAAGTTGAAAAAAAAACTGAGTTAAGACAAGAGATAACGGTAACATAAACAGTTGTTGCACATACTGAAATGCGACACCCGTCTAGAAGCACAGGAAATGCTGCACTTTCGTCTTTCGACCCTACAACTCGTCACATGGCTTTGAATGCTTTGAATGAGTTGCATGGCATCGCTTGACGTGTTGTGGAGAATTTAGAAAATATCTGGCCTGTATTTCCCATGGTTCCTATTCTTGACTGGTGCGGATTTCAGTATGTGCGACAACTAGTCAGCATTCTCTTTCTTGACTTCAAATCAGCAAATCTTGACTCATAAATATTTTTTTGTCAACTTGAATTTCAAAATCTCATGTTTGATGTCACAACATTTGGTCAGTATTACAACAATAATAATGTTTAATAATCACCACAAAACACAAAAACAAATTTAAATTATGTCTGATGTGACCATTATTTTGTAAAATTGTATTTTACCTTAAATATTTGTCAATGCTTTAAAGTCCTTAAAGTGCCACTATGATCAAAAATATACATTAATCTTCCTGTTCTCTTCATATTTAAAAAAAAAGTACTTGTTACTTACCTTGCGAAGTTTCAAGTCAAAACTCGTACGGGAAGTGCCATTATTTTAACTTTACATTTCGAATTCGGCTTGCCGCCATTACTCAATTCAAAAATGACCGGGACCGAATCCTGAGAGTTGGATCGAGTTGGCCAAAAGATTTTGTGACGTCAATGAGTCAACACGTGCCTAATTTTGGCTTTGTTGTTTGTTGAACGTGGGCTTGGATTTATGAACGGAGTAATGGCTGACGGATTTTACGTGATTTTCGTGGGTTTTCGGCCAGCTATTTCTGGGCTGTGTAAGAATATATCAATCTAATTTATAGCAATTCGAATTTGTCCAAACCTATTAGATACATTTGTGTTACAAAAAGCGGAAAAGAAATACAGAGGTTAAGTTTGTATAAATTTACTCTCTGTGGCTAAACTTTTAGGGAAAAACCAAATGTTTTTACAGTCTACTTCTAAGCAAGATGTAATGCTTAAATTTACTAAGTGTCAACTATTTGCAGTCACATGCCTAGTTGAGGGGGAGGGGGAACTCTCAAGTTTTGCGCAGCATTCTTGAATGTGATGAAAGAGCTGCTAACCCATATTGACTCTGAATATAAGCACCAGGTTTAAATAAATACTGGCTTATAGGGCTGAGTTTTAGATAAATTTCAGGGGCATTTTTAAATGAGAAACTATGCCCACTGCAATAGAACAAAACTTAAAATAATTGGATTTATTATGACTTCAGGTTTCATTATTAAAGGAGCAGAACTTTATGTTTCCTGTAGCAATGGTAAGTTTATCAATAATGAATCAAATTAGGTGTTTCTAATATCATAGCCTTGATTTTCTGAATCTGACTGGAATGGGTGGGGTGTTGGCATTTGATTATTGTGCCAGACTTGAGATTGGAACATCAATGGTTTGAGTTCTGGTCTATACCCTCTTGTTGTTTTCTGAGACCAGACAATAAACACTCAGCATTGTCTCTCTCCACCCAGGTGTATAAAGGGTACAGTCAACTCTCACTATACCAGACACCTTGGGGACACAATATGGTGTCCATAATAGAAAGGGGTTGTAATGAAAAAAAAAAGCCACAGAAGATCAACACAGATGGAGCTGTAATTTTGTATCATGGTTCATCGCAGGGTCTGTAACAGCAGGAGTTTTTCCACTAAATACCTTTAGGGTTGTCCATTGTAGTGAAGTGCCGCAAGGCGATAGTTGACTATACATAATTGTCAGTTATGTGGCCAGAACAGCCCCCTCAACCCCACCTTTGCAAAAAGATGAATGGCTCCCCCTTAAGCAAGGTTAAATGAAGTCAGAATTTTTATATTTTACTGTCAAATTGTTTGGATTATAAGTTTCTGATATAAATGTTTTCTTTTTGTTTTCAGACGTCAATGACAATGAACAAAAGGTTTTCTGATGCTGGTTCATCAGGCCCTTTCAAAATCCTTGGGGAAACCTTAAATATCAGCAATAGCATATAGACAAAGTAATGTTTGCATGTGTTTTTAAATATTTTAAATTATTATAAATACAAAGCTAATAATGATTATCCACCGATGGATGACAAGCTAATGACTCTGGATGAGACAAAATTATATATTCTTGATAAAAAATCTGACCAATTTCAGTAAAACAGTGGATACCAGTCTGGATCTGCGCCTGACCAAGTCATCAAAGCTGCTTCAAAGATTTTTTGCCTCAAGTGTCTTCCTTTTCTCATTAATGCCAGCATGCAATCTTGCAGAAGACAGTTCAGTAGAAGTGTTGCCTTGTACAGCATGATATTGTAATACAGGGAACTACTACTCAACAGCTTTCATTGAAATGCTCACACTTTAGAACACTAAAAGATGATTTTTAGCGTTAATCTGGTCTGTGTGTGAAGGGGGTGGGGGGGGGGGGGGGGAGATACTAAGCATTAATCTGGTCTGTGTGTGGAGGGGGGGGTACTAAGCATCAACCTTTTTCCAGATGGGGAGTACCCCATAGAATCTTAGCTAGGAGTGTGCCACACAAAAATGCCACTTTTCATATCCATCTCGGATCTAAGCAAATACAAAAATCTAAAGTATACTATTTTTCAGATCAGGAGACAAAACATGGCTATTTTCAGACGCCCCATATCCGAGCAAGCTGACTCGATTTTACCATTTCCGTTGGAGTGATGCATACTCTAGCTTAGATAGAAACTACTCCACTACTAATAATAACAAATTAACTTCTATTGCACATGTTACATACGAATACTCCCCTTCCCTAAGCCAAATTAAATGCATCAATTTGATAGCTACATTGCAAATAATATTGAGACAGGTTATATCTTACAACGGTTTTAGTTTTAAATCAGAATTTAAAAAAAGAAGCGAACGTTATGGTTACTGATCAGTAAATATTTTCTTTTACTTAATTTTAAAAAATTAATAATCATTGATTTCTTTTTTGTTATTGAGTACACCACGATTTGGAAATAACTTAGGGTTTATTATGCAATTAAAAATGAGTTAAAGAGAATGTGACTATTGACTGTTTGTCTAGTTGTTTTGTTGACAATTTGTCAGAGTTTGATCATTAAGAAACAATCAAAGTCAAAATAAACAGTTCCAAGTTTTTACAGAGCTGGCGCTCCTATTCAGCCTGCACAAGCAAAGCAAATACTTACAGAATGGGTAAATACAGTGGAACCTCGATTTAACGAAGTGCCAAGGGACTAGAGAAATGGGTTCGTTAAATCGAAAAGCTCATTATAACGAATTTGCGGAAAAACAACCAAAATGTTCGTTATATCGAGGTATAGTTAATAATTGTTTTGTAACGGTGTTACGTCGCAGTACCCAGCATTTCAGGATCTGAACAAATAACACTGAGAAGCTACAAATACACTTGCTACAGTTCTGTAGATGCTTAATCAAAGAGGTCTTCCAATGTACTTTCCTCTTGTTTTTGGCTTGCATTGCGTTTATATTTATTCGTTATCCCGGGGTAGATTTATCGTTTGGGCCGCCAGATTATGTTCTTTATGTCGAGGTTCTGTTTCATAGATTTTACTTGTAATTTTGCCGGGCTGAAGAATATCGTTCGTTATACCGAGGACTTCGTTGCGGAGCCCCATACTCGTAGAACTAAACCTATGCCCGTCATTTTTCATGGTCATGGCTAGCGGAATGTTTCGCGGGCGCGTGTGCCGCCCGCGCGCGGCTGCCCGTGTTGGACGTACGACGCCACACAACATGCGAGATGTTTTCATAACGGATTGCGGAGATTTAAAGAATTTTCAAGGAAGAGAGGGACTTGAAGGTAAAACAGATTACATTTTTCGATGTGAATTTATGTTGATGTCAATCTGTGATTGACTTTTTCTTTGTGTTCTTGATTAGTTTTGGAGAATTGTTTTTTAAACGTGCTTAAATTCAGTTGTATCGATTTCTTGAATTTCATCCAAGGCAGCTCGAACTCGATGTGTTATAAATGGTACGTGTTTTGCTTTTAAACATAAACTAATGGAGATTTGAATAAAATGTTTCGAAAGAAGATTGTGTTGTCCATTTTTATGTGTTTGTTCATTCATTACATAGATTAAAAAGCTATTTTATAGTTCTATCTTCACTCGCGTCGCCTTATGCAAATCTATTTGTGTATTTTTGCAATTTTGATTTCCAAATCAGTTTCTCGGGCAATTTTTGACAAGCAACGACTGTATTTTATTCGGAAAGTAGTCGTACTAGTTATTGTAGGCGGAGAAAAAGTTGTTTTGTGAACTTTTATACGGTCTAAATGTACTGTGCAGACGATCGCGTAATACTGTTTTTGAGAATTGCTAAAATTGAAAAATAGCCCGGTCGTCAATCTTAATTTTTGTCCTTCCGACCTTTCACCTTAGTTAAGCTTGTTCAGAGTGACGCTGTTAGGCCCAGCCTATCTATATATATTATAGAGGTTCGTTAAATCGAGGTTCCACTGTATCTATGTTGCTTTGGATGGTCATGGTGTACATACATACAAGTTTTTTTATTTTCTATTTCTAATCCATTCCTTGACAGAGTTTCCAGAAGCACATGAAAATTTATTTTCCACAAAATGTTTGCCATTGTATTTATGCATGCTCCTAAGTTGGGGGAGACCAGGGGCGGATCGAGGGAAAGGGTGTAGGAGGTACACATTTCTCCGCTGCATCATAAAGTTGATGTTACACGGGACGATTCGCAAAGACGATTTTTAGCGTAACAAAATTAACGACAGGTATGTTACACGAAACAACTTGAGCAAAATTCGTGTTTTTGCGTTGCAAATTTTTCAACCCAAGCGCACCCATATTGCGCTAAAAACCGTCGTTGCGAATCGTCCCGTGTAACATTACCTTAAGTTATACTGGGCGAGTTTTTCATGTAGGTTGTGTTACATTCACTGGATTCAAAATTGACGCTAATTCTGGGTTAGCTTAATCATGCTTTGACTGACAACCGAGCTCAGAACATTAGGCTTTCCTACCAAGGGTTAAACTAAATTTTGAGAAAAATACCTTTCTTTTTAGTGGCGCGAAAATTTTAAACGAACTCCCTGCAAACATAGTAAACTCTGAAACATACAATCTTTGTGCCGCCGAGCAGAAACGTTTCTTTTTGTAATTAGTATTTTTATTAGATTTTTAATAGATAGATAGATAGAAACTTTATTTAAGTGTCAAAAGACCTTATAGCCTGGGTAAACCCATACTAATTTGGGGACACATAAAAAAGTATAAAATATCTAATATTAATCTAAAACCTAAAATATATTTTTAATGCAGGTTCCCTATGGATGCTATGGATACCAGCCTTTGAGCTGAATGGGTCAACCTGTTTAAATAAAGTTTTACTTTACTTTATCTTGTGCAAACCATGTTGTATCATTACAGATCACTCTCTCTCTCCGGCTGAGCGACCATCAGCAACCATATTAATTTTACAAAATTCCGTTTGGAACTTTCTTCAGTAAAACACTGTATTGAGACTCACCCGTAAGCGACACTATTCCTGGAAGGAGGAGAAGGTCACTTATAAGAGACATCTGTATCTGATTTCTCTGGTTTTCAATCGAGTGTCGGTCGAAAGTAATTTTGCGATTGCTTTGGTCTTGCAATGCTATGCTTTGTGGCTTAAATCCTTGCGCCACTTTCTCAGCCAGTCAAAAGTGAAACTAAAACCAATCGTGACTTGGTCGCACACGTTTTCCCGCGCTTGGCGCCGGCTACATGTGTTTGCTTCGAGTTCTGATTGGTTCATTAGATATCTGCGTCTGTTGTGATTGGATTGATACTTTTGGTTTTACGACACTCAATTGAAAACCGCTCTATTTATTGCTTAATTATTTCCCGCTTACTGCGGGAATAAATTTCCTTTAACGTTCCTTTGAGAATTTCGTGAAATACAAGGACAATATCCGATTTGATAGCTTAAAAGCTAATTTTATCTTCACCTGTCTGTGTAACAATGAATTGATATTTAAGTGCACCTAACCCTTAAATACATATTTTCAGAATCATCTCTACGTACATTGAATAGTTGAATGGTAAAATATTTCTTGTTTTGAACATCGCGTTAGTGAGTTATAGAGATTTGAATTTACAATGTACATTGTACTTAGAGTTGATTCTGAAAATATGTATTTAATAGCCTGCGTGGCAGGCGTAAACGGGGAGAAAGGGCGCGAAAAAGGAGGGGGAATAAGGGAAGAAACGCCTTCTATAAGTACAGGGCTATTCGCATCACGCCCACCGATTTCCTGTTAATCGAATTATGTCAACTGTCAATACGTTCACCAATCAGAAACTGGTGCGCGCTTTTACGCTTGGCTGACTTCGCGCGGGAATTTGTTTACCGCCCAGCGCGAATTAGCCAATCGGAATTTTGCGGCCGCCAGCGTCCGCAGAAATGAACAAAAGGGGTCTTTACTGCGGTTAACACTCGTTAACATCTCTCAAACTGACTTGTCCTTTTCACTTTAAGTTACATGAAGTAAAACCTATTTTACACTTTAGAGTAAAATTAGAAAACAAGATCAGAATAGTGTATGCCTCGAACCCGAGTCGTTCGCTTCATAACTAATATCCTTATCCACTATACCAACGTGGACTAGCTGCCGGGAGACGTAATTTTTAACATATTTATAGAGTTACCCATAACAATAAATGAAAGCTAACCGTTTTCAAATCAGTGCTTAACCCTAAATACTGTAGATCAATGCAAAACTCCAACACGCTACTCTTTGCTTAACCGGAGCTCTGTTCTCTCAGTTCTCTGCCCAATAAATGGGGTTCTGTTCTCGTGTACTTCAGTACTACGGTATAACGATAAAAAATACCACGTTGTGTAAAACCTCATAAGGTGTCCAAGGTCAGTTTGAGAGATGTAAACGAGTGTTAACCCTTTATTACAGGCATCCTTTCCCTCTCTCTCCCCAGTTCCCCTCTCCCCGACGCCGGCCAGGTATTTAAGGGTTAGGTGCACTTTAAAAGAGATTATTGTCAAGTGCAAACTTTCTTCCTATGGTCAAATCTTACGTGGTTCTAACTATTGAGTCTGTAGATGAAATCGAAATTATGGTATTGTTTGTTAATCTGCACAAGGTGGCTCTACCTTAGCAGTGCTTTCCTATGGTATTGTTTATTATGCTGTACAAGGTGGCTCTACCTTAGCAGTACTTTCCTGTGGTAATGTTTATTATGCTGTACGAGGTGGTTCTAACTTTCGAACACATTTTCCTCTCCCTCCTCCTCTGGAGATATATTGTCCTTTTCCAACATCCCGACCGAGGACAAAGTGCTTGACCGTGACAGTATGTACCATTGCTTTCCATCCGAGCCCCTAATCCAGCGTGAGCCTGGCTCTATAGCTGCACTGAGTGAATTGGTGCCTTGTTCCCTAGGGGCATATGACTGTTCAGCATCCAGGGGCCCTTTTGTGATCGTAGATGATGGGCCATTTGTGAAGGGCAAACGACTATGTGGAATATATACCTGTGACGTAGTAGGGTATTGTTGGTTCTCTTTTCTGCTAGCCAACGATGACTGTCCAACAAACGTGCCTTGTCCCGCCACTGGAATGCTTTTAGAGGTATAAGCAGCTAAGTGTTGGCCCCCTGAAGCAACATCCATGGAGACATTATCCTCAGACTCGTCACTCGTGGATGTTAACCTCGTCATCATTTCAGTCAACTCTGACAACGAGGACAATGCTGAGCCTGCGCTACCCACATAATCCCGACCAGCGGAGTTACGCGGAATCGAATAGTACTCTGTACTGGAGCCATGACTCCACTCACTCGTTGACAAAGGCTTGGATAGAAAAGGCTTGGCTGCATAGTCGGATGCGGTGATAGCCATGGAACTGCCATTGGAGGTCAGCGACTTTTCAAATGCACCCAGCCTCTGTGAAATGTCTCGCAATCGGTCCTGTCCCCTTAACCCTAACCCAGAATTTGCGATGTAGCCCTGATTTTCTTTGTTTGTGTCCAAGCCAATCTCACCCATATCCCTTCTGGGGGCACTACCATTCAGATCTGATAAATATGCGCTTCTCAAACGGGGCTCCGCGAGAGGAGCATTTTTACTCGAGCTTTCTGGAGCCTTATATGTTTGAGTACCTGGACCTTCCAGGGAGAATTTCTTAAACGTGTCACTGCTACGCTGAATGCGATTTCTTTGGACTTCAAAAAGCTGGCGTTCCTCCTCCATTTTTTGCTGATAGTAATCCAAGTAACCGGAAGAATATTCTGGACTGTAATGCTGTGAAGCAGAAGTTTGTGGAACTACTGTAGCTTGTCCCCATCCACTTGCAGTGACAAACGTCAATGGGTTACTGCGAGAACGCTCTCCTATAACACGACTTGTTGATACCGAAGAAGGAAAAACGCCCGAGAAACGAGGTTCATCCTCGAATCCCGAGGACAACACGGAAAAAGGTCGAGCACTTGATGATGGATCTTGAGAGAGCCTATAGTGTTGTGAAGTCTTTGTGAGTAAAGATGTTGCAGCTGTAATACTTGCTGTATTAGCAACATCAAGGAATGGAGATCGACTTGGTTGCGAGGTTGGCGGTAGAGAGTGATCAAGGTAACGAGATGTTAAAGTGCGTGACGCGGCAGCTGTCACGCTAAGTTCAGATGGCATTGTTGTCACGCTAAGCGACAGAGTAGACGGGGTTGAAATATCAACGAGCTCCTGGGATTGGAGACTTGGGGTGCTTGCAAGGGAAGAGTCCCTTTCCGAGTGGGTGTGGCTGCTAAATGGTACATCTTCCAAAGCTACACGGCCGAGCTCCTGTAAAACGTCCCTCTCTTGCTGCCTCAGTTCAGCTGCTTTATCTGCCGTGACTCGGGCGGCTGCTAATGTGCGTTCAAATTCTGATGGAAGTCCGCCCTCTGTTTCATCAGAAGTTAGACTACCAAGAGTAGATGACTCAAGGACATCAGACATCACTGGGGACCCCTCCTTTGATGCCACAGCAGGGACCTCAGTCGGGAGGGCGGTGCCTTCAGGGGCCTGTACACCTCTTGGTCCCTGAAATGGCAAACAAGCATTTTTGTTGTTACTTTCGGGATGTCTGCTTTACTTAGTTTTCCATTTATTAGTAACATCAAACTGGTCATTACACTCAAAATTGATTGACAAAGATAACATTTAGGGCGACCCCGTAGCTGTCCAAACGATGTCTGTGATTGGCGAACGATACAATTGATATATCACTTGAACAATGCCCCTATCCCTAATCCCTATCCCAGCGGGACAAATCTATTGTTTTCTTAGCGAATCACAGATATCGGTTGGACAAGTGCTGAACTACCCGACATTTACTGGTAATCGCTACTTCGGGATTTATAAGCAGAGGTCATTACATTGTATACTACACTTTTGAGCGATTGCTACTCAGTAATTTAAGCAAATTACTACATCTTGTCTTTCACCGTTTCACTACAGATGATTCATCAAGCTCATAATTGCCAAAATGGTTGCAAATTCTGCATATGATCATACAAAAGTACTGCTCAGAGGCTGTCAATCGATTGGTCATACTCAAAGATTTCATTCACAAACTCAAAAAGTTTGAACTACATTATAGACTGGCTTTCAATTTTGTGATTGGCTAGAAAAAACTCATGCCACTTTCTCAACCAATCAGAAATAAAATCAAAACCAACAACCGCTTGGACGCGTTTTCCCGCGCTTGCAACTGGCTACATGAAATTACTTCGAGTTCTGATTGGCTTATTGGATTATCTGCGTCTGTTGTGATTGGTTCATTGGATTGTCTGCGTCTGTCGTGAATGGTGCATTAGATTGACTGCGTCTGTTGTGATTGGTTAGAATGACTAAAGCTTTGATGCTGGCAGTTAAAGGGTTTGTGTGTTTGCGTTGCCTTGCTTTGTGATTGGTTAGTTAGCCCCACTTTTCAAACCAATAACAAGTACAAGCAAAACCAATCGTCACTTAGTCACAAGCATTATTCCGCACTTGGAATCAATTACAGATATTTGCCTAAAGTTCTGATCGGTTCATTGGACTGTCTGCATTAGATCTGTTGTGAATCGCCATGTTTACTCTGGTTCTAGTTTTACGAAATCCAATGGAAAAACCCTCGAAATAAACCTCCACCAATAAAAGCTTCATAACAATACTTACAGAGTCTGCCAAGGACGCGGTTCCTTCATAAGGAGCTCCAGTGGAAAATGGCTCCTCCAAGGACATTTGCTCAAGAGCTCCAAGACCAGGCACTGAGGGTCCTCCAGGTGCTCCCACGGATCCATATATATTCGTTAGCTGCCTCTGGTACTCCTGGAGTTGTTGCTCAAGTTGTTGCTGAAGGAGGGTTTGTTGTTGTAGTTTTAATTTGAGTTTTTGCTGCTCGAGAAGTGCCTCCTGATGCGTAAGCGGTGCTGTGACCTAAAATCAAACCACAGGTTTACCAACTTCGATAAAGCCTTCAGTCGAATCGCATAATATCTTGCGTCATTTGCACGTGCATGAGCGTGCACGCATTCCGAAGCAATAGGGTTTCCTTTGGGGATTCAGCTCTCCTTTCCTAGTAAATAAGTGGTTGTTTTCTCCTAAACGAGCATGGCGACCTTTCTTTTTTAATCTCCATTATATAACCAAATTTGAACAATTTTTCATTAGAAGATTTTGAAATATTCTCATGCAATCACTTTGACAATGTAGTTTTCAGTGTTTCACTGGGAGCGTGCAGATGCTGAAATTGCCCTATTACTTCATTAGTTTCTCTTCTTCGGTAACTTTAAGGCTTTCGACGATGACATTGTTCTGCTATCATAACAATAATACTAATATTTCAATGATACTAATGGTTGCCTCTTCCTCAAGGCTAGGATTTTCAATATCGTCGTCAAAAGTTAGCAAATCAGTTAAATTATACTAAAATGCTATAACATGAAAATGGGCATGGAGACTCCCTCTTTTTATTATATATTTTTTATGTACTATATGTAATAAATAACTGTGCAAAGGTTAAGAAAATTTTCATTTTAACTTCTTTTTAGATGGAATCACCTTGAGGGGATGTCTGTATTAAAGTGGGGTTCGACCGAAGCATTATTGTTTACAGTTTTAGTATCAGTTTGCTATCACAACTATTGATGGTTAAAACGTGGAATACATGCGTCAGCGTCGATACACCTTAAAATTGTGACAAATGAGAAAACATGCACAGAGATGTCAATAATTTTATTTAACACAAGTTCTAACCGAACAGTGTTTGGCCGAAAAGTGAAGACACATTTGTGATCATTTCGTTTGGGGAGCGGGTTCTTACAGGATTTACAGGCAAATATAGATTTATAACATTGGTTTTGGCGAGGATAAAGGAAGGAGGAATCGCCCCTTTCAAAACCCACTACGTATGCCGGAACTTTGTGACATAATAACAGCAACCTACTTGCATTATGGTATACCTCACCCTCCCCTCCCTTAGAGATACATACTGCTCTTCCTGAAGGTGTGGCAGTGCGTGACCTCTGGGCAGCTTCTAATGGATGAAGAAGTGTCCGTTCACCATTCACAGCTGGGCGTGGTACATCGTGTACTGGGTGTGAAGCCGCAAGGCGTGGTCTTTCTGTCGTGTCATCTTCTGCTTCCTCTCCAGATAATTCCGCTTCTCCGAGGCTTTCAGGGGAGGCAGAGAATGGAATGGTGTCTGGAACCCTTTCAGGAGAAAAGGAGACAATTTCTAAGCTTTAGCTTTTATGTCGTAGCTTCTGACAAACTCATTCCAACAAGCGTTTTTTCTTACTGGGACTGCATTCAGTGTGGATTTCCGAAGGGTATCCCATTGTTAGAGGCAGGAAACTAGGCGAGGAGAAAAACTGTAGTCAGCCAACACTGACAGAACTGGGTGTTGTAATATGAAACAACTGGCAGTTTACTACTCCTCCCCCCTGTCCCCCAACTTGGATGGGATAATAGTCCACCGTAAGGATTCCCCCAGCATTTTGGGGGTTTCCTTATACTGATTAATCCACCTGGGTGGAGAGAGTCACGCACTGATCACTAAGCTAACAAACCTTCCCTAGCTAGCATTCACAAGTTGTCGAACGGAATGTATAGACTGCCTGTAGTGCCTTATTTCCCTCAGGAATAGTTGAGCAGGTGATCACAAGCTACAATTTTCATGCACGCTTGCATGATCAACTATTTATGAAGGCCGATTTACACGGCAAAACTTTGTCGCATGCGATGTTTTGTAGCGCGGGCTGCTTGCGTCAGGCGAAAATTGCATACAACTTGCATCATATAACATTGTATGTGGCTATGATTGTCGTAGGGATTTAAAACATGTTTCAAAATCCTGCAACATTTCACGTGTTGCATACAACAGTTGTGACCGAGTTGTAGGCTGATTTAGACGACGCGGTTCGTGTCGTATGTAAGGCGTGAGCAGATTGCATGCAATAGTTGTAAGGGAAAGTTGTTCCATCTAAATCAGCCTTATGAAAAATTAGGGACTACTCGTAGTCTACCCAAAGTAGAGTGTACTAAGTGTATTATGAAATACCTGTATCCTTGCTTATTTGATGGGTGTGTTGTTGAAGGCAAGGTGCGAGGAATGTCTGGTAATTAAAAAAAAACTATTTTGATTTCTTTATTTTTGAAGGGCAAAAAACTTACGGTATAGTACCTTCATTAGCATCAGCCTAATAATGTGTATTGATATTTTGAGGAAATCCCTCTTCATTGTCAGAATTGTTTCAAAGATTTCTTCATAAAACAACCTGCTGTTACAGCTGCCTGCGGCTGGGGTCCTTCTGTAAACTGTTTCATCCACTCCTCACGCTGTCTTTCAACTATCTGCAATATGCGTTTTCGGGCATCTGCAATACAATTCAATAGAGTAAGTCACTGTTATTTTACAGGACCTTCAATAGACTAGGTCATACTGTCACTCCACTTTGCATGGACTACGTCACACTGTCACACCACCTTAAATGGACTAGGCCACACTGTCACACCACTTTAAATGGATTAGGCCACACTGTCACACCACTTTAAATGGACTAGGCCACACTGTCACAACACCTTAAATGGACTAGGCCATACTGTCACAACACCATAAAAAGGCCAGCTCACACTGTCACACCACTGTAAGTGAACTAAGTCACATTGTCACACCATCACAACACCAGCACCACTAGGTCATACTATCACACCACCTTAAATGCACTAGGCCACATTGTCACACATACATACATACACCACACTGACACACCAAGTTAAATGCACTACTTTACACTGTCACACCACGTTAATTGGACTACGTCATATTGTCACACCACGTTAAATGGACTATGTCACACTGTCACACCACCTTAAATGTACTAGGCCACACTGTCACACCACCTTAAATGGACTAGGCCACACTGTCACACCACCTTAAATGGACTAGGCCACACTGTCACACCACCTTAAATGGACTAGGCCACACCGTCACACCACCTTAAATGGACTAGGCCACACTGTCACACCACCTTAAATGGACTAGGCCACACTGTCACATTACGTTAATTGGACTAGGCCACACTGTCACACCACCTTAAATGGACTAGGCCACACTGTCACACCACCTTAAATGGACTAGGCCACACCGTCACACCACCTTAAATGGACTAGGCCACACTGTCACACCACCTTAAATGGACTTGGCCAGACTGTCACACCACCTTAAATGAACCAGGTCATACTGTTACTCCACCTAACACTGTCGCATCACCTCAGGAAGTGTTATTACATTCTATGGATAAGCTCTGTATCATTTAAGTACCTTGAGAGAGTGCTTTTGGAACATTTTTACGAGGAAGTGATTCTTCAGGCTCCTTTTCTTGGTCACTTTTTTGATCTACCCTTTCTGACCTTCTATCAGGACCAATAGCAGAGGGTACCCTGTGGGGCTGCTAAAATGATGTAAACTAGGTAATTATCATTATTATAGAGGATAAAGTTAAAAATTAATAGATGATTTGCACATGTTCACATGCAGTACAATAAAAACCACAATATATGGCTATATGTTTATCCAATTTGTACATAATCGAATACAAAAAAAATTCAGACTGTCCATTCTGTCTCATCTAATCTTGGTAATCCTTGGAAATGATTTGGTCAGCTTGTAGTCCCATTACACATACAATGTAAGTGTTTATGTGTTGCATATGTACACAATGTATTTCATAGTCCCAAATTAAATGTCAACAAGCAACACACCATCATGGTTCCCTCGGCATGCGAATCTCTCGTGAGCAGGGAAGATTAATGTTAGTTTAGTAATGTTAATGCTAGTATTTCATTACATCTTAAGCAATATTCCTCCAAAGTTGGTTTAGGCAGTCTAACCCATAATTAACTACTAGAAATGTAGGTCACATTATGGCTTGTAACCAAGACTAAATTTTAAGTGTATAATTCTATTTATACAATGAACTGAATACTACACTGTACATGCTGTGATTGGTTGTTGCCTATGACCTATCAGAGTACAGACACACGGTTGACGTCATAAAAAAATTGTTTGCTTTGTTTTGTCCAACATGGCGCACAGTTTTGAAAATGTTTGTGAGATTATTCTGGATTGAGCAAGTGAAAGCCTTGAAAAATGTTTAGCAGGAGCTGTTTACGACCAAGAAAAGAAGAAACCAAGATGAAAAGTGTTCTTGAAATCAGTCGAGCACGATGAGGCAAGTTCGTTCTTTTACTCTTTTAAATTAAGCTTACTTTAATTGCTGTTCATTGTATAAAACAAATAGATTCCGTTTGGCTGTTTGTCTGTTCGCAGTACTGTTATAGATTACAGAAGATGTCAAAATGAGGTAAGAACATCAGTGGCACACTCACCTGCAGCTCATGTGCCACTTTTTTGTTCTTACCACATTTTGATGTCATCTGTGATCTATAACTGCACGGCCAAATGGAATCTATTTGTTAATTAGTGACAATAAATAATCATAAGAAAATAATAAGTTCTTTACTACACACCTCTCTTCCATTTTCAGATTCCATAGATCTTTGATCACTCTCTGAAACTGCATTTTCGATTTATAAAAGAAAACAAATATAGTTTTACATTGTAACACAAATTACTGTATTATTTTATCCTTTTGTTTGCTCTGTAAGGTATAGTCACACACAAGTCACAGATGGACCAGGTGGCCGGAGTTTGACCCCATTTCTGTAGCATGAAGCAACAGGAATATTGCTACTACCCTCCCGGATGGGATGCTAGTCCATCGTAGGGTTACCCCAGCCCTGCATTTTGTCACCGATACCTGGCATTTTAAACCTGGGTGGAGAGAGACTTGTCTCAGGAAACGACAGGACGGCCGAGACCAGGCCTTGAACCTGACGTTCAAATCTAAAGTCTAACACACTACACCACTGCACCCCCATGTTTGTGCAGTGGATCCCCATGCAGTGTTAAACTAGCTGGTGTTAATAGGGAGGCCATTAAGTTCTTAAGTACTATCAAAATAATTACAGGGTGATGTGTGAATCAAGCATCCTGTGTCTCAACCCCACAAAAGGTGATGAGCTTATGGCAGATTTGGCTGCATACATGAACCTTTTGCTCCCAAGGTAAAATCTCGGGTTGTGTAATGTGGTTTTTACTTATTGTACATGTAAGTCTTGCAAGTCCATAGATGAAATCATACAGTGTGACAATTTACATGAAAGCACTCCTTCCAGTAAAATTTTCCAGTGGCACCGTTTCTTTTTCAGTATTTTAAAAATGAATTTTTGTTGCGATGGTGGAGCTTCAGTGAATGTCTCTGCTATGATACCAAGAGTTGTATGACCTGTACAGATGGATGGCGAGAAGCCTGACAAAGGACAACACCTGCAGGTTTTCAAGGATCGGCCCGGAGCCAATCACCCTTTCCTACCCCATAAAACTCAGAAAACCCAACAATATCCAAGAATAACCCATGTTTGGGCAACAGGGAGATGCCAAAACATAGGTAAGATATTATTCACCTGACTGTACACTATCTTCGGATGTCATTTTCAAATTCTCAGAGGGCTCAAGGGCAACAGTAAGATCACCTGTATAACCTGCAGATGGATCATGAAACTTAATGAATTAATGTAATGACAATAGCATGCTGCAAAAATTACATACTTGACAAACTTTACATATCAGGGATGTAAAGTTGCTGGCAGAGCTCTATATATTGTGGTGGGCAACAGTGCTAGAGATGACCAGCAACTGAAAGTTTGAAAATAACTAAACGTCAACAGCCATGGGAGGCTATCTAACCCTAAACACCTATTTTCCTTATGGACGGCAATTTCAACCCTTAATGACAGCCCTGTATATACTTATTAATCTAAAATCTGCATAACAAAATATGCTTAAATGACAGGGTAATCATTAACTTTAAATTAAAGTAGATGTTTATAGACTTCAGCAAAGAAAGTACTTAGTCATAAACTTCACAGTGCTAACCATTCATACATGGCCAAAATTCACAGGAAGATGTTAAAATGTTTTCAAATTTGCATGAATTTCAAGGCCAAATGATAAAGGGTTTATTTAATCAAATTTAGAGCAAATTTTAATGTTAAAGCAAGGGTTTCAATAAGAATTGAAGTAGGCAGCTGGCCTGAGGTATCCCAATAGAACACTTTCTTGACTTTTCTAACCATTTTTGGTTCAAACATGGTTTGGCCTGGGGATAGTCATTACAAGGCGTTCTTTATGTAACATGGGTTAACTTTGCCATGATGGCGGCCGAAATCCGTGAAGTTGCTACCCTGGCCCTTGCCATATCTGAAGTTGTAGAAGATGAAATTCTGTTTGAATTTGACTCCTACGAACTTGATGGATTAGCGCTGCCTTTTTTAGAAACTGAGCGCATATTTTCCTCTTGTACAATTGATTACGTTGAAGATGTTGTGTCCAATTTCACCGCCACCATGTTTAAGCAAAAAAAAATTTTTGCGAAGATCACACAATCACGCGGGAAAATATTACGACACTGCTGATGACAAGTGGAAATTGTCGTCCGCTAATATGCCAGCGGGCGCTACCCATCGTTTTTAACCGTTTCAACCAGGTTCAGAGCTGGTTGAAAAAGTTGATCAACCAAACCAACCAAATTTTTTTTTTTTTCAATAGAACACAAAAAAACCCAGCCAACCCAAACAACCAAAAACTGTTGTCCCCAATAGAACATGCCCTAAGTGATGTAAAATGCAATTCTAGTAAATCACCATAATCTCTGGATAATATTGAACTTGGTAAGTGTCATTGCTTCTGAACACATTGCATGTCAGCACAGTGCTCTCATGTTTGATAAACTACTTTTAAAAAAGCTTGTGAACAACATTAAAACTACATCAAACCTGTCTGCATCATGTACATGTCTTCAAATGCTTGTTCTAAGTCTTTCTGTCGATCTTCAGCATCTTCCAATCTTTTGTGAGGTGGCTGAAATATGCGCACCTTAAATAGAGAGTTATAAAAATGAAATATCCACTCTCGTATATACATAATATATTCAGTAATTAAAATGAATCTTTAAAAAGTCAACTCCTTGTTGATAATAAAAAAAGGGTAAGAAAATCACTTGATATTATTTTTGGTAAAAACTTACTGGGATTCTAGCAACAGCATCTTGTCTTCTTTGAAGATCATGTCTTTGCAAATGATCAAGTTCCTCCATTATTTTTTTATGGTCCTTTGAAATCAAACAAAGAAAATTAAGAAACCAATATCATTTTTCCCGGCTACTCTCTTAACTTCTCCACACTTGCTAAAAAAAATAGTGTCAGCCCTGAATTATACAGAAATTGAATGACACTCCGTCACAGACAAACAAAATTTTGACACAATTCTTACTTCTTTCAACTGTAGTTTTATTAGCGCATGTTTATGTCGCAGTCGTGCCTTTTCATTTTGTTCTACTTTGTCTCGTTGTACATCCTGCCATCAAAAAAGTAAATATTATCAAAGAATTAATATTAAACTGGGCAGAAGTAAAAAAAAATCACTCAGACCTATGAACTTTGGAAGAACTTTTCTTGAATTTTGAACTTGAAAATAAAAAGGATCTTAATCAAAGCAAAAACACTAACCTCCATTATTGTTTGCATTCTTTGTTCCTCATCTGTGGCAGCTTGCCTGGCATTTTCCTGTGAGATCCATAGGAATTTTCTCATTTAAAAAAATAGCCACCACATTCATTAAATTTATCTAGCTTTCCCACATTACAAATCTGTACATGTATATATCAGGTAGCAGCTACATGCATGTATTTATTATAGAAACCAAAGACCTTACAGAACTTCCTGTGAGCAGATTGACATCATGGAAACACTTTTAACTGACCAACTACAGCTGTAGGAGAGGACTGTTCAAAGTGCACTTACTAATAACAATAATAATTAATTTGTAAGGGATGAGATTGGACATCGACATGTAAAGGCGCAAATGGCAGCCATTATAATTCAATTTTTGACCTTAACCTTGCCCACCCAACCAATAATATGAATTCATGTGACCAGATCAGACCACAACGTAGTAGTAGTAAACTTGATTTCAACTCAGATTGAAGAGTAGCACATAAGCGCTAATATCTCCGAGATAACATAGGGGACCGTGTCCCCTGTTCTTTTCAAATGGTAATCTGGGTTGACTTAAATATCCTCTAACTGCATGTAGTTTACAAACATGAAGGTGTTGGAGGACAAGGCAGGCCAGTAGCTTAATGTAATATTTTTGTTGTTGTTACTTTTATGTTCTCAAAGATATTAGCTTCTGTTAAGCTACTCTGCAATTCGAGAGGAAATAAAGTTTATGTAGGTATGTAATGGGATCATGTGTACTTAAGGCACCCGTCGGCCGACTGTCGGCCATCACTATCGGTCGACATATCGGCCGATACTCGGTCGACATACGGTCGACATGTCGGTCGTGTATCGGCCGATATGTCGACCGGTGTATCGGCCGACATATTGACTGAGCGTCGGTTGACATATTGGCCGATACTCAATCGATGTGTTGACCGACATGTCGACCGATGCGCGGTCGACACTTGGTCAGTATGTCGGTCGACACTCGGTCGATACCTCAAGTGTTACGTTATGATGAACTGTCGGCGGCATATCGGTTGACTGTCGCTGGTATGTCGGTAGACTGTCGGTGGCATATCGGTCGACTGCCAGTATTGTGTTTTGTTAAACGTCTACGTTTGCCGAAATGTCACTTTTCATGCATGCTATTGTATGTTAACTTGTTCGACATCGGCGTCTAGAACAAACATTAGGTCATAGCAACGTTTAACAAAGCCATCCATTTCCAAACATCTGACTGCGAACCAGCGTCGTCTCCTCTCGCCCTCCATGCTTCCTCCATCAAGTTAAGGGGCAAATTTTGATTAGGCACAGTGGTGCAGCATGCAATGCTACCATTTTGGCGTGCGCCGTAAACGTTTAAACAAAAAACTCGCGCGTGCACTTGCCATACTCTGTAGACTGGTTAAAGCCGCCAAAAGTCCCTTAAAAATAGCTGCGTGGGCATCCATTTCCAAACATCTGACTGCGAACCAGCGTCGTCTCCTCTCGCCCTCCATGCTTCCTCCATCAAGTTAAGGGGCAAATTTTGATTAGGCACAGTGGTGCAGCATGCAATGCTACCATTTTGGCGTGCGCCGTAAACGTTTAAACAAAAAACTCGCGCGTGCACTTGCCATACTCTGTAGACTGGTTAAAGCCGCCAAAAGTCCCTTAAAAATAGCTGCGTGGGCAACACAAACAAGAGACATTTGAGTAGAGAGAGAAAATAAAACTTAGTAACAAGAGTCGACCAAGTAACGGTAGAGTATCGGCCGAGTGTCGGTTGAGTATCGGCCAAATGTCGGTGGCTTATCGATCGATATGTCGACCGAGTATCGGTCAACATGCCGACCGTCACATGTAGGCCGAGCATCGGCCGACATATCGGCCGGGTCTCGGTCGACATGTTGGTCGATATGTCGACCGACACTCGGCCGACCGTTACTATCGGCCGATACTCGGTCGACATATCGACCGAGTGTCGGCCGATGTGTCGACCGAGTATCGGCCGATATGTCGACCGATAGTTAGTGACGTTCAATAGTCGGTCGACGGGTGCCTTAAGTACACATGATCCATGTAATGTATGTATGTATGACAGTATGTATGTACTGCCCAATGATACAAACATCTTAACTGACACAAGGTGTTGGACATGGCCAGTAAGACCCCATTTTGTCAGGTCCAGCTGAGATTGAACTGTAACTTCCTATTCTGTAGGTTGATGTGCTGCCAATTGCGCTGACTAGACAGCAATAATATGAGTGCATGCCATCCACTTACAGGAGGTGTCCATTAGCAGAGGTTCAATGTAACTATTTTAAAGCCCTACACAGTCAAGGAGCATGCAATTATTTCATGTATTGCAGTGTACAATGTAGCCAGATCAGGGGGGTGCAAACAAATTAAGAAGAGAAGGGATGGGAGGGTAAATACTAAAATCTTCATGAGCAAAGTGGCCCATACTGCCAGAGCTTAATATAGTTTTAGTAGGATGAAGCAAGCCAACAACTGACAGTACACACTAATCAACTGGATGGGATGTAATGCATGCTTCCTTACCTGGTTTAGATCCATATCCCGTTCTACATGGACAGAAGGATGTAAATGGAACCGTGTCTTACTGAAGTCATCTGCATTTTTCTGGTTACAAGTCTTCTGGTCTACTTGGGCATGAAAACAGAGTTACAAATTAAAACAATTGAAGGGATGACTGGAAAAAAGCCCTATACAGTGTAGTAAGTGACTTCTGATAAACTGCTGGATTCTCATTTCGAATTGCCTTGTATTCCCTTGTGAAACACAGGGAGAATTTGTTGTTACATCAAAAGTCACTTAGAACGTTATTCCACACACCCCTTCAATTTATTTATATAAAGGATACACAACTAACATATCTTAACACTACAATGTATTCAAATAAACAAAAACTTGAATCCAGGGGTCAATTCAATAAAATTTTTACAATGTAATTTACAACTGAAGACAGTGTAGCTATTGTTTTCAACCTCTGAAACAAATTGGCCACACTTGTAAATTACACTAGAAGTTTTATTGAATTGACCCCAGGTCATTTTAATGCACAGATCTGATCATCATGAATAACTGACAGTAAAATCAATTTTAAGCTTGCACTACCTTTCTTCAGATAGAAGTCCTAAGAGGGAACAAAAAATAAATCATAAATAATTAAATAGGAAATGAATATTTATTAAATGAACATTTATTAGACAGAGTGGAGAGTCATTAATTAAAAATAAACCAATAATATTAATGATTAATTGTGTGCTGGTACAACTTACACACTCAGTTTTTGTTGTATTTTTTAGAGGTGGGCAGTAGAAGTCTTACCCCAATAGGATCCACAGGTGGAGGTAGTGCGGCAATTTTAGCTGCACGCAGTCGCTCAGTTTCCAATGCTTGTTGTCTGAAAAAGGAACAAATCAAAAACTTTCTGTATGCACCAAGTCCCTCCATCTTCACCAACCAAGTAGCTGAAATCTGCCAAAGATTTGATAACTTGATTTCTGAAGCATGCAGTGACTTAGAGTTACTGTAGTACTAATCCCCCCCTGCCCCCCTCAGGATGGGATAATAGTCCATGGCAAGGTTTTCCCTCCCCCCCCCCCCCCCCCCCCCCCTAGGCTCACTTCCCAAAAGGTGGTTTATAATCAATCCTGCTTCTTCAGCATTACTCTGCTAACTGTAACTTACCTAGCTTCAGCACGTTTTCTCTCTGATCGAGTACTGTTGGTCATGTCAAACTTAAGCTAAACAAATAAGAAAAGTGGTATAAATTTTGGTTGTCTTTTTTAATATTGTTAATGAAGAAATACATGTAAGCTGGAATCATTACCTGTTCAAGTGCTTTCTTGTGTCTTTCTGATGCCCTAAAAGTGAGAAGAATAGCCGTGTATTTAATACAATATAATTATATGTTATATTTTTATTATATTTATTAATTTAATATCTCTAAACCATAGACTTGTTTATTGTATTTAGTATTTACAAATTATTTTAGATGTAAATAGTTTGTAAATAATGTAATATAGTGCACGACCCCACAAGCTTTCTACATGTAGCATTAATAACCATTGTGCTTAAATAAAGGTTACTTAGTACTTACGTCATGATTTATTGCATAACAATTAACTACTGACTTATTTTCCATTAGTGTACAAGATTTTGAATGTGTTGTTTCAGCAAGTATCCATATCTTCCTAAATCCCCCCCACCCCCACCCCCACATATTTATTTTTTTTGGTTTCAACCCTTCGACCCTCCCCCACTTACAGTTAACTTCAAACTTTCCTAACACTTTAAAAACTTTCAATTGTCTTTTGAACCCCCCCCCCCCCCCCCCCCCCCCCCCCCCCCCTAGCAATTTGGAATTCAAGGTTAAATCAACACATACATATTTAATACTGACACAAAGTCAATCACAAGTTTTTATTTTCAAGTTTTTGGCAAGTTACATGTATAAATTATTTACTAGTTACCTCTGTTGTTGCTCTTTACTTAGTTCTGGTTTATTGTAGTTTGTTTGGTCCTAAAAAGTTTATACAATAAAGAAGAAATCAAAAACAACAACGAAACCAATAAAAACTTTAATATAATAGAAAAACAGTAAAATGTACATAAATTACCACCAACAAAGAAACAAACTCAACTGTCTTAGACAGGAGCAATGACATTTACTTTTTAACTTTTTAAAACAAATTTTGCTTTATAAGTGAATATGATTGATCACTTCTGATCCAAAGGTCATTCTTTCAAGGACTGGTCATGTTGTTTCCTTAGGCATTAGAAACTTTACACCACATTGTCTCTCAAGGTATATGACTGTATAATTTATGTTGTAGGTTGAAATGAAATTCAGGTTAAAATGATTTCAACCTAGCTTGATTTTGAATTACCTTTGTTACTGATTTATGATTAATGAATCAAAGACAAAAGTCAAAATCAAACTAGATTAAAATCATTTTAACCTAAATTTTATTTCAACCTACAACCTACAGTTGTATAAATTAAATGGATAACAGCAATAAAAAATGCTGGGGGTAGCCCTGCGATGGACTAGCATCCTATTCAGGGGACTTAGCAATGCTCCTGGTTGCTTCATGCTACAAAAACCCAAAGAAGACTGTCACTACATTAAGTTAATAGTGGCTTGATCTAGATTTAGACTAACTATTAGTTTATTTTTTATTTATTTTATACACGACCCCACAAGCAGTGATGCTTAAAGTCTCATGGTGTTTAAATAAAGATTATTGTTATTGGTTCTGCACCAGCATAACTTCTGTTACCTCAGAAGCAGTTCTGTGTCCCAATCCAACCTCGTTTAGGTTTTCTTGATATTTCCTTTCAAGGACCAATTGTTTGTTGTTCTGTTCATTCTCCCATTGGCTCTAAGGCAATTTAAATAACAGCAAAAATATATCAATTAAAATGTACAATTTGCATGGCAACTGCAATACAATCTAGTTTCAAGTAGGCGGTTTATTCCAAGGAATCACATATTTTCTTTTAAGCTGACCTCAGATTCATTGATTGTCTTATGCAATGTACTGTAATTTGGAATTTGATTAAATAAAATGAATAAAAATAAATCATATCCAGGGACAGAAATCATTAAATGTTATTGTGAACAATGCCTAATAACCAGCTATAAGGGAGCTATAAAGGCACATGGAGGCTTTGCCAAGGCACTTGTGTAGGCTTTAACCGCAAACCGACCCGACCCGACCAGTATCAGAGAAATCTATTTGGGTGTAATCGATTCTAAGTTCTACCTTAAGTAGCTAGTAAATCTGACTCAATCAGAATGTTTGTCAGTTTCAGTCACATACTCTGCAACTGTACTGTTACCCTGGGAACCAGAGGGTTTCTCACGGAATGCTTTTGAGCAGTCGGAGCCATCCTCCAGTCACTCTGGACAGCACGAAAACCTCTAAAAATACTAACCACTGCTAAGTGCAAAGTCCTCTGCTGAAATGATCAATATGAGGTTGTCACCTAGCAGGAGCCTATAGCAACCTTGGACACCTACATTGTTAGTAACATTCCACATTTATTTTGATTTCACAACCTGGGCCCCTAACTTCCGAATATTGGATTTTGTGGCCCCTTTGGAATTTTTCTTAGTCAATAGCTTAATGCAATATGTGCTTCTTATGGAAATAAACTTTAAAACACAGTTGTTAGTAGTAAAAATACCTTAAGATGGCAAGCGAGGTTCTTCATTTCAACAGTTTTCCTTCTTCTTGCATCTCCCAGCACTTTGCGAGAAAAAGCTTTCTCCTGTTCTCTGACCTACATGTTGTCAATATATATCAATGAATGGTAACTTATATGTCAGAAAATTACCTGCATGGAGATAAACTTCACTGGGAAAAACTGCAGTGCTGTCATACAATGTACCATCAGTGCATGAATACGGGCATTAGAAACTTTGTTCCAAATTGTCTCTCTCTACCAATGAGTATAAATGGATGTACTAATGTACTAGTAACATAAGCTTAATGCTGGGCGTTTTTATTTGAAGCTTGATGCTGCAGACATCCAGGTTTAAAGCTCTAACCAAACAGGTCACTTTAGCCTTTGAAGTCTTGAAACTTTGTATTGTTGATCTGATACCGCATTCATGTCAACGTTGCCTTTAATAGAAACATATGATAACCAAGCTTAAATAACAGTACAGATTTGTACCCACCTGTTTAAGACGAAGCTTTTTCCTTCTTTCTTTTTCGCCTTGAAGTATATTGGCCTAAAGGGTGATGAAAAATTCAATTTACATTTAACCAATCCGGAATATTTAAAGGGAATTCGTCAAACTCCACAAAGATATGAAAAAATCTACACAGATATGAAAAGATGATACTAGTATTAAAGAAAATCTCTGCATATTAATTTATGAAATAAAAACAGCACAGTTAGCTAAGCTACAATATTGTAGTTTAAGTTAAGCTTAATTGACATGAAATTGAAGGTCACCTCTTCGTTTGGGCTTGGTCTCAAGGCTTCTCTGCGTTTCTCTTCCCGCTTCTTCATCTTAGAATCCTTCTTCAGATTTGGAGAAACCTACAGTTGAATCATGTAAACATGATTTGATCATGCATCCTAAATGACACTCTAAGCTTATCAATGGCAGATTTCAAACCAAAACATTAAAAACTTGATTTCGATTCTGCGGGTAGTATTCACGCTTAAATATTACGTACCGAATATTTATTGCGTGAAACTGGCTTTGTACCAAAACAAATCGCACTTCAGATATGGTCTCGAATGAACTGAATTATCCTCCCTCTGATCTGAGCGTTCAATTCACTAGATTTCATCTTTTCAGTCGCACTTTTCTCAAAGTTTCGTTGGTCTCTTGTGGTTAGACTTCCCGCGTCTTTATATATTCTAAACAAATTCATTACCAGGCAGACTCTTTCACCGCCTCTATTGGCCGTGATTACTGGGGCTGATTCTTTGGTCGTAATATATTGCGCAAGAGCACTTGTTTCTTTCTTTTTAGCCAGTTTCGTGACTTGTGTTGGTTCCTTTGCGAATCTTTATTCATCGACATCATGATCATCTTTAAAGATGTCCTCACCGGTAAGATCCTTACTTCTAACCTTTGTTGTCTTTTCAAAGGCGATATTTCTTAGGATTCACATAGCGATGGGTATTAAAATTTGGGTTCAACATAATTCAATAATTTCGTCGATGAATATGGATCGTACTGAATTATTCACTGGTATAACATCGAAATTTTTGCTGTGTGGATGTCCGTCAATGTCAAAATATTTCAGAAAACTTGATAACTGAAATATCAATCATGATTCATGATCGATCAAGACTGAGGGCCGCATAATGTACTTTGAAATACCGTAAATTGATTAGTGTTCAATTTATATTTATTGAGTGTCGATAAAAATCCGTTCTTGCTTTAGTTTTGAGCTTGCTGATTGCAGTTGGGGAATGTACATCAACTTTTTTTATTACATTTTATTGTGTCACCTGGGCAGCTCGTCAGTTGCATATTCCCTTGTTCCCTATAAAAATTTGAAGTTGTTCCCTTGTTCCTCAAAAATAAGTTATGGTGTTCCCCGAAATTCACTTTTATCAAGTTCTCCTGTTCCCAGAAATTCTGTTCCATGTTCCCTTGATCCCCCAAAAATATTCCTAACTGTTCCCCACAATTTCTCTCATGTTTGATTTTTTTATGGTTAGTTATTTTCATAGATTTAACCTCGTTTGTCATAGTACAGATACTCCTCGGCAAAACGCCTCTTTCTCCTCCTCCTTTCTCCTCCTCCTTTCTCCTCTTCGATGGAGGCGTGCATTAGAGCGCTGCAGGCACAATCACACGAGCACCAGAGGCGCTAGCCTGTAGGGGGGTCCGAGGGTATCCTCCTCCGGGAAATTTTGAAAAATTTGGTTGTCTGAGACAGCATTTCGTGCGTTTCGAAGGCAGTTTAAATTCAAAATGGATTTTTAATAAACAGAAACTTTTATGCGACATGTTATTTACAACTTTAGAAGCTTTTAGAAAATACCGATGACAGAATCATACCGTGACGTACAATTATTTATACAGCACATAAAAGGAAGGCAGGCACAAAATATCTTTAATAGGCGTAATATGCTTTTTAGAGGAATAAAAAAAAAAACATCCCAATTCACTCAGTTTGCTAATCTTTCAACAGTGTTCCAAGCTCTAGCCTTCTTGGGTGCTTCTTAGCAAACAAATCTACTACCTCTTCCAGATCAATGTCACTTTCTTTTGAGCCATCGGCCCACAATAGGCGGACTTCCACAGCTCGTGGGGGGTGGATGCACCCGTCGCACCCCCTCCCTACGGGCCTGATTAACACCACCTCTCCGTGGGCTTTTTATTCCCATTATGAAAAATGGCGCCCGTAACGGGTATAATAACTGCCCTGTCGGTCGATGCATCCATAGACTGAGTTTCAGTTTCCGTTGCCATTTTTACATAACCTTAAATAAATGTGGACAGGGTTTCTAGACATGAGTGATATGAAAAGTGGCGGTCAAGAACTACGAAGGAATTCTCCCAGGTGACCACGCGTTCCAAACTCGTCACCAGTTCTTCTGCTAAGGCTGTCCCCTTTTTTTCTCTGTTTACCGTCGAATGGGTTTCCTAATTTTGGGTCGGTCGGTCGGATTAAAAAAAAAATCTTTAAAAAAACCAGGAGCAATCTGGAACTAGAAGGCCCGGTACCCAAGCATCATTGCCGTGGAGCCTGGAAACAATGAGATGTGGTTACAAAATCAACATGGCGGCAATGGAGGAAGAAAAGATCGATGTTGTGGTGAAACTCAGCCGAGAAAAGCGAAAACAATGTTGATATTTCAGATTAAAAGTGAAAAAATGTTTCGCTAGGTCATTTATACCTTCCTCATAACTTTTTTTTTTTGAAAACGCAAAAATATGGGTCGGTCGGACGACGGTAAACAGAGGAAAAAAAGGGGACGGCCTAAGAACAAAATATATGATTTGTCCCCAGGGCCCGAGAAATAAGAGAAATTGTCATATTTTGTCGTCGAAAAGGCCTTTTTTCCTCTTAAACATTATAATTTTTTCCAAAAGTTAGGAATCAATGTTCCCTTGTTCCCGATTATAACTCAACAGTTCCCTTGTTCCCTAAAACCCCTGGGAGGCCCTCAGTGCTTGAAGAAGTATTAGCCACTCTTCACTCACATCTGATAAATTCTATGACAATGAGTTCAACCATATTATTTTCTACCTCAATGAAAATACCATTTTTAAGAAGTTTGCCTGATTTCTCATTGTTTTACAATTTAATTTTTGCTAGCCAACGTGCAGATGTCTCTTATTTCTAGGGATGGGAATCGGTTATGATTTCATAATCGATCATTGGAAATAATCGGATAATCTCAAGTGATCGATCATCGATTATAATCGGTTAATTCAAAAGTACTTCCATACCCTAGACCCTGTCTGGATAATTGTGTAATTAATTTAAGCGGCCTCTCGGTGGTTTAAACGTCAGAAGCCATGTTGAAATCTGAACATGCGAATGAGGCAAAGATAGAGGAGGACCCTGGGAACAGGGTTGACATTTGAGATTGCTTTTGTTCGTGTTGTTGCAATGTTAGTCGTTTCAATAAGTACTTTCATATTTATTTGTTTGTTGTGCTATGTCTCACAAATCTTTTAATTTCTTCGGTCTGCTAGTGAATAAAGTTTTACTAGCACTCTAAATAAGATTAATATGGCACAGTTTTTATTTTGCTTGAACAAAAATTTCACTGAGAGGGTGAGTGCATGCGCGATTTCAAATCATTCAAATTCATGAACATTCACCCATAACCGCACCAGATAAGGTTCATTCAGTGATCATATTTTCCATTTTTAACCCCAACAAAGACAAAATACAGCAAGATAATATTATTAAAGGAAATGATATTTGTGTACAGGTGTATGTTGTTAGTGGAACTTGAAGTGATGAACTCCTCCTCTTCAAATTTACAGGCGATGAATTGTTATCGGATGTATTCAAACTGAAAGAAGTTGATGGTATTTTCTATGAAGTGGAAGGCAAGGCAAGTAATACATTGTATTTAAGGTGGCTCCATATAGTTATTGGCCAGTCTTCCACATAAAATATACACAATCTTATTGCTGTCTTTCGAGAGTTTTGTTTCGCAATACTAGACACAATATACACATACAGGTAGCTTAGGCTTTTTTGTTTACGGAGAAGTCTAATTTGACAGTCTTTTCTCATTACCATGGCAACCAATGATTGAGATGTTGGGCTTGTTATTCAAGGCTAGCAAACCTCTCAACAGATTTTCTCAGTTTTCACATAGTAAATATTCACAATTTTTGGTGAAACAAGAAACATTCAGTAAGTCTAATCTGACAGCCATAAAAAAATTGCCACATAATTTTTAGCAATTTACTCACTTTTCGTTTTTTACATTTATTGGGTTTGTGTACGTAAGAAAATTGTTGCTTCTTTTTTAGATCGCAAACCAAGAAAATCCTACCAATTTGTCAATTTTTACAACAATTTACCATGTCAGATGTGGAATGTGCACTGTCAATAAACATTTTGATACCGTAAAAACCTCTTTATTTTTGTGACATCATCAAAATAAACAAATGCATCTTGCGCCATTTTCGTGCCCATACCTTGTGCGCCAAAAAAACTATATGGAACCACCAATTAAGTTTTATGTTTGGTGGCATTTGGCGATACAGCATGGAAATAAATACAGGTTATTCAGCGTGAAGTTGTGTAGTAAAAATGCCCAGCCGTATTACACAACTTTTCGCTGAATAAATTGTTTTGTTATACGACAGTAATCTTTACCTACCTAAAACTAAGTTTTTGAAACTGTTTTTCCTAGGGCGCGGTCAGAAGAGTGTAATAACATGTCATATTTGCACTCCAAAATGCTATGTCAAATAATAATATAGGAAAGCAAAATTTTGTTACTTCGGCAGGAAAGTATCCCTTTAACTTTATTGTTATTTTAATAAGTTGTTTTCATTTTTACCCAGATTGAAACTGAATCTACATCTATAGATGAAAGTAAGCTTGGTGCAAATAAATCAGCAGAAGACACAGGAGATGATGATGTGAATGATGCAGGAGTCACTGGCATTAACATTGTGCTTAGACACAAACTACAGGAAGTAGGTGGAGAGTACTTTGAGTACAAAAAGAAAGATTACAAAGTCCACATCAAAAAGTACATGAAAAAGATCTCTGATCATCTAGAAAAAGAAAAACCAGACCGAGTACCAGAATTCAAGAAAAATGCTCAAGCTGCAATGAAAAAAATTCTGGAGAAATTTGACGATTTTCAATTCTTCCGTGGAGAAAGCTCTGATCCCGATCTAGATGAAGGTGAATGTATGCTGGTGTTAGCTGAATATCGTGACAATATACCATACATGTTGTTTTTCAAGGATGGACTTGAGGAGGAGAAAGTGGTGAGTATGTTCATACTTGGTTTATTGGTAACCCCCCCCCCAGGCATGTAAAGGATTTCTTTTGAGTCTGAAATTCACGATCTTGGGGCCCGAAATTTTGCCAAATATTTCTCACAAGCTTGGCGGTTCCAAATCCAATGGTTTGTTTTCGGTTTGGAATTCACAATCTTGGGGGGCCTGAAATTTTTCCATAATAATTCCATCAAATACATTCACAGTAGCCTTGAATTTATGTGCACATCCTGTAGAAGATAACCAAGCACAAGACCTTCCCTGGTTTAACTTGTTATGTTTTAGCCTTCATAGCAGGTTGTTCACATAGAAAGCATGATATAAAACTAATAATATTGTTTATGGTTTGGAGAGAAAAATAAAATTACGGGAAAAAAATCTAGAGAGAGAGTGTTATTTTTGAGGACGTGATAATAATAATAATAATAATAATAATAATAATAATAATAATAATAACTTTATTTGAGTCTTGAAGTTTTCTAGCTGGGCACATGTACCCTACTAATTGGGGGGGACTATCTTCAGTAAGTATAAGTAAAAATTTCCATATGCCACGTGCGTGCCTTTCCTCGAAATTGTACCCTAATATAATAAATTTTGCCTACACTACCCAGAAAGACACACAACTGTGTAGATACAGGGGCCCCCGTTGATCAGTAAGGACCTCATAGCCAGTTTATTGCAAGACTGCCATCAACTTAATTTCAATACTCGTTATGGAAAAAGATCGATCTTCATAAAAGTACCTGAACGACATCGCAGGATACGAAAACCAAAAGCCCCTTTGTAGATAAAGGAAACATATACCCCCACATGCTAAAATCAGCTGCAGTGCCGCCAACTCTGGGGGCAGAGGAACATGGAAATTAATAATTACCGAAAGTAAATAATTTTATCTCAAAATTTACATTATAAAATTTTGGTATTTGAGCAAGTGCTGACTTAGAATGATTCAAATTTGTAACGAATCAGCTTACTTTTCATATTATTCGCTAATCTACTAGCAGATTAGTGAATAATCTGTAGGGTGTGTGTGCAATGCATGATTTCTAAGAACAATGTCAAGTTCATGGGTGGTGAATTCTATTGTTGGCAATTAATAAACTTTGTTCTGTGGGACAGTGCGTTTATTGTTATTTTCTTTAAAACAATGAATAATAAAACAATTATTAGATTCAGTTTTTGTGGTATCTGGAGTAATCAAGGTCTCGGTAAGTGTTATCAGCCTCAGCCATCGGCTTCAGCCGATAACACTTACCTCGACCTTGATTATTCCAAAAATCACAAAAACCTCATCCAGTAAATGTTTTTAAACTGGCACCTGCTATGCAGACTAGTAATGTTTATTTTACAAATATTATAATAAATACTTACCCTGCCTACAGACACATCTCCATTCCCCTCCTTAACAAAAGAAATCGGGAGATGTTAATTAACTTACAATTTATACTGACATATTTTCCTTTGTTCTGTCTGTTGTTTTGCAGTAATCAGAGAAATGAAAGATCACTACAGACTCGAATTATCTGTTATAAATTAAATTGTGCAATAAAATTCTCAAGTTGTTTTTCACACAAGTGGAACAATTTTGGAAGTATTTTTACTTTTCAACAGCAGGGCTAATCTTGTAGCCCTTGTCTTATCACGCGACATGTCATGTAATGCTTGGCCCATCAAGGGCATAAGCATTGTATAACAAATTGTGTAGAAGGATCGTAGAGCGATCATCTAAAATTACCTTGTTTAGCAACTTTTGGTTGAACTTTTTTCTTATTATCATGAATATTCCTTTCTCCTCTGAGAAATGGTCCAACATTCTGTGACTGTGATACAATATCTATTCATATTGTTAACCTGCTTCTGTAGATTTCCAGAGAGCTTATTAAAAATTAACTTGGCCTTTCACATGTGTCCAACCTGTCAATTTGACCATTGTGCTTCACTGTAACCCTAACCCTGCACACTGCATCTGCCTTTTTGCAGTCTATGGGCCCACTACCCAACGACGACGAGAGCATCAAAAAGCAATATGTTTAGTAAGCGCAAAACAACAATTCTGCATTTTGGTACATTTCTTTGACACATCCCTGCACGACTATGACGTGTAATTTCCTAATTTCATGTTGTATAGAGGGCAAAACACATCAAGACTCATTTGAATTTGAAACTGTTCCTCAAAAATCCGACTGCAGGAGAATTCACCTACAATAATATAATTTGGCGAGTCAACACACTTTTAAAGGTTATGAAAAAGGCAAATTGAGTGTCAGAATTCACAACTGATTGTTGCACATTAATTTTTTTTTTAAATATAATAATTAAAATAATATTTTTTGGCACATTAATTCTTTTTTTAACTTCCAAAAATTCTGGGGTGGGGGGAGAGGCTCGAGCCCCCCGCCCTTCCCGTAGACTACGAGCAGTCTCTCTTTTCCAGCTTAGTCCGTCGAGCGAGAAACGAAACAACATTAGCGAGCGGATAATGGTCACGCGAAACTGGGGGCGAGACAGGCGCGAAACTGATCAGTTGCGTGAAGAATTTAGTCTAGACAAGGTTTACTGGCAAATGGCATTTAAAAATCGGTACGGTGGGCAGAACGGCATTTTTACTGACCCCTGGTAACTAATAACAAAGAAAGCGTTCAAAATTTTGGTCTAGGATAGGGTAGGGTTTTTTCGGTGTTTAGTCTAGAATAGGGTTGCAAAATGCAGCTAAAATGGTTTAGTATAGGTTAAGTGTCTCAGAGTCCCAGCGGCACACCCCCACCCAAAAATTTGCAGAGACAGTTTTCTCTACCTTTTTTATGCTTCAACTCGTGTTTTCGCTACCATTTCCTATTCTTCGTCAAATCCCTACCCTTTCACATACTTCAACTCGTGAAATCCCGACCCTTTCATATACCTCCAGCCTAAAAAAGGTACCCCTTTCGGGCGGAGCATCCCCGTATAGCCCATTATAGGGAGTACCCGCCCCCCCCCCCCCCCCCCCCCCCCCCCTCCCCCTCCGGGTTTTCGGAAAGGCAACTACAGTTTGTAAATTCTGGAAAATAGATTCCATCAGTTTTATGTCACTTACAGATCAAAGTTTGTTTAGCTTCCAGCTTACACAATGATAACACTAATATGTCTAATATTACCCTTAAATGTGTAGATGTCTTCGTTGGGTGCCCCAACCTTTTCGGCATAAAGCAGAAGCATGAAATCATTAAGCTAAGCGTTTATTGGTCAAGGCTATTCATGATATCTAAATCAATCAAAATATTGTTATGTTTTGATTTGTAAACATATTGCTTCGACGAACTTGAAAAAAAATGAAGCCGAATTATACGAAGTTTTAAACAGTGCTAAAAAACTGTAAATGGTGTCGAAGGTACGTTATGAGTTTACAATTATGCTTACAATCATTTTCTATTTAACTATACCGTATCTATACAATTAGCTTATCATGTTTTTTAGGTTCAAGATGCAAATTTAAAACTGAAGTCACATGGGACGCGTTTTAAAAGCCCTGAGTAGTTATTGATTTTATTCTGCGTCTCAGCGTCAGTGGTTTTGATTTGCATACATCGAACTTTGTTTATAGGCTGTTGTATCTGTCATGCTGCGGACGCAATTAAAATGGTAATTTTCTGCTGGGAAAATTGTAGCGTTACAGATTGACTTAGGCATCAGATCGTGTTCGTTTGGCCGTGAAAGGCTTCTGCAGGCTTCTGTAATATCGCCAACATGTTAATTGAAAAGTTAACAGTTTGGATGTTAAGCTTGTACCCTTTTGTATTAGTATTTGTCAGCTCCGCATCCAGAAATAATTCCACCGTAATTCTACTGTCCTTGGATGGATTTCGCTGGGATTATATGTCTAAAGCTGACACTCCCAACATGGACTTCATCGTAAAGTCGGGCGTCAAAGCACCCTTTGTTAAAAACGTTTTTCCAACAGTCACGATGACGAATCATTACACAATTGTCACTGGATTGTATCCGGAAAGCCACGGTATCATTGCAAACGAGATGTTCGATCCAGAATTTAAAGCCATATTTACCAGCGCAAATAACGAGTCGAGATGGTGGGACGGCGGAGAACCTATCTGGGTGACGAATCAAAAGCAAGGGTTCAAAAGTGGTGTTTGTTACTGGCCTGGTTACGACGTCTCCATTCGAGGCTTCCTCCCCAGTTTCAGTACTAGTGGCAAAGAGTATTCCAAACCTTTCGTTTATCCGTATGCAAATCGCATGCCAGCGAAGGAGAGAATCGACATGGTTTTAAACTGGCTTACTGCAAAAGACCCCCCGAACTTTGTAGCGTTATATTTCTTAGACACGGACACAGCTGGGCATCAGTTTGGACCTGATTCGCCGGAAGTTATCGCTGCTATTCAAGATTATGATGAAAATGTCACTGGATATCTGTTGGATCGGCTGCGAGAAGTTAAGTTGATAGATGAAGTTAACATCATACTTACTTCCGACCATGGTATGATGGCTTATAATACAAGCAACTTTATTAACTTTGATGACATTGTGAATGCCAGCACCTATGTCGGCTGGTCGGGAAACACAGGGTTTTTCGTTATTCAACCGCACACTGGGAAAGAGAGCTACGTATATGACAGCCTCAAAGAAGGGGAAAGAAAAACAAAGCTCTTTAAAGTGTACAAAAAGGAAGATGTACCTGATAGCCTTCATTTAAAGCACAACCGAAGAATTGCCTCGATAGTGGGGTTGATAAAAGAAGGATGGTACCCGCGCAGTTCCAATTTTCCAGTACCTACGTTACCAGAAAACGTGATTATGGGAGATCATGGATACAATAACTCAATCAAAGATATGTATCCGTTTTTCATCGCTCGTGGTCCAGCTTTTAAAGAGAACATGATCTCCGAGCCGTTCGAACTCACAGATATCTACCCCATGATTTGTGACATCCTCGGAATACAACCTGCACCCCATAACGGTTCTCTGAGTCGCGTCAAACAGCTATTCAGGGAACCATCAACTGTCTCGCCGCCGGAGGGAAACACTGCAACACCTGAGGTGAACGCACGGAAGCAACGGAACGGATACAAAATCGTCAAAATTGCTGGCTTTGCGATTCTCGGCTTTGCAGCCTGTGTCAGTCTTGTGGCCACAATTTTGTTAACGATTCGTTGGTGCAAGCGCGGAAAGCGACCGCCAAAGACACTGGTAGATGACGAAGAAAGGCAAGACTTACAGACACAAGAGGCAGCGTGAGACAGTCATCGAGAATCTGATATATTATTCAGAAACCGTCTTTTTTATATTCGCTGCATCTAAGTTAAGAATTGTCTTTTTTCAACTCTGGAGAAGAGTTTCCCAGCAACCAGGGTAAAAAAGGAGGCTTAAAATTAAATATCAAATCAGCTGGACTTTATTTTAACGAGAGAATTTGAGATAACTTAAAGGACGATTTTTTTTAAAGTCTAGCAGGAATCGCTCAAAACAAGTAAAACAATTGATGGCTTTGCAAAGAGAACTGAAAAGGACGAGAAACAAACGCAAACAACTCTAGTCGTTTACGTACAAAAAAAGTTAGTATTGATTAATTTTACCACATGATTGACAAAGGACACTTTTGTGTTTAATAATGTTGTGATAAATACATATACGCATTTAGAAAATCAGGAAACGTCATGTGAGCCTTCCTTTTTTCATTTTCGCGGGGTTGAGAATTTGCGAAAATATTCGCTGCATCAAGGAATTGTTTTTTGTCAACTCTGTAAGATAGGTTTCCAGTAACTAGGATAGATAAAGGAGGCATCAGTAAAATGCGTTGAAATATCAATTTTACCACATATTGACAAAGGACACTTTTATGCTTAATATTAATGTAAAAACTGACATGTAAACGCAGTTTTGAAAATTAGAAAGTATCATGCAAGCCTTCCTTTTCTATTTTCGCGGGGTTTAGAATTCGCGAAAATCGTGCAAAATTGGTATGAAAAATTGATATGGGTAAAATTTTCGCGACATTCCATGTTGAGTAATGTACTTATAGAGACGCAAAAGAGTTTTCAGTTTCCACTCCAAACAATAAAGTGCATTACTTTGTGAACAGTCAACGTCGCGCGGAAACAGAGAAAATGAACCCACGCGAAACTGATAAAAGCCTTTAGGGAAAAATAGGCATGAGTATCAACTTGTTTTATAATGGACCGCGTAACTCGCATTATTGTTAAAGCTAACTTTTGAGGTAAAAAGCCTATGATCTCACCGCTGTATAAACCACCACGTTTTTTTAAAGTTAAAACATGCTAATTGTCACTGTTGCAAGCACAGGTGCCATACTTATTAAAATTTTACGAATTCCAAACCAGGTATTATTGTTACTGCGGCATTCTCGCTTTGTCCAACCACCGAAATTTCCAAAAATTAAGCAGGCTGTTTGCACTGAGAGGGTTTTCAACCCAAACATCTGGTTTTCCACAACAAGCGCAAATCATACAATGAACCAATCAAAAATCGAAGCAAACGCGGTAAAATAAACAACCCATGGCAAGCGCGGGAAAATAAACAATCGGCGACAAAGGCGGGAAAATAAACAACCGGTGCCAAGCGCGGGAAAATGTCCGTGAAATGTAACGCGCCGATATACAGATAACTTAACTAATCCAGATTCAAGACAATTTATTAAAACAAATCACTTCCATTTTATACATTATTTCTTAGTATAATACGCAAGCTAAAAATGTTTGGTGTGTAGCCAGGCATGTTAAAAATAAAAAGATATTAAAAAGTTGACACTGGCTAAAAATGTTGTTTTTGGACGTTTCGGCAACTACTGTTGCCTTCTTCAGCAAGAGATAAAAATGCAAATGTCTAACGGCGTCCTGATGGTATAAGATACATGCAAATATTAAATCGCACCTCGAAAGAATATTTTGAGGTGAAACAAAAGTCTCTAGAGCATTCTTAATTATTTTTACAAATTCTTAATGTTATTATAAACATTTGGAAGCGCTATGTGTTCGTTTATAGCGTTCGTGTTACGCACGGAATGCCAAGCTTCAAGAATTAGTCTTTGTCGCCATGCCGATGATCTGTCAACAATTTCGACACTCGTCAAATCTATTTGGTGGCTGTGGAGCATGTGGTGTTTGGCCAACAAAGAGTTTTTATCCAATGTTGCTATAGCCTTTGCGTGCTCTTTCACGCGTGATTTTAGCGCGCGCGATGTCTGACCAATGTAAAGGTAGCGGTCAGTGTGGGTAGCTTTCCTATAGACAGATACGGTGATCGAGCCATCATCTTGTCTGGTTGTTTTTGTGTCAAGAAAGGCAATGGAACCTGACCGCTACCTTGATTTCAAATCACACCACCATCCCCAGCATAAACACTCGGTCGTACGCACCCTTATGGATCGCGCAAAGAACATTCCTTCCACCGAGGAGGAAGCATTACGGGAAACTAAGCGAGTAGTGGAAGCCCTTACCGCTAATAGCTACCCTACCAAATTCATTCACAATGGTCACCAACCGAATAGACAACAAGAAGTAAACGATACCGACCAACGTAGCATGGTTATCCTGCCCTACGCCAAAGGATTCTCCGAGAGAATCGCAAGAGTTCTTCGAAGCTTCAACATCAAAGTCGCTCATAAGCCTATTCGGACAATCTCAAACATACTTAAAAAGCCAAAAGACAAGATCGAGAAAGAGGCCACCAGAGGAATCGTGTATAAGATCAAATGTAAAGATTGTGATTGTGTTTACATTGGTCAGACATCGCGCGCGCTAAAATCACGCGTGAAAGAGCACGCAAAGGCTATAGCAACATTGGATAAAAACTCTTTGTTGGCCAAACACCACATGCTCCACAGCCACCAAATAGATTTGACGAGTGTGTCCCCATATCCCAGGTGACAATATTTTTTCTCAAAATAATTTAACAAGAAGAAAAAACTATGATAACTACATAAATGAGCATGGCAACATCTTACTAGAAATTTGTAAAACCTGTGACTTAAGAATTTTAAACGGTCGAACGAAAGGTGACTCTTTCGGAAAAGTCACCTTTCATTCTGCACAAGGAATAAGCACTGTTGATTACATTATTGCGAGTCATGAAATGTTAAATTTGATTGAGAGTTTTGTTGTTAAGCCACCAACGATATTCTCTGACCATTCCCAGATCATTTGCTGGATAAAGAGCTCTCCAACAATCCCGTCCCAGACAGTACCTAAATCACAAATCAATACATTTAATTTACCAAAACAATTTAATTGGAATAAAGATTCAGCACAAAATTTCATTAGCGTCCTGGAAATGGATGAATTTAAATCAAAATTAAAGCTGTTTGAACAAACCGACTTTGCCTCAGACAGTGAAGGTGTAGAACTTGCAACTAAACAATTTACTAATTTACTCAATGAAATTGCACTGCGTTCTTTAAAACTGAATTGCGGAAAGAAACCATCATGAAACAAATCATCAAAAAAGTGGTTCGATAACGATTGCAAATTACTGAGAAGATATCTGAAAATACTTTCCAACAAAAAACATAGAGAACCCTTTAATAAAGAGTTAAGAGAAGAATATCATAAAACTCATCGTGATTTCAAGAAGTTAATAAAACTAAAGAAAACGTCGCTTCTTAACTCTAAGATTGATAACCTTATTAACAACAAAGACAACTATGAATTTTGGAACTATCTAAAAACATTCAATGAAGACAACCACCGTGTTAAAAATGAAGATAAAGTACCAACTGATTCATTATTTACACATTTCAAAATCTTACATTCGAAACCAAATCCAATCCGTTCTTTAAAAAATGAGATATCCGCATTAGAAAACGATAAAGATAATCACAACCACTTAGATGAACCTTTTTCCTTAAAAGAAATTGAAAATGCAACAAAACTATTAAAATCAAGAAAAGCTGCTGGCTCTGACAGAATTCGCAACGAAATGCTAAAAACAGGCACATGTTATCTTAAACCTGCGATCTGTAAACTCTTCAATTTGATACTAAAATGTGGGTCCTTTCCTTCAACTTGGTGTGAAGGTGTAATCACCCCTATTTACAAATCCGGCAACAAATTAGATCCATCAAATTACAGAGGAATCTGCATTAATAGCTGTCTTGGAAAATTGTTTACATCAGTTATGAACATCAGACTGCAACGCTACTTAACTGAAGAAAACATTCTACATCGTGCTCAAATTGGATTTTTACCAAACCATCGCACATCGGATCACATCTTTACTCTTCGTACACTAATTGATAAACATGTAACACATGCCAATAAAGGTAAATTATTCACCTGTTTTATTGACTTTAAAAAAGCTTTTGATTCAGTTTGGCATGAAGGCCTATTTTATAAACTACTGAAAAACAAAATTGGAGGAAAATTTTACGACTTAATTAAAAATCTCTATTCAAATTCAAAATGTTCTATTAAATCTAATCACCAAAGGACAGAATATTTTAATTATGCAAATGGTGTTAGACAAGGTTGCATTCTCTCACCAATGCTTTTTAACCTATATCTAAATGAAATTCCTACTCGTCTTGATTCAATGAACACGGATGCAATATTATTACCTGATGGATCGCGTCTTAATTGTCTACTTTATGCTGACGATCTAGTTCTGATTTCTCACACAGCTACAGGATTACAAACAGCATTAAATACACTATCCCAGTTCTGTAATGACTGGTTACTGAACATAAATCCGAAGAAAACGAAAGTGCTTATTTTCCAAAAGAAACTTAGAAAATCAACTTTAGAAAAGCAAAATTTTTACATTAACAGTGACAAAATAGAAATTGTAAGTAACTATACTTATCTTGGCGTTAATTTTTCAGCAAACGGAAACTTCAGAGATCACAAAACAAATTTAAAAGAGAAAACTAGAAGATCTATATTTGCAACACGACGTTACCTAGATTTCTCAAAATTACCAATTGACATTGTCAACAAAATTTTTGATTCTCTATTCCTCCCGATTCTCACATATGGTTCGGAGGTTTGGGGAATTTATGACAAAAATGATTATAACTCATGGGAAAAAGACATAATTGAACGAACCCATATTTATTTCTGCAAACTTTTCCTTGGAGTCAATAAGCAATGCCCCAATGTTGCATGTAGAAATGAACTCGGCAGACTATCACTAAAAGGAAAAATCGACATAAATATAATTAAATTTTGGTTGCACTTGGAAAATTTACCAGAAGACAATATTGCCAAACAATGCTATTATCTGTCTAAAGATATGGCAGACAAAAATCAGCTAAATCTAACACAAAGAGTAAATTCGTTATGTAACATTTCAAATCTAAACATCTCAAATTTAGACATTAGTAATTGTAATAACATTGTTACACGTATTCGACCAACTGTTAATAAAACTTCAACTAGCCATCAACTTAATCTGTTAAATTTAAATAAAAAACTTAAATTCTACTCTGTCTTTAAAAAAGATTGTCACAAAACTGACCTTTTGGACTCAATAAAAAATAGACTTCACAAAAAACAAATCAATAAATTTCGCCTTGGAAACCACAACTTAAGAATTGAAACTGGCAGGCATAACAAGACACCTGAAAATCTGAGAATCTGCTACCTCTGCCATTTAAACGAAATTGAAAATGAAACACACTTTCTATTCAATTGCCATCATTACAGCGATACACGCAAGAAATTTTTCAATGAAATAAATGACAAATACCCAAATTTTAATGACTTAGACAATATCTCAAAAATTTTGTTCCTTTTTAATAACGCTGATCCGTTTGTCTGTAGAACTGTTGCTGCTTATATTTATGATTCAATGTTAAAGCGACAATCAATGATGCTCATCTGATTATTAGACATGACTATTTTATATAACATAAGTTATATTAGGTAATACCATGTATATATATGGGAATACTGAATAAATTGTTGTTGTTGTTGAGTGTCGAAATTGTTGACAGATCATCGGCATGGCGACAAAGACTAATTCTTGAAGCTTGGCATTCCGTGCGTAACACGAACGCTATAAACGAACACATAGCGCTTCCAAATGTTTATAATAACATTAAGAATTTGTAAAAATAATTAAGAATGCTCTAGAGACTTTTGTTTCACCTCAAAATATTCTTTCGAGGTGCGATTTAATATTTGCATGTATCTTATACCATCAGGACGCCGTTAGACATTTGCATTTTTATCTCTTGCTGAAGAAGGCAACAGTAGTTGCCGAAACGTCCAAAAACAACATTTTTAGCCAGTGTCAACTTTTTAATATCTTTTTATTTATAATACGCAACATTATTTCTTACGCAACATTATTTGCGTGTTCGTATTGTTTCAAAGTTTGTACCAGGAGCCAATCGATTTATATGTCTCCTGGTTGTACTATTTGCAATAGAGCTTGAGTATTTCTAGGTCAATCCTTTTTATACACATGCAAATATAATTATTAACAAATTACATACGATTATTTTGTACATACTAGTAAATATAATCAAAGATTAGTAAGGAGCGTTCGATTTGTCTTTTCTTTTCGTTCAGTCATTTGAAAGTACCGTAAATCCTCTATTATAACTTGTTATAAGCCCACTGGAAAAAAGTTACTAGTGGTTTCCATTGGAAAGTGTAGTGCTGCAAGTAAAGCTTTAATATGCAGAAGGAGAATTTTTTAGGACTATCTCGTTAATTGTAGAACAGATGAGCGACTTCATTTATTTTGCCATTGGATTAACTTGGCTAATATATAATTTATAATACATGTTCATAGGCTGGTCTAACTGCGGAGCTCGTAAATGCCATGTTTATGGCGACTTGCGGGCGATATGAATGTTTATGACTAGCGCGTGCGAGAATTGGAAAAGTTTGACACACATTTTCCACAAAAACACTTAATAACTGCAGCATTCTATCAATTAAATAAATACAAAAAAGTGAAGCTGCAATAAAACAACGAATTCATTTTACCGTAGAGTTTCATGAATTGCTTCAAATATTCTGAGAAACGTATCGCCTCAATTCACGGGAATCTATCTTCACTTGCTTTCAAACTCTTCGCCATCGCACAAACGTGGTTTTCTACACAAAACAGGATTTCTCCGCTATAAGATTTCCACATACCACTTTTTCGACGGTCGAGTGTTCTTTGGGGTAACAAGAAGGCACGACTGAGAAAAGCACATGAAACACGAGCTCTGAGCCTGCCAACCTCGTTCCCAGGGCTTTTCCCTTCGAGAGAAGGGAAAAGCCCTGGGAACGATGTTGTGAGCCTGCAATCTTTTCACTGCTCAAGTAATTTTTCTCCACGTGTTTTTTTGTGTGTAAACGAGGCCGAACAAATTATCACATGAGATCGAGGCCATATGTGCCAGTCCAAGATGGCGTCCAAACCCTAGGCTAAACACTCGTTTCCATATCTCAGACTGACCTTTCCTTTTCACTTTAAGTTACGTGAAGTAAAACCTATTTCACACTTAGAGTAAAATTAGAAAAAAAGATCAGAATTGTATGCCTCGAACCCAAGACGTTCGCTTCATAAATAATATCCTTATCCACTGTACCAACGTGGAATAGCTGTCGAGAGCTGTAATTTTTAACATATTTATAGAGTTACCCATAACAATAAAAGAAAGCTAGCTGTTTTCAAATCAGTGCTTAACTCTAAACACTATAGATCAATGCTAAACCCCAAAATGCTACTCTTTGCTTAACCGGAGCTCTGTTCTCTCAGTTCTCCGGGTTCTCTGACCAATAAATGGGGGTTCTGTTCTCGTGTACTTCAGTACTACGGTATAACGATAAAAAATACTACGTTGTGTAAAACCTCAAAAGGTGTTCAAGGTCAGTTTGAGAGATGGAAACGAGTGTTAACCAAACCCTAGACTACAAAACAGTCCGCATTTTTGCGCGAGTCCGGTCCTCCGAAAAAAGTGCGCGACCGAAAAGATCTGGAGCGAGTGTGGATACGTAGAGTGAGACTGGGGTGAAGCTCGCGCGCATGGATCGGCGCTTCGCGCCTCTCCACGCGTGTCTCGGCAACGCGATTGATACCCGCGGGACATCATAAAACCCGCGGGAAAAAAAACGACAGGGATAGTATGCGTTCTCCTACGTCGAACGCAATTATAACAAAGTCACATATGTTTGCTCTATAGGAAAGTGGCCAACTGGTCATAACAAATCGCCGGAGACTGAGACACCCGATTCGCGTATAATTAACTGCATATAAGCGGGTCTGATTAACATCACATTACCGCATGCAAGCGAGTAAAATAAGCCATATTTACCTAACAGTACAGGGGCGTAGCTACCTGTACACACGTACGCACTTGCGTACCTGAATAAGTCGAAAAAATAAGTAAAAAGTAAAAAACGAATACGACCTAGTTGAAAATTTATGTGAAGATTTGGTGATTGTGCGTACCTCTGAACAAGTCCTGGCTACGCCCATGAGTAGTATTCTTTATATGACGTACACCAGGACAGAACCCCAGAACTGAGAGAAAAGTAAACTATTCTCACCGGTCTCACTTGCACTTATATAATGAGAATGGGAGACCTGGCGGACGCTCTCAACAGCAGCGGAGAGGGAAATAGGGCGGGAAGGGTGGGAAAAACTGTTGAGAGAGACCGCAGGAAGTGCAAACGAAACCAGATGGATAAAGTTAAAGACCTCACTAAGTGCCATAACACTAATCCACGGACGTGCGAGAAAGGAGAGCGAATGTAGAATGGATTCTCCTTATATACGCTTAAGTGAGACCGCTGAACATAGTAAACTATTCTCACCGGTCTCACTTGCACTTATATAATGAGAATGGGAGACCTGGCGTCCTTAGCAGTCTTAGTAGCGGGGTACCAAGATCACAGGGACAAAACCGACAGACGCCCCATACTCAACCCCAGACTCAACCCAAAATAACATCCAACACCCAAACTGAAACCCGTGAAAGAGGGGAACAAGAACGCTTTACGCCTGAAGGCGTAGAGGGAAAAGCGCAAATAAAGCTCTAAAGGGGGCAAAACTGTCAACGCGCAAATGGTAACACATGTGGGACTAAAGTATTAGTCCACAAACAAGCGGGGGCAAAACTATTAAGCCGCAAATATTAAATGATGTGGGACTAAACTGTTAAGCTACAAAACAAAGTGGCCCAAACTCTAACCCGCGAGAATTAACACGTGTGGGACTAAACTGTTAACCCACAGAACAAAGCGGGGGCCAAAACTGTTAACCCGCAAAATTAAATGATGTGGGACTAAACTGTTAACCCACAGAACAAAGCGGGGCATAACTGTTAACCCGCAAAAAAATTAAATCATGTGGGACTTAACTGTTAAATCACAAAACAAAAGCGGGGCCAAAACTGAAACAAAGACAGAAACTACGGGGCGCCATTCCCCGGGTGTGGGGATAAAGGGAAAACGGAGTAAATAATCCCGAGAGGGAAAGGGATCTTAAACTTTAACAAAACCTCTAAAACTAAGAGTAAACCCGGGGAATGGCGGCCCTGGCGCCCGGTTATCCGAGAGGGACGTTGTGACCCCTCCAGGCACCGCCATTATAACGAACCTAAGTGATGTGAAAAAACTAAGGAGCCAATCCGCCCCCCCCCCCCCCCCCCCCCCCCCCCCCATACAAGGGAGTAAAATGCGAGGGCAATATGACAAAGGGAAGACCCCTGCGACAATGCAGAGACTTGTGAAAGAGCAAGGGGCGTGCTAGCAAGGACTTGCGAAATATAAGCGCTGTAAATAGTAGACAAATGACAGCCCGTGAAGCCTACATGTACGAGGACAAAACTTTAAAAGCGGGGTGAACAACAAACAAACACGCAAAAATATGAATTTGATATGCAAATTAAAATATTACAAAATCCAAGAGGACCAAATGTAAAAGCAGAGGTAACACATATAATACAAACAGCGCGTAATAGCAGGACGGAAGGGCAAAAGTTAGCGAATATAAAGCCCAAAGGGCGAAAATGTTCAAACCAGGGCGACAAATATCAAATTTATAAAGAGCCCGCAAAAGCCCAAAGGGCAATCGTTCAAAGCAGGGCGAATAAATATCAAATTTATAAACAGCTCGCAAACGCCCAAAAGGATAATCGTTGAAAGCAGGGCGAACAAATACAAGATTTATAAACAGCCCGCAAGACGCCAAAATGGCGAAACGTTCAAAGCAGGGCGAACAAATATTAAATTTATAAACAGCCCGCAAACGCCCAAAGGGCAATCGGTAAAGGCAGGGCGAACAAATACAAGACGTATAAACGGCCTGCAAAACGCCCAAAGGGCGAAGCGTTCAAAGCAGGGTGAACAAATATCAAATTTATAAAACAGCCCGCAAAACGTCCAATGAAAGGGCGAAGCGTTCAGAGCAGGGCGAACAAATATCAAATTTATAAACATAAGAATAAAAGGCAGCCCGGTTTAACAATGTATTGAATACAAGTAAACGAGGACGAAACAGGAGGGAAGGGAAACAGATATAAATAAACTTGGCAAACCTCAAGAGAGATTTCATAAGCTAGAGCAGCGCCTTGTGCTGCGCCTTGTGCTGTGCCTTGTGCTGCTGGTTCAGGGTGTAAAACAGCGTCGTTTTGAGGTGGAGCTGGTGGTAATACGTTGGGAAGGACAGCTTGGGCTTGAGGGAAGCTGTTGGGGCTGGTAAAGTACAACTTGGGCTGCAACAACGGCTTCTTGTTCTTGCCGAGTTCGTTGAACTTGAACTGCGATTTATGGAGCGTGAGCCATATAAACGTACAGGACACGGACGTGCGAGAAAGGAGAGCGAATGTAGAATGGATTCTCCTTATATACGCTTAAGTGAGACCGCTGAACATAGAGCTCCAGTTTAGCACTGATCTGCAGTGTTTAGGGTAAGCACTGATTTGAAAACGGTTAGCTTTCATTTATGGTTATGGGTAACCAGGTAACTCTATAAATATGTTAAAATCGTTGGTGTAGTGGATATGGGTATTAGTTATGAAGCAAACGACTCGGGTTCGAGGCATACATTCTTCTGATCTTTTTCCTTCTTCTACTGTAAAAAAGAGTTTTACTTTATGTAAAATGTTCAAGTGAAAGACAAAAGCCAGTTTGAGATCAGCTCTATTATTGTTGTTTCTCAGTAGGTGAATTGGGCCTTCTTTAACCGCTTGCATGCGGTAATTTGATGTAAATTAGACTCGAACGGCCGTGCCGTTCGAAATTAATCGGTTAAAAATATATTCCTTACTGTACGATCAGCCTTTCATTTTGTTTATAACTTTTTCTGCTGATCAGATCCTTCACAAGGATCCAGTACTTCTAATTTGTCGAGTGGTCCTTTCATTTACAAATCGCTTATATGCGGTTAATTATATGCGAATCGGCTGACTGAGAACGGGAGAAAATCGAGCGGCACTGGGAACAAACTTGTTTAACTGCAAAAACCGTGGACGAGGATCCTGCTGGTTTTTCGTTGGATCTCACAGGAGGAGACCTAATCAGCTAAAATGAATCAATATACTAACGAGAAGTCCAAGGACTACTGCAAAGCTGATACAACGAGTAAATATATTTCAAACAATATTTCGGCTGGCCAGACCAGCCTTCTTCAGGTTATAAGATGTTACTAAATTATAAAATGAAAATACAACATTATATAAAGGAGAATGTCGCAATACTTATTTAAAAAAGAGGAGGGGCGGAAATGACCTACAAGATAATAAAGATAAGGCTAGTATACGTAAACTACAATTCATCACGTTTGTTCAACCCACGTGGTTCTAGTGTTTTCGCTCTATCTATTAAATACGACTCTCTGGCTTTACGAATAGAATCCCGTGAATTGTGAATTATTTCTAGTTGAATAAGTTGCATATCAGTGTTGGAATGGTTAGAATGGGAAAGAAAGGGTTCAGAGACAGTAGTAGGTTTGGATTTAATGTTAGGTTTGTCAACGGAACGTCGATGTTCGTTAAATCGGTCTTTAAGACGTCGCTTAGTTTCACCAATGTATTGTAAATTGCAGCGGTTACATTGTATCATGTAGATTAAGTTTTTAGTGTTACAGGTTATATGTTCCATCACTTCACATATAACCTGTAACACTAAAAACTTAATCTACATGGAGGTACGCACAATCACTGTTTTCAAACACTCCCCCTACCTCCTCCCCCCACCCTCAAGTCCCAAATCCTTCTCTTTTTTTCGACTTTTTCAGGTACGCACGTGCGTACGTGCGTACAGGTAGCTACGCCCCTGTTTTGTAGGACCTATCCATGTAATACGAGCTAATATGCCTTCATATCACAGATATCAGTCTTCGTTTTCAGTTCCTCGAGGTCCATTGCTGGTCCTTGTATTACTAATCATTATCGTGTTCGTTCTCCGCGCTTTTCTCAGCGTTCCTTCAGTGGTTCCCTCTTTGGAGGAAGCTCGCAAAGCACAGATCAGCATGTTAACATACAACATTTGGTTTTCTCCTGAAAAGATCCGGAAGAGAATGTAAGCTTTGGGACAAATCGTGCACGATCTTTAGCCAGATATTCAGTAGCTTTTCAGGAAGTGATTGTGAATGGGAGAGAATCGAGCGGCACTGGGAACGAGGAAGACGTCTGTCATGCATGATCGCGTGACTTTGTGAACCTACAGAGCTGACCTATCCATCGAATATCAGCTAACATGCCTTCATATCATCATTTGTTTCCCATTCCTAGAGGTCCATTGCTGGTCCTCGTTATACTAATCATTGCCGTGTTCGTTCTTCGCGCTTTTCTAAGCGTTCCTTCCATTGGTTCACCGTTGGGTGGATCGCGAGAACAGATCAGCATGCTAACCTACAACATTTGGCGTTCTCCTGAAAAGATGCGAGAAAGAATAGAAGCTCTAGGACAAATCGTGTACGATCTCAAGCCAGATATTTTGGTTTTTTCAGGAAGTGACTCTAGAAAACCTCGTTATTTTACAAGAGCAGAGCTTGTTTATTCGGTATCACTTAATTCCGCCCGACGTCACGTTAGAAGGGACAATATCTCTTGAAGTTATTTTAATTGTATATCCTGTCAACAAATGGTTTATTCATCCATTCGAGAATTCTCCACGCAAGCGTAAACTTGTTGTTGCAGAAACCAAGAGTGCTGTTTCTTCGAATGTTAAGTTTGTAATCGCGGGTACACACTTTGTTCACGCGGGTGAGAACACTCGATTACGCGAGTTACAACTAAAAGAATCACTGAAGGTTCTCTCTGGTTACGAAAATGTCTGTGTTATGGGTGATATGAACATCGAAGATAAAGTTGATGGTGACATTGTTCTGCCTCCATTTTGGATCGATGCATGGTTGTCCCTGCCAGGAAACACGGATAGTAATGGATTAACATGGGACCGAAGTAAAACTCCTTTCGCCTCAGTACTCAAAAGAACTGTAAATGCCACAAGTTACAAAGCAAGGCTTGATCGTGTTCTTTGCAGACTGACAGATTTTAAAGTCAAGGAGATGAGGGTTGTTGGTGACAGGTTGACCAAGTCTGGTATCCTACCCAGTGATCATTTTGGTGTGTTCACTGTTATTGAACTGTCAGTAAAGACTAGTAAAAAACAGAACAAAAATTCCCAAAGTGAACAGGAGGTTTACTTTCAGAGACCAGTTGGCTGGGAGACATTAATTTAATAGCCAAGAGAAGTGAGGGACTGATTGTGGTGGTGAAAGCAATCATTCCTTTCATCGTTTTAGCAATCAGTGGAGGCCTGAATTAATTGTTGTATCTGTACTTGCTTTTTAAGAAAATTCCTTGCTGTTTCTGTCACCGGAGACTGAGAAGATTGGTTTGTTGTTGTGTTGTAACTTTAACAGAACTTCTCCATCGAATATCATTTGCTGACATGCCTCCATGTCATCCTTCGTTTCCCATTCCTCGTGCAGAGCTCTCAAGTAGATTTGCTGTGAAAGAGTGAATTTTACGTCGATTGTGACCCTGCAGGCGTCACTTTCCGTAGGGGGGTCTGGGGGCATGCCCACCCCCCCCCCCCCCCCCCCCAGAAAATTTTGAAAAATGTAAGTAGCTCAGGCGCGTTTTCCTTTATTCTGAGCGGAAATGTGACCCTTTAAAAGCGACTATCCGCCATTGTCACGTTACCGGCGGTCAGCATGTGAGTATACGCAATATTGTATTCATTAAACCCACTGACCGGTGTAACGCTGGCTCTGCACGAGAATTTTACACTGTTGGAAAAGCAGCAATTTTCAACCTCAACATCAACTGTTTTAATTAGAAACCTTAAAGGGGCAGTATCACGAGGTCGAAACTTGAAACGTCGGCCCAGTTTTCAAGTTTGATTCCGCAAATTCAAAAAGGCCGTCGAGAAGTGGAGGTATTTGTTGAATCAAAAAATTCGTTTTGATAGCCGGAAGAAAGAAAAATTCACTTTTAACAGTGATATGTCCAAAATTCCGGTGCAAGTGAGAAATATTAGTTTTAGCGTGAGAGCGTGAGACTGGATTCGTATAGGTGGTTTGCAATCAATCTCTAGAGACATAGATAACAATAGTGAAACGAACAAATGCTGGTGGACGAACAAAAGGAGCTAATGAGAGAACTATTGTTTATGTCCACCAGCATGGCTGCGATGACGTAACATAAAAACCACCTATGAGGGGGAGTCTCACGCTCAATGCGTGAGGCTTGAGAGCTCTGCTCGTGGATCATTGCTGGTCCTTGTAAACATTTAGTAATCGTTGTTGTGTTTGTTATCAGCGCTTTTTTAAGCGTTCCTTACAGTAATTCACTCTCCAAATTCCTTATTTCTGTGACTTGTTTCAGTGCAGTGCAGTGGAACTCGATAACCGGTGAGGACTGAGAACAATGAAAAATCCGAGCAAATCTGGGAACAAGGAAAATGTCATGTTTCAACGTTTTTGTTATTTCGGTCGTGTTTTATTTAAAGTAACTGTCCGTGGAATATGAGCTAATATGCCTTCATATCACAGATATCAGTCTTCGTTTTCAATTCCTCGAGGTCCATTGCTGGTCCTTGTATTACTAATCATTATCGTGTTCGTTCTCCGCGCTTTTCTCAGCGCTCCTTCCAGTGGTTACCTCACTGGAGGAAGCTCGCAAGCGCGGATCAGCATGTTGACATACAACATTTGGTTTTCTCATGAAAAGATGCGGGAGAGAATGGAAGCTTTGGGACAAATCGTGCACGATCTTCAGCCAGATATTTTGGTTTTTCAGGAAGTGACACGGGATAACTTAGCCGTCTTAAAAGAACAGAGGTGGTTTTCTCGATATCACTTGATTCCGCCAGATGCCATGACATATGAGAAACATTTTGTAGTAATTTTAATTGTATATCCTGTCGACAAATGGTTTATTTATCCATTCGAGAATTCTCCACGTAAGCGTAAACTTGTTGTTACAGAAACCAAGAGTGCTGTTTCTTCGAATGTTAAGTTTGTAATCGCGGGTACACACTTTGTTCACGCGGGTGAGAACACTCGATTACGCGAGTTACAACTAAAAGAATCACTGAAGGTTCTCTCTGGTTACGAAAATGTCTGTGTTATGGGTGATATGAACATCGAAGATAAAGTTGATGGTGACATTGTTCTGCCTCCATTTTGGATCGATGCATGGTTGTCCCTGCCAGGAAACACGGATAGTAATGGATTAACATGGGACCGAAGTAAAACTCCTTTCGCCTCAGTACTCAAAAGAACTGTAAATGCCACAAGTTACAAAGCAAGGCTTGATCGTGTTCTTTGCAGACTGACAGATTTTAAAGTCAAGGAGATGAGGGTTGTTGGTGACAAGTTGACCAAGTCTGGTATCCTACCCAGCGATCATTTTGGTGTGTTCACTGTTATTGAACTATCAGTAAAGACTAGTAAAAAACAGAACAAAAATTCCCAAACTGAACAGGTTTATTTTCAGAGACCAGTTGGCTGGGAGAAATTAATTAGCCAGGAGAAGTAGCAGGGGCGTAGCTACCTGTACGCACGTACGCACGTGCGTACCTGAAAAAGTCGAAAAAAAGACAGATTTGGGACTTGAGGGTGGGGGGAGGAGGTAGGGGGAGTGTTTGAAAATTGATTGTGCGTACCTCTGAAAAAGTCCTGGCTATGCCCTTGGTGAGGACTGCTTCTTGGCCTTAAACCTGGTTTGCAGTAGTAATGCAAAAACAAGTGTTTGGGGGTCAGCACAAACATAAGAATAGACACCAATTCTATTTCTTGTTCATGTGCTTTTGATTGTGTCACATTTTTTACATGCTTGTCAGGGACCGCGGAGCAAGGTGAAAAGTGGGAGGGCTGACAATTGAAAATAATTTTTTCATATTGAAAATCGAAAAAAAGTGGGGGTGGGGGCGCAAAAGAGTGGTGGAGCCGCGGCCCTACCAGCCCCTCCCCCTCCGCGGTCCCTGCTTGTGTTCCTTGTAAAAAACAGGGCCGGGTTGTTCAATTAGTGTGGTTAAGCAAACCCAGGGTTAGCATCAATTTTGATTCCAATTAAATAATAAGTCAATGGAGATTTTTCCAAATATGTATTTTTGCCATTTAGTTTTGTTTCTGATTTGTCTTCACATGTAACTTAGTAATTAGCTTTTGAAAACACTTCAAACAAGAGAAATTAAATCCTTGGTTCAGTTTTAATCCTGGGTTAGCATTAACTGGCTTTTGAACAACTGAGCCCATGCAGGTTTTAAGAGTCATGCATGCTCCATACCACCTTCTGCCACAATCCCCCTCCAGGGTGAGGCTACTAGCAGGTTTAGACACTGGGATTGGCTGTACTAACAGCAGAATCTATGCACAAGAAACATGGCATATGGAAGTAGTTTTCCCATTGCATAATGTAAGTAGCTTTGCTATATCCACAATAATCCTCTAAGGTTAAGTTCAGTTCCATCTTGGGTAGTGAAAGGCATTACTATTCCCCTTGGTTAACATGCTAGTCAAGCTCAGGGTTTGTCAGGTGTTAAATGGCTTGCTGGTACCATAAAAAAGGACTGGGACTAACACAAACTTAAATTTCCCCCACTGCCTTTATGCATCATATTTAAGTAATGATCCCCATAAGAAGGATAGTGCTGAACGGCAATGCACGATGGAATGTCAACTTTTTTCATTGTTACAACTAGTGATCTCATTGGCCAAGACTCAACAACTGCTAAAAAGTTAAGGTTCATTTTGTCTAATTTTTTTTTAAAGTGCCCATAACCTAAATTTTTTTATTTTCGTATCTAAATCTACAGGTCACGTAATGAACATCTGCGAAAAGTTTTTTTGATTTCAGCAAAACGTGAATTTTTCATGAATATTTCAAATCTTCCAAATCCTATTTTTTTGTGGTATACCCGTCCCGCTGTTAAGAAGGCCAACGGGCTCACATTTTCCTTAATATAATGTACATCACAGTTCCTTTGTTTGAAGTCACAAGTTCCTTTGTTTGAAGTTATGTGTTCCTTAATCTACGTCACAGATCCTTTGTTAACCGAGAGGGACCGAGAAATTTTGAAGACTTTAAAAAATCATAAAAAATTCATGTTTTGCTGAAATCAAAAAATATTTTTTTTGCAGATGTTCATTACGTGACGTGTAGATTTAGATATGAAAATAAAAAAATTTAGGTTATGGGCACTGTAAGGTTTCAAGTACATGTAATTATTCGAGACCCAATCGCACAACATGCAAGTTTTTAAAGATATTGTATTTGGGAACTTCATCAAAGAAGCAAAATTATTAGCCATTGTCTTTTGCTATTCTGATTGGTTAAGCACGAATATTTCCTAAAATTTATTTGATGCAAATGGATATTCGTTATTTTTATAATGAAATATAATAATTACTATGAACCATCAGCTCTAATCCCCTATTCTTGAAATCAAAGATATTCTATGTGGGAAAGAGCCAATGCCATAGAACAATGAAGCTTACTATTAGTTCTAATGTGGAGCATTACTTAAAGCTTACAGATTGTGTGGTTGCAGTGTAAATTAAGAAATGCAATTAAAATAAATTCAAAATTAAAAGAAAAATATGTTAGAAGGAGTAAAAAATTGACTATGAGAAAACAATGGACCTGTAGTTTTAAGTGCTTGTTTTATCAATACAGTTGAGGAATGTTTTGACATTTCATTTCTGATTAAAATCATCTTTGTGATTGTGTAAACAATCATTCCACAAGGTGGACCACAGTAGGAAATCAAAAAAAACGTGTGGTAATGCAATAATTGAGCAAGTGTGTTTGCATGATAATATTTTAAACTGAGAGAATGTGTAGAGATGAGGCAAATATTAATAAGTTTACACAATTTAATACCACTTTTTTTTTACAATAAATCTCAGTATTTTACGATTACATGCAACACTGTATAGCAAATAAATGTAAAAAAGGATGTATTTTCTTGTGATTTTTTTGCCCATTCTACTGAATGGCACATACTAAAGTGTTTTACTTAATACTCAGGCCTTATTGCCTGATCCCTTTACTTGTTTGTAAATTTAGAAAACAGATCATGTCCAACCTTAGTACATGAATGCAATAGTTGAGTCAGTGGTATATTATGAAATATCCCAAAAGTGACTTGATTTTTCTTATTATGCACATGAGCTTTTAGGAAAGTGTGTATACAAAGACAAATCAAGTCATGAGCAGGATATGGTGCTTTGGTATACCACAAGAAAGCATTGCATATAACCATTTGGGTAGTCCTGCACTTGTCCAAACAATGTCTGTGATGCGCTGAGAAAACAATAGATTTGTCGCGCTGGGATAGGGATTAGGGGCATTGTTTAAGAGATATATCAATAATAAAAATTTGTATCGTTCGCCAATCGCAGACATTGTTTGGGCAGCTACGACCCCGCTCAACCATTTTATTGCATGCTGCTAACATATGCCAATCGACCAGAAGGCTGGAAAGCTGTTGCATATTCTGCGATATTATATCAGCAGTTGTATTCAACAGTAGTTTCTCTGCGTCATAAATTGAAGGGCCGAGAGCATGTCCAGCCTATATGACTTTTTAGGCCTTTTTTTATTTTTTCTTGCTCAGATTTGTCCAATTTTGGCATGTGAACTAGAAATTAGTTGAAAAACATTGTTCCGAATTTTTTTCTGTTGTTTTTTCCGTCGTTTTCGAGAAATACCGTATGCAAAAAAAAAAAAATAAATAAATAAAAGGCTCCTATTGTATTAACGCAATATTGCGGTAAGCTTATGTTTTCACACTGACACGGTTCGCTATTTTTTTTAAATTAAACGTAAGGAATTTTGACAAACGCAAAAAAAAGTAAATCACTTTCATAATGTCCAGTTCGAAAAAAAAAAAAAAAAAAAAGGATGCTGAGCGTGATTCGAACCCAGAGCCGTCTGAGCGCAAATCCCGGACCAAACCACCGAGGAACACATGCTCAGTTCAGGCTAAGTTTTATTATTTAAAGGTTGATACGCATCAAAACGCGTATCTCGATTTCAAAATCCTTTTAGATCGAATTTAATGTTGCATTAAAGACTCCAAATGCGAAACGTCTTCCCGCCAGCCAGCAACAACTCACTTCGAGCTGCCCAAAGCTGTATTTCAAGTGCCCGACCACGCACAGCGGACCCATCTACCACTATCGCAAAGCATGTCGGGAAATCCTACAACAAAACCGAAATGGAGTTCCCGCCCGAAAGTTATTGAAAAATACTAGAAGTACGATAAAATGGGGCTATTCTGAGCGAGAAAAAATAAAAAAGGCCTAAAAAGTCATATAGGCTGGACATGCTCTCGGCCCTTCAATGATCTGAACAAGAAATGTATGTGGGTTATAATCAAAACATCTTTGTATCCTCCTCAGTAATCTTTCTTGGCAATTTTCTGAAAATTTAGCAAAATAACCGGAAACGTTAAAATGACCTTCGGACAATCGTTGTTTCAAATAGTATTGTAGCAATATCAGAAAATTTTATAACTTTGGTACCATTAAAGGTCTTCAGAAGATTTCTGACAACTTTTCCAAAATATTTTGGATATTGTTACAATGCTATTTGAAACTTTGTCATTAATTACTGAAAATTTTCAATGTTTGCTCAAGACTTCCAACCATTTACCAAAGAATTTGATAAGTCCTCTATGTTCTGTTTGAAAACAAATATTAGTTACCGGTATTTAGAATATTATACTACATCTCTACTGAAAACAGATCTGTAAAGATCACTTGTCTGAATAATCTTCAGTCATCAAGTCATAAATTGAAATATCAATAAAATTATCTTCAGGGCAGGAAAAAAATTTTTAAATCCACTTGCCCAGTGGGCAAGTAAATTTCAGTTTACACTTGCCCCCACATAAATATTACTTGCCCGATGGGAGCACAATGCATACTCATTTTGCAGTCTAAAGTTTTGAAATACTTTCTGACGGGAGATTATCATTTACCAAGCTGACACTTACAGACAGACTCACAAGACTACTGAGCCTAATTTCACTTGCCCACTGGGCCACCAAACTTCTATTTTCACTTGCCCAAGATCAAATTTACTTGCCCCGGGCAATCGGACCTGGGTTTTTTCCTGCCCTGATCTTAGTTACTGTCTGCTGATTATAAATTTTGATACAAAGAAAACTGTAAAATACTGGTAGTTATTTTCTCAAATAATCATTGCAGGGTCATAGACAAAAACTCAATAGTTTAAAATAAGAATACAACTTTATGCTAAGAAAAAAAATGACCTGCAAAAAAAACACCCTTTTTATTTAATAAAAAAATCATTTCATAACCTAGGAAATAAAACTCTTTCCAGATCTTAATTCTTGTGAATCAGAAAGACCTTGACATAGAAAATATAAAAAGGATATTTCTGGAATATTAATAATTAGTTTCTGCTTATAATGCAGTTAAAATTATTTTAACTGCATTGCATGCAGAAACTAACCAAATGCACGGTAAATAAACCACAAGTCGTAACATAACGTTAAGGCTTCTGGCTTGATCATCTTGCTTTTGATTATGTTGCAATTAATCAGTAGTTTATTCAACAATCGTCATAGTCAGGGGCATACCCAGCCTTTTTGAAAGCAGGGGTTAAAATTTATCTTGTCCGAAATCAGTCACCCAAAACAGTTCTAATCAGTTACTCAGGCATTCAAAATGCATGTACATGTCATGTTTAGGAAGGAAAAACTTCTTGAAGTGAAGTGTCAACTACATAAAAATAGCATCAACATTTTGTTTCTCATTTTCACATTGAAATGGTCTGTTGGTTTCTCCATTTTTTTTTGTAAGGATTCTGTTCTCATTCATCATTCCCAAAAAAGGGGTTCTGGGACCCCTGGAACCAACCACCCCCCCCCCCCCCCCCCCCACCCCACCCCACCCAGGTATGCCCCAGTTACAGTTACAGTGTGTAGTGCCTTACCGCACTGAGCACCCAACAAGCTTTTTTACAAGTTTCCACAATATCACCAGCTAATTCTTATAATCATCTTTGTAACTGCGGATACGTGTGAAGCAATAAAGTGAATAAAATCTTTGTACTTTATAGCTATTTTTACACTCCTGTGGTAAACACGAGGTGACAAGATTACATTCCATTGTGCTAACTTTACAAGGAGGCATGCACGTCAATTGAATTTGTGCTCTCTGATTGCCTAACTCATGAAAAGTTTGTTGGGTGCTCAAGGTAAGGCATGTCACACTGTAACATGTCATGGTCAAATCAAAGTGTTTATATTATTGTGATTCAATCTATAGTCAAGCCAATTGAATGCCGGGTCTACACTTCCACTGAGGTAGGTTGTCACTTGTTTCCATATCTCAAACTGTCTTTTCAAAATTAATTTTCACAATTTCGAGTAACTTATTCGCTTCTTAAACTAATATCCATATCTCCTGCACCAATTGCAGGAGGTCTAGTTGCCAAGAACTGTAATATTTAACCTACTTATAGAGTTACCAATAACAATAAATGAAAGCTGTAACCATTTTTGAATCATTGCCTAATCCTAAAAACTGTAGATCAGTGCTAAATCCCATGCTATAATTTTTTGTTTAACCAGAACCCTATTCTCTCAGTTCTGTGCCTAATAAATGGTGATCTGTTATTGTGTAAGTCAGTAATAATATATTGATAAAAATACTACATTGTGTAAAACTCGTAAGGTGTCCTATGTGAGTTTGAGAGATGAAAAAATAAACAAGTGTTAACCATCCACTGAGTGTCTTACTCTAAAACACCAGGGAACCTGCCACCTTGTTACAATATAATTCTGGTCATAAGGTTAGCTGGCTACCACTTAAAAGCTTATAAATTAATGGTAAAATGTTGTCAGTATCACTTTTAAGACTCCCTGATGAAGGGGTAAATGTCTAATTAAAAGAAACTATTTTGTTACATGAGTGGGGGCGATCAGCTGAGTTAAATTACAAACCAAGCCACAGTAAACTAAAGAGATTCAAAAGCTGATGTTTTCCAGGGTGCTAGTCCTTGATTAATGCACTTTGGAATCTCTTTACATGTAGTGGCCATTTTAAGTTATCAACTCAGTTGAAACCAAATGTGCCCCCAATAATTATTATTTTAATTATTTTATGCTACAATCTGCTTATAAAACAATATCCTTAACTATTTAAGCAAATATATCCTTGCTGGACTGGAACTTTACCCCCACCTCTTTAAACCTCTCTGAACGTTGTTTAAACCCAGGAACCAGGATTATACGGTGTAAGGGCCACCTTGTCACTACAAAAGCTTTTGTCCCAAGCTAAAAAATCCCATCTGAGCAACTACCATGCCGGGGTCAATTTAATAACAAGGATCACAGCAAGAATAAGGGGATATCAGTGATATCCCTCAACACATTTCCAGTAGATTCCTGAATCCTCTCTTGAATGAATTCAAACTTGTCACGGCCTGTGTAATCAATGTCGCCAGTTTCCCAGGCTTGTCGATGTCTAAGATCTAGAACCTCTGGATCCACTTCTTCAACTATGTGAATGTCGGAAAACTCAACTGCTAGCTCGTCAGCCTAAAACAGAGACAATCAGCGTTTCATTAGTCTTACACCACTTTGCACCATGCACAGTTGTAGTAAATAATGGCAGGCAAAACTTTAGTAAATGTAAACTTCGACTTTCATTTGGATTCATGGTCTGTTAACTGCTGTTTGGTGGTGTGATAGAGTGGTTTTTACATAGAGGTGTATGATAGGTGGTGCAATAGAGAAGCTTTTACATATAACTCATGAAATGGAAATGAGTCAAATAGCTAGACATGTTGAATTCTATAATCTGTTTTCATTGGTTTACTTTGAACTATTTAATGTTCTCTCACAAGGTTTTGTGAAATCACTCTTAGGAGTATAAGCTTGGTAAGAAAGTCAAATTTGGACATACTTTCAGTTCATCCTGTCTATTGACCAGGATGTTTCAGCAACAAACTAATCAAGATCATTTGGGTCAAACTGTTTATAAATAACTGGCAAGCTTACTTACATCTTGATACACTGCATGTACATACATGTAATTTTGTTTTATGTAATTTATTTCAGTTAATATTAGTTATTGTAATGCGCATTTGATCATTTACATGGAATATGCACAATATAAGTATTATTATTATTATGATAAAATATCATTTGCATCAGAAAATTCTCATCCTGCTTTTATAAATAACTCAGCAGTGCACTACAAAGATCTCACATTCAATGGGCCAGACTCTATGCCTTCGTACATAAAGACAATGGAATTTCACAATAAAGGGAAAAGATTTCAAGTAAGGTGAGAGAATCAGGCTGTTATGCAAGGTAGCTTCACCCTGGTATGAGCTGTTTGTTAGTTTACATGTGAGTGCCATGGGCTAAAAAATGTATATGGTCGGGAGTAGATCTAAGTTTTAACACCTTATAGTGTTTTGAGTGGCATTTCAGGGGCGGATCCAGGATTTTTTTATGGGGGGTGGCTACGGGTATATGCCTTATGCCCCATTCACACCAACAGTTAAACATGTTTAAATGTTGTTTAGTTTAACTACATTTTAGCCTCTATTTTGAACGTTTTGAAATGTATATGACTCAAACTACCTGGAATGGTAATAAAGTCAGTAAAGTTTCTTTTAGTAAAGATTTCACTCCAAATGTTACGGGAGGTTAGGAGGTATTTTTCTAAACCTGTTTTAAACTAAACAACATTTAAACATGTTTAAGTGTTGGTGTGAATGAGGTTTAAGTCTATTTTTTTTCTTTTGTTGCAATTAAAAAGAAAACTGTTAAAACTGACAGTCAAAAGGGGGGTGGCTAGCCACCCAATCCACCCCCCCCCCCCCCCCCTGCATCTGCCCCTGCATTTTTCAGAATAGGAAGAAAAAAATAGTCTTAAAATATATTTTTTTAGGGCACCATATTATCTGAACTTATCTGTGACATTTTTTGCTGTATGTAAAGTTCTTAAGATATATTTTGAACTTGTTCAAAATTCCCAATTTAAAGGAATTTGTTATGACCATTTTGTCTGACAGGACCTTAGTATAGCACTTATGCCAACTCTCTCGGATACGGAATGAATCTCCCAGTCTCCCATATGGGTCACGAAATCTCCCGGATAAAAGCGACTTTGAATCTTTTCTCTATAATAGGCTAAGATTTCAACCCAAATTTTTCTAAAATCCAAAAAAAAATTGGTCCTGCATCATATTTTAACTTCACAAATGCTTTTCAGGTCTTAGGAATCAGAAAATGGCACTTTTAGAAGGTAAAGCCAAAAAAAAAAAACTGGACCCCTCTAGATGCTTGCGACTACGTCGCTCAATTCCTGCCTTCGACACGAAAAAAATTTCACCCTCATAAAAAAAAATCCCTATTTTCAATCTCCAGAGGTTGGCATCTCTGGTATAGTGAGATACACTATAGGATTTTGTTGACAGTTGAAGTTAGAACTTCATTTCATGTCTCCATATAATGGACTCTGAGAGTGAAAGGGTCATTATAAAATAATGATTTCTGAAATCAACTACAAGTGAAAGATTAGTAAGACAAGTACATAATTTATAACACAATGACATAACAATATTCTGAAAGTATCAATCATATTAATAACAAAATTTTCGATTGTGATATTGACCATCTGCGCATCTATTTCTCGCGTTAATGGTGCGCAGCCATGTGGGTGTCCAATTACAATTTTTTATAATGGATAGCTGTAATTAGACACCTATGATGCACACGGGTCAATCAGGTGCATGTTAATTTGTTTTGTTTTTTTTTTGGCTGTTTTCCTCCTGCTTTCAAAATGATAGAAAATACTCTTGATGGTTTGAGTACAAAAAATTCCATGCAGACTTTTTAGTCTTAAATTTTTTTTATTAATGTGATTAATTAGTAATAAAATTGAACTTCATGTCGTACAATTCAGGGGTAATCGTGCAAGTAATTTCAAATGTCCTCGATCACACTATGCACTCGGCAGATTTGAAATTACTTGCCCGATTACTCCCTAGATTGTACAAATTGCTATAATTACAAATTACATCAGAAGAGTTCACAATTACATTTTACCTATCAGCATTGAGTAACAATTATCATTCCCTTCACCAACTGCTTTAGTATGTTAGAATAACAGAGTAAAACAAAAGATTTATCACTTGCAAAGTTTAAAGGTGCAGGATACTCTCAACCTCATGACAACTTGTCAAAATTTACTATTTGCCACCCTTATGTTATATATTGGTTTTAGATGGACCAATAAACTGAAGATTTCTGTAATTACTATACACGCTGCTCTGTGATGCAGTCGATGTGAGAACTGGAGCTAATGTTTAGTTTCGTGATCATTACAGATGATACCTGCTCAACTGTGTTTGCTTCTAAAGAGTACAAAAGCATTGTTTGTTGTACAAAGGGACTTTCACTCTGTGTAGCAACTGTCGGGGGACCTGGGTATTCTGGAGAACCCTCTACGGGGACAAAATTGCTGTTGTCACCAAAAGCTGGGCTGTGCTGTTCACCCACGACCTGAAAACAATAATGTATGTACTGAAGGTTACGTATGAATAATCTTGTTGTTATACTTACCTTCAGGGCTTTATTAACCATACTATTGGCTATGAGAGACAGCTAAAAAGTGTTCCAGTTAACTTTCAAAGGAAGGGAGTCGATGAATAATTTTAAGGGGTCAACAGGTTGTGGGTCTCTCTAAATCTTCTTAAGTTAGCCATTTGATTTGTCAGGTCAGGAAGCCAGCCAAGTCAGGTTTTTTGACCCGAGACCCTTCTCTTATCTGGAACAGTGGGTGGGGTATGCTTCCAACCTAAACAATAAAGAGAAGGTTCTTGTTTTCCCAACTTCATTTAAGACATTGGCATTGTTGTTGAACGTTCCAGCTTCTCTCCATGCTGTCAGTGGTTTTCAGGCATTGTTGCTTGTCAGAATTTTTCCTAAAAGGCTAGGGCCTTTTAAGGTCTTTTAAACAAACACAACTCTTTTCTGGCAGCTCACTGAAGTACAGCATCAGGTTTTCAAAATGTTAAGTAACAAACACACAGACCAGGTGACAACAGTTTGGGCATCTATACCATCTTTGGCAAGGTGTTTGCACTTCAAGATTAATGTGCTTGAAAAGTGCCCTCTTCACTGGTGTTGGCCAGGCAAATGTGTACATTACAGCCAACCAACTGTGCAGACCAATGGTTATAGCGCTCGGTCCCAAGGTGTTTTATAGTATCTTCATTTCGAATTTAGTTGAATGTTCAGCCAATCACTACTTATTGCAACAGAATTCAGACTGGAAAAGGCTAGTTCTCACATCTCTGTCAATTTCACTTGCTGTGTGCTTCAATGAAATCAAGGGTGACACACTCTACTTTTGAGAACCAAAGGAAAGAGATCTTGAGTATTTTGCTGCCAGCTAGAATGGAGGTTGAGAGCATCCCTTTATCAGGTTTAAATTTAATTTTAAAACAGTTTATATCTTAGCCATTTAAGAGCTGATTATGCTCGCCATTTACAGAAAGACACTTAAGTGCAAAATTAGTAAAACATGATTCTGTGTCCAAGTACACTCCTTGAGAAGAACATAACACTACTTGATTTTACCAACAAATGATCAGTCAAAATCTCCTGATAAAAGTGGATTATGTAATTTAAAAATTGAATGAAAGTTCACAGGTTTCATAAGAAGCCGCCAACTGGCAAATTCCACCAGCTACTTCCTAAATTATTGCAGCCTACTTTCCGATTAATTTCACTGAAGTTGATGCCCAGAATGCTGGAGTTCCTAGATTTCCTAAAGGAAAGGGGCCCTTTTGTTGCCACTGCCATCTATTTTATAAATATTGCCACTTACTCTTAATTTTATTGAAACCCCTGAAAGTTATAAGTGTTTTAAGGAGTAATTATTTAAAGTATTATTTTTTTAAGGAGTAACATATTTCATGTTAGAAGCTGTTTATCTTCTCATAACAACAGCAACAATTTATTTTTCAAATAATAAAACAAAATATAGTAACAACAGATTCCCCACAACAGTGTCCGCTTATAAAGTTCTATATCTGCCCTATATTCTTAGACACAAAATTAGCAGTTTTGAGCCTCCTGAAGGCATCCCAAGTAAAGCACGGGTATTTTTTTTTTATTTCTCAGAGCTTTAATCTAATAATGGTGATTATAATAATTTCATTCCACCAGCTATTATCACAAGAGGTTTTGATTTTACACAAGAAGTTTGTGCAACATGGCTTGATAACTAATGCAGCAACCACAATACTTAACAATAAACCTTCTCCCGACTTTTCATCTATTATCAATATTTGCTAGTAGTAGTGATAGTAGAAGTAGGAACATTTGAGACAAAATGTTTAAAAATACATTGGGCGATTCCAGAAAATATCCAAACCCTACCACAGGCAGCATCGACACTTTAAACCTCCCCTTGCCTTCAGAAATTTCAATATGGTCTATCCCACCCCCCCTCCCCCCCAATGCTCTCGGAGTTTCGATATCATTAACCCCCCTCCCCTTTGGAATTTCCGGCTTTTTTTCTCCAACCCCTTTGAAATTCTCTGTTTAACACCCTAACAACTCAAACAAATGGAATTTATGCTTTTTGTGCCTCTTGCAAATTTGGTGCAGGGGTGGGTAGTTTTCAGTCTAGCAAACAAGCAACACAATTTTAAGTAATAGTACACTTACCTTTCCTAATAATATAATTTCCCATTTATTTTGCATACCACAAATACAATCAAGAGTTTTGTTTTAGCTTCATATTTTCAGGAGAGAAAATCATATTGATACCAGTGGAAGTCCAAAAGAATCGTCCACGAACATTCACAATGTTGTTTGCCACCATATTTAGTAGGTTACTACTTCATGTAAGCCTATAAGAGCATGGTAAACAAAGATGGCGATAGTAAACGGTACGCAAACCATCAAAAGGACCTTCTACCAATGCTTTTGGTTTCAAAGAAGACAAAGTGGAATGGTGGAAAGCAACACTTGTGTAAACACTTGCGTGGTCGATCTTTATCCGCTGTCCCGAGTTTGTGCTTGATTTACAAACTAGAAAGCCAACAGATCAGTGTTTTCGACCTGTTTTTCCGCTCTGGTAATCCAGCACTGATCACCCCCTTTGCCTTCAAAATTCCCGGCCTAAACACTCTCCCCCCCCACCCCCAAACATGCCTTTGGGATTCCAGACCAAAGAACGCCCCCCCCCCCCCCCCCTGCCCTCGGAATTCTGCCCTATGGTAAGGATATTTTCTGGAATTGCCAATTCTGGAAAACTTGCGGGACAAAAAAAGGTCAAGATGGCAAATAAAAACTTTATCCATTTAGTTATTTTAACTTGACTACTTTTTAACTTTGAATGATCAGAAAATTTAAAATTATCATCCAAGAATGAGCTGCTTATCCCAGAATGAAATTAATAATAACAAACCAAGGGTGATTGATTGTAGATCTAACAAAATAATACAATAAATTTTCCTAATCAAATAAACAACTTAGCAAACAATAAAAACATGCTACATGTTCACACAATGTGTGGACACGTGGTTGAGCCTGTTTGAAATGTCACTTCAAAAGGTTATTAAATCACAAGCACTTTTGACAAAAGAGTCAGTAAGACATAAAAAGAAATGAGCACACAAATAAAAAATCAAAGCACCAAACAAAACACACTATACACATGCAAACAATGATATGGCATTGCCATGCAACAACCAAACAAAACAATAATGCCTACATGTTTGAACTCTGTAGCCTCTTGGTCTTGCCAAGTCTCTGCCGGCCAACTGTGCTGTGTTAGATGGGGTGAAGGAGCAGGAGGTTCATAATGCTGAGGAGGTGCAGCGTAATGTTGAGGGGGAGGATTGGGTGGGGGTTCATGATGCTGAGGAGGTGGCTCGTAATGTTGGGGAGGAGGATGGTGATGTTGGGGAGGGGGTTCATGATGCTGTGGAGGTGGCTCATAATGTTGGGGTGGTGGCTCGTAATGTTGGGGAGGAGGATGGTGATGTTGGGGAGGGGGTTCATAATGTTGAGGCGGGGGTTCATGATGCTGTGGAGGTGGCTCGTAATGTTGGGGTGGTGGCTCGTAATGTTGGGGTGGCAGCTCGTAATGTTGGTGTGGTGGCTCGTAATGTTGGGGTGGTGGCTCGTAATGTTGGGGAGGAGGATGGTGATGTTGGGGAGGGGGTTCGTGATGTTGCGGCGGGGGCTCCTGATGCTGAGGAGGTGGTTGATAATGCTGAGGAGGTGGTTCGTAATGTTGGGGTGGTGGCTCATAGTGGTGAGGAGGGGGTTCATGATGCTGAGGAGGTGGAGGTAGGGGAGGGGGTGAGTGGTAGAAGTGTTCAGGTGGGGGAATAAAAGGCTCATGGAAATGTTGTGGTGGTGGAATGTATGGGGCTGGTTCAAAATGATGTTCAGGAGGAAAATGAGGTGCAGGCTGGAAATGATCACTGGCTGTGGAGTCGTCTGCCTGGTCTTCATGGCATTGCTAGGCAAGACAAGCAAAACATGTGCTTGAGTATGGGATGCAGCAGTTAGGTATGCATTGAATGAGGCAGCTTGTGGGCTATGCAATCTCTAGCTCAATGGCAAATTCTAGAACACAGATTAATAAGAAATAGACGTGTAAATTGTACCAAAGATCACTGGTTCCTGCATCCCAAGAATTTTTAAAATCTGTGCAATTTATGTCACAAAGTGTAACAATGACGGATGGGTGTTGCTGATCAGAAAAAAATTAAGCCCAATTTCGTTTTCAACAAATATGCACAACTTAAATCACAAACACAAAAGGTGAATGCGGCATATGAATCAGTTATAAATATCATTCAAAATGGACTGTAGCAATTGATAACTAAAATGGCACTGCTAGAAAGAATAAGTAGATACACTTACACATACAAATATTAGCCATATAAAAGGCTCACACACTTGTCAGTTATTAGTAGCAATTAAACAAGCGAAGTTCTTATTTAAATCATGCAGTTAGTATACACTTTCTTTAAGCATATTATCCATTCACTAACAAGAAAATTATGCCATATTGTTAACTAATTTCACACTTGTCAATGACTACTTCTACAGGTATTAGATATTTTTTACATAAAAATTCAGCAGTAATTTGATTATACAAGTTTTATTTATAATAATAGCAAGTCTGATCAACACTGCAACAATTTTTAACTTAAGTTGTGGCAGAGCACTACACTACTCAGAAACAGCAAATCACTTTTTTTTTAATTAGTACCATTGAACAATACATGTTACATTACTTCACTAAGGTGGTAATCACAAAATTTCTAGCTGAATGTTGACAGTTGTGCTGATGAGAGAAACAGTATACATAATGAAAAACAATGTCGCAAACTGAACGTACTGTACACCCGTGAAGAATTCCAATTGGAAGAATGTTGACAAGTTGTCCTGCAAGAAGTTGGACTTTGCAAACACACAACAGTATGATAATATATTACACAACTCCAGCTCATTGCCAGAGTCTTTGAACCAAGGACAAAGCAATAATATTATAACAAAACTACAGTTGAAACTGCATCAATGGCCACTTCTCCACACTGGCCATATTTCCCTGTCTCAACTTCCAACTTACTTTCATTCAATCAACGGCATATCCTCTTGTTGAAATTCTCTACAGCAGCAGGTCATTTGACTGAGGGTGGCCATTGTGGGGATGTTGGTAACACTGTTACCACAGGCCATACGTTGAATACAAAGTGTGATATAAAATTACCTGGGAACTACAATATTTTACTCCCACCCAGAATGAGCATTTAAAAATACCTCTGGACTGTCTATTCAATGAGAAAGTATGTGGCATCAAAGGTTATACTGTCAAAAGCAGAGGGCACTTAAAATTTGAACTGGCCTGGTCAGTGTAAAAATGAAATGCAGTGCTGGAAATAATTTTTCTTACTTAGAAGGACATGTGTCCTTTCAAACCTCCCTTTTGATCGGACATCCGCCATTTTGGATTTTATCTGAGACACAAACCGTAAGCAAACACGACGTGCTATAAGAAAGTTTGCAATGCATTGTAGGGCGATTTCAAATGGCACAGCCTTTTCTGAATTTTCTCGTATCGAGAGCCTTTTACGGCAAAATAAATGGTACAAACAGTGTAAATTCCTATTGTAATGTTTTTGGAATCAGATTTGACGAGTTCACAAGACTTTCAAGGCAAAAGCTAAGTAATATTTATGCTCTGAAACCATGTCCGAACATAATTGAAAATTGGTCGGACATTTTCGGATTTTGGTTGGACAATGTCCGATGACCGACTGTTATTTCCAGCACTGAAATTCACCTTTTAACCCTTCAAGTCCAAATGTCAATTGCGGTTTGTCTTTGATGATCATTTCCTTTATTCTCATAAATTATATGCACATAAATATTACTGTGTATTTGATATTACAACCTTGGAGAAGTTTGATGTGGATCACTATTGGAACTTGGAGGGTTACAGAACTGGTTGTTAAAGTGCCCATAACCTAAAATTTTTTATTTTTGTATCTAAATCTACACGACACGTAATGAACATCTGCGAAAAAAAATTTTGATTTCAGCAAAACGTGAATTTTTTATGAATTTTTAAAGTCTTCGAAATTTGCCGCCATTTTGGTCCACCATTCTTATTAGTCTCCTCTCGGTCCCTCGCTGTGAACAAAGGATCCGTGACGTAGATTAAGTAACACATAACTTCAAACAAAGGAACTTGTGACTTCAAACAAAGGAACTGTGACGTACATTAAGGAACATGTGAGCCTGTTGGCCTTCTTAACAGCGGGATGGGTATACCACAAAAAAATAGGATTTTGAAGATTTGAAATATTCATAAAAAATTCACGTTTTGCTGAAATCAAAATTTTTTTTCACAGATGTTCATTACGTGATGTGTAGATTTAGATACGAAAATAAAAAATTTTAGGTTATGGGCACTTTAAATAATGGCACACCTTTAAAGAACTGACCGCTCCAACCAGCCAGTCCAGACAAGCAGTTGCCATAAATGACTGGTGGCCCGAAGGAAAGCTTACCCCAGGGTATACACAAAATATCTAGTTACCACACCTCTGTTCCCTGTCTCCAATTCATGAGATTTTTTCTTGTAAAAAAGAATGTCACTTACCCTCATTTCTGGTTCCACGAATGTGGCATAAATATCCCACCAGAGCTGAAGAAAGGTGCGCTCATGTGGGACATACCCTCGGCTGCCAGACGGCGTGTATACAGTACCACTTGCAGGGTTGTAGGTGTGATGCCAAGGCTTGAGGGGGCCAATGAAATGAACTATTTTTACATCTCTTCCAAACCTGAGGTGATTCAAAATAATCAAGTCAACAAATTAAGCCCTGGCCATTTACATGTATTACGCAAAAATAAACTATTTAGTTATTATTAATTAATAAACAAAACTCGCATATATTTATCTAGAAATATAAGACTTAAAGCAAATCAGCATTTTGGATGTATCTGGTGACATCATTGTCAAGAATAACGTTCATGGAGTCAAAGTTGTAAAAGAGTTGTTTAAATTTAAGTTAAGATGGTATTTCTGAGTGCATAATGATAATTATATTGTTATTGGAATAATTTATCTTTGCACAAATTGAGCCTGACTGAACATTCAATATTGGCTTTAGTTCTTTTACAAACAGCACCTCATCGATAAGGCAGTCAAATTTATTCTAGCACCTTCTGAGGACCGACAAGCTCTCTGTGGTAATAATATGTGGATAGTTTTTTATCCCCATAATGATGTTGCCTGATAAACTTAAATTTATAGTAAAATCCTCTAAGAAGCCATTGGTATACTTTATATGCCTTCTCATCATCATCATCATCGGGCAGCTACGCCGCAGCCGAATGATGTGGGATGGATGTCAGGTTTTGCACCTCGTACAATACATGTACCTGATCTGACTTTAAATGCATTGACTTTCCACTTGCTTTAATTTTAAGTCATTTAATCTTGCAGCTGCTACTTTGAAAAAAAGTCTAAATATTATTACACATCCAATGGAACAATGCAACAGAAGAATGATTCTTACTGCTGAAAAGCTGGAGCATAAGTGTAGCTAGCATTTGAATTCATGTTGTAGATAAATGATAAATGCCGAGATATGTCTGCTGTTCTCCAGTCACTGAAGAAAGAATTAAGTAGTCCTTGATCTCCACCTGTTGGAAATGACATAGAAACTAGTTACAGTCTAACATGTATTAAGTGGTCACCCTTGGGTTGGGGTCAATGGCTAACAAAATGCTTAATAAAGGATAACTGTTTAATACTGGTTTAGAAAGGAAAGAAGACTTCAATGTGGAGAAAGACCCATCACAACTTCAAGTCAAATTGTCCACAAAGCACTCTATACCTCCCCTTGTCATATAACAAAAGAATATTACATAATTTGTTTAGCAGTTGTTTACCAACAGTTAAACAAATGCACCTTTACAAACACACTAAAAATAGATACTAATAATTTATTACAGTGGAACACCCGTAATACAACCTACGATAAGTCATGTAATGTGGCTGTATTAACTGGGCTTTCAGATATACGAAAGGGACTGCAAGAACAACTTTTCAGGCCACAAAACAGCTGGTCGTATTGACGAGGGATTCCACAACAGTAGTTAAGACGTTCTCACCATCAAAACTTCCATTCCGTATGGCATATTCCAATATGGCCTCATATGTAGCTCTGGAAGGCTCAAATACAAACACACCAGAATTAAAGCAATCAGGCCAACCAATATCTGGGACAGCAGAGAGCTCATCTCTTTCAAAAAGTTCATCACAGTTTTGTACAACAAGAGTATCCGCATCTAAAAACACACATTTTCTATACTGCGTCAAGTTCCAGCAGTGGATTTTTGTGAATGTAATCCCAAGTTCTGGTCTTGTTAGAAGTGCCAAGTTAGTTGTATCCTCACTGTCTAGCAAATCAACAATCTCTAGGTGGTCCCATACCCTCGCAAGTCGCTCTCTAAAATGAAGTATAAACATTGTCAATATTTCTACTGTTCACACCAGGCAACAACAACAAAAACCATCAAAATCCTTATGATCTAATATAGCTCCTTTCATTGTCTCCTCTCACCAAATTAAAAGGAAAATCTGACTGTTCCCCTTAAAATCTTAAAAAGATTGAATTTACTCTACCAAGATTAAACACTGTTAGCTATGGGAAGCATTCCCTCAAAAACGTAGGGTTGAAAATATGGAAAATATTGCCTGACAATTTGAGAAAACTTCCCTCCATCCAGACATTCTGTACACTGTGCTCTCTGTAATAACTAGAGATAATGTAATGGCTCCGCCAATTCCAAGCCCACTCATCCTCCCCTCAGGGGCATTTGTCGGGTATTTTATAACTTTTCCTCCCTAAGGGTGAGACATTTGCTAAAACAGTTTGCCTGACAGTGGGGCAGTGTCAAACAACATTATCTTTCGGATTTCATTATAAAAATATAAAAACTGTGTTGATAAACATTGTTTGGGCCCCACACTTTTCAAGTGTTTAAAAAAAGACAAATGCCATGCCCGGGGTGGGGGGGGGCTGGTATGAATATGTTTGGTTTTTAGTTTTGTACATTTTCTTAGTTTTGTATTTTATTGTAGTTAGGTGTTATTCTCTATTATAAATAGGAAACATTTTATATTTAGATCAGGTGTCCCCATCGTCGGCTATGTGCTCCCCTGACACATTAATAAAGTTATTTATTATTTAATTATTATGGGTCATTATGCCAACTTGAGAGCTTTGACCTTTGCGTGACTGAAAGTTTGGAACGTGGTTAATCTACTTCATAGTTCACCACCTATTTAAACATAATATTGTATCAAATACATTAGCATTTTTTTTTAGACAAAGACGCGTATGAAAGACACTTGAAATTGGCGGCACTTCACTTTGGTCTGGGAAGGCAAGCGTTGGGTGTAGCAAAATGGTTTGTTATGTCTGTCAGGTGGCTGAAGCAATTCCGATCACTCGGCAGTATCAAAACAGTAAATAGCCATATAAGTGCAAAGAATATGTTTGCTGGTAGAATATAGACTTACGTGAATAACATCTTACTCGAAATACTACGAGCTTATTAATTTGTCGTTTAGAAAAAGATTTCCCAATTCCCTGCACTTGTTCATTTTTTATCGCACTTGCGAACAGTAAGTTACTGCCACTGGCAAGGATTTTGCAAGATATAAATGTAGATGGAGACATCTTATACAATTTGAATGTGCGAATTCTATATTTAGATTAGTTTTATGTACCTGGTTGGTTCAAGCACCTCTTTTGCAACCAGCAATACCAGCTTTCTCGTTGTGTTGACACGTCGAAGGGAGTATCCGAGAACCAGCGCGCCATTTGCATAGCTGTTGTTGGTTACGAGACTGACAAAAGCCTCGTCTTCTACGATATCCCCAGGCATTCAGACGCTTATTGACAAATACGAAGAAGGAAGAGAGCTTGTTTAACGCCGGAAAGCCTTCACTTACAACACTTCACCTACAACACCCAACAGCCGTCCACATGTTTCAACGATCTTGTAAGAAACGTGCGCACTGGAGCGACTATATTTTAGTACCCCACTCCTGATGTTGTACATATTTGTGTTACTTACCCCCCGCCGGGTAAGAATTCAAATTCTTTCGTTTTTTCCCCGAAGATGTCCCCCACCCGGAGAGTGCATTTTTGTCACCTTGAACTCGAGGCTTGCTACTCGTAGCAACGAAAATCGACTTGCATTGTGATGTTTGGCCGGCTTCGTGAAAAAGTCAAGTTTTGGACTTTCCAAGCTATTCCCCGGTGTTTTAGCTTGATCGACTGGGATGTGAGAAGGAAAATCTGCTAGTGGATTAGCTAAAACTCGTTCTTACGTTGCGTCAAACTCAAAATATTTTATCTAGGATTTTTGACCTGGCGGCCGGCATTTCATATAGATTGATTTTGATGTTGATTTTGGCATTTTCCTGAATTCCTCGACATAATACGCTTACAGTAAAATGAGTGGAGACGAAAGAGATCTGAAGGATTCAGTACCTGCAGAGGAACAAGTTTCAAGACCAGAATCGAGCTCTTCATCAATAATTAGTAGCACTAGCTCTCCAGAGCATCTCCAAGATGACGTATTTGTTCATGCAGAAAAACAAGATCAGTTAGATCCAGAAAAAGTTTCTGCCGATGTGGCCGCTAGAGGAATTGTAAACCCTAAGAAGTTGGGAACTGTAGCACAAACTGGGATGCGTGGGATGTTAATAGCTGCATGCGAGGTAAGAACAAATGATTCAGAAAAAACTCAAGAAACAGATGAGAGTACTTCATTAAGCCAAAACGAACACTTGGACAAGGACACAGGAATGCCAGTCACAGAGGATCATGATCCAGTGGTACAGGAAATCCACCTCTTTAACAAAGACTCATCAACTAGTCGGCCATCATCGGCAAGTTCGTCATCCTCAATAGCAGAAGGAACAAACCAAAGAGAAGTTTCTTTTCAAGCAGGAGAACATGGCCATTTGCTGAATAAAGAAAGGAGTTTTATTTCTCGTACTGGTAACTCCACAGTCAAGGTGATGTCAATTTCTACTCAGACTGAATGGAGCTGGTTAAAGGACATGGAAATGAATGTGGCGTATCAGGAAATGACGAACAGATCTAAACCCGAGTGGGCTGAAAGGACAGAAAGGAAAACATCTAAGGAATGTCCTAAATCACCATCAGGTAATGATTAACCCTTTCACTCCCAAGAGTGCCAAAGAACAAAATTCAAGAAAAATTCCAAATTTCATTTTGTAAAATATTGAAAAACAAATGGTACCATGCAAAAGTACAGCCAAAGAGGTTTCATTTGAATGGTCACACCACTGGATTTCGTCTACAGACTCAAAAGTTACTACTATACTACATGTCTCCATAACTGACTCTGGGATTGAAAGGGTTAAAACTGGATCCAGGGTGGAGGGAGGAGGGCAAGGAGATGGAAACCTATAAGAAAGGGTAGAGGAATAAACCCCCCCCCCCCCCCCCCCCCCCCCCCCCCCCCCCCCCCCCCCCCCCCCCCCCCCCCCCCCCCCCCCCACCCTCTAATCTTGCAAAAAAAGAAAGGTCCAACAGCTGAAAAAAATTTCAGTCTGAAATTTTCACTCCCCCCACCACCTCCCCCCCTTATTCACTCCCCACCCCTCCCCCCTTATTCACTCCCTCACCCCTCCACCCTTATTCACTCCGAGCCCCCCTTTTATGATGGAGCCTGGATCTGCAGGTGAACAGGGAAAGGGCAATGTGGCGTGTACTGCCGAGAAAGGGGTGAGAACCCTCGGGTGGAGGGGGGACTTCTATATGAAAGGTAAATGCATGTTTGTTGGAAATTTTGAATTGAAACCCTAAAGCCTAAAGGAGACCAATCTGAGCATGGCTCAAGCTTTATTACGTGACAATAAAAATGAATGCTTTCATCTATTAATAGCTTTTAAAAGCATGGTTGGAAATCTTTGCATGCCATCCTAAAAAAATAATCGAGGTTCCTTCCTGAATACCACAAGTGCCACCAAAATCCATATTTTACATCCCCTAAATGAGAAAACGAGCATCCCCATGAAATTCATTTGCACACAGTATATTGCGCTAGCTTTGACCTGAAAGTGTTGATTGTATGAATAATTTCTTTTAGCCAACAGCCATGCGAGCTCCATCAAAAGACGGAAGAAAAAGTCGGTTGGAAGGAGAACCTCAGTGAGTAGCGAAAAAGCTGGACATGTGAAAGACGAGGAAAATGTATCACTTCCAGACGTGGGAGAAGGAAATGAGTCAAAGAAGAGTTACATTGGATTAGAAGAAGGTTGGTACAGAAAGAAAAAAAGCACTTTAAAAACGACAGTAGGGCCATTAAACAATTCTAGCCTGTGTAGCAGTCATTTCCATTCAGAAAGCTCAGGAGCCATATGAAGGCATGGGGTGTTAAAAGGAGCCCCCTCCTGATTATTTTTTTGCTTCTTTGCACACCCCATGTCTTCATGTGCCTCAGACACTCTCTGAAAGGAAACAACTGCTACACAATCAATGTTTCAATCATGTTTCAATCATGTAAACAATCCATGTTTCAATCATGTAATTAATCCATATTTTATCCCTACCCCCTGAAAAAATAGGCCTTTCATGGTTCATGAAAATATCCCTCATCACCCTTCCTTAAGACGAGGACCAAATTAGGGAAGGGCTTAAAGAATCACTACTGCACCTCCAGTTACTAAACTACTACAGGAAGCACAGGCACACAACAGGACTCCTCAACTGCAAAAATATTAGAATTTGTATACTAATTTTTAGGATATTTTTTTTGTGAGCCAGCTGGGCCCTCTGTGAAATTACCAGTTACTTTTTGCTAGATCCCCAAAGAGTGTATTTAAAAAATATAATAATGGTTTCCTTGTGTAGGAACTGCAGGAAGGAGAATGTCCAAGTCATCTGAAGGAGTCCGTAAATCTCGTCACTCTGTTGTCTCTTCAATACTGCGCACCCCCAAGGGTGAGGACATTCTGTTCAGACCACCCACAGTGGAGCCTGATTCTGGCAGTAGTTCTGAAGATTATGATGATTATGACCTGGAGCAGGAATATCTGCTACCGAGCATTGGTCCTCCAGCAATCCTTCAGTACATGAAGGAGTCAAAGCACCCGCCATTGTCAAATGAAGAGGTTGAAGATAGACAAGAACTTGCAAAGAGTGAGATGCTTAAGAAGAGCATGTTTAGTGGTCCATGCATGTTTTGTCAAGAGGAGATACTGCCGTTTCCAACCATTGAAGAATTGGAACGATTAACACCTGATCAGGTGATTATTTTGTAACAATGCACTGTTGCCCGCTAGCGCCATCAGACTGTGACAAAAGGTGGCATGATTATGATGCCTTGTGTTGCTATATAACCAATCACTCAATGAATGATCCCTCGGGAAACAGTGAATTTTGTTTCCCTCGAGTCTCAATGTTACCCTTGATGACATTGAAATTCTTGGGAAACAAAATTCACTGTTTCCCCTAGGACCAGTCATTAAGTGTTTATTATCCAATAAAAATGGTACTCTTGATAACTCTTTAACCCTTACAACTTGTAACTTGAACCTCATACAATGTACTCATATAAATATTATGGAATAATTTTTGTTTTCAGCTTTACTGTTGTCCTCAATATGAACGCTTAATAAAATTTGAACTAGCCCAGAGAACTGACACGGCTCATTTGGTTGACGAGATGATTGACATTAAACCCCATCCACCATATGGCACCAAAGCTGCAAGAAGAGCAGCCAAAGAAAGAGCTGCAGAACGAGCCAGGGAACGTGAAATGGAGAGACAACGGGCAGCTGGAGCTAACCCTACAAACTTTTATGCATGTGAGTATTATTACATGAAGTGGTAGATCCAAACAAAGGCATTGTTCCCTAGGGCAGGGGAGAGGGGGGTAGTCTCATATATAAACTATATGGGTATGTGCCACTGTGAATTATATATTTAGTCTGGGATAGAGTAGACAAATCAGAGAGTTTTGGTCTTGAATAGGGTATCATTTTCCCAGGAAACTGATCAATGGCATGAAAATAGAGTTTCTGCAAAAAAAGTGGCACAAAGCATCCCCCCCCCCCTTTTGTGGGTCTTTGTAGCCCCTTGAGCCTCAAGATGTGTGGTGGGCCCTAGCTGTAGTAGAAGTAGTAAAATCTAACAGGCACTTTATTTTGTGCTTTGTTTAGTAACTCGTCAAATGAAGACCATCACATATTCCTTGGCATCTACCAAGTGTATGGAGGAAGGGTGGACAGTCCGTCCAGAGTCTCCATCATTGATGGATACAGAACAAACTCAAGATCCATTTGTTATTGAAGTCAATCCTCTTCAACTTGTAAGTACATGATGAAATGTCAAACCATTAGAAAATGGCTTGGTGCCTGCTTAAAAGGGCAGTATCATGAGGGCGAAACTTGAAAACGTTCGGCCCATGTTTTCAAATTTGATTCGGCAAATTCAAAAAGGCTGTCGAGAAGTGTAGGTATTTGTTGGATCAAAAAATCTGTTTTGATAGCCGGAAGAAAAAAAATCACTTTTAACAGTGATATGTCCAAAATTCCGGTGCAAGAACAATGAACAGTACCGTGCGTGGAACCTCGTGATACTGCCCCTTTAAGACAGGCCTAGAGGTGACTCCCGAGATCATGGGATCATAAAAAAGACAGGGGTCAACATTTCCTTTTTGGTATGGCTTAGGCTGTTTTTAAAATCTAAAAACCACTTGAAAGTAATCCCAGTTCCTAGTTTTAAGCTGATATGAAATGTGTTGTTCCAGTAAATAACCATACCTTCCCCTGCAGGGAAGGTTTTATGGTTAAAAGCCTCCCACCCCTAGTTTGGAAATTCCAGTTTAGTTGCATTAACTTTCCTTCAAAAAGTTTGGCTTTAAAGACCCCCTCCCCCTCAAAATTTCCAATGACCTAACATGGGGGATTATATGGATATCTCCTGGAACCACACATTGTTTTGTGTCATTTGGCTTCTGTTTATATGTATGCCCATTTATAGGTGATGTTTTTTTACGCTATTTGCTCACTCTTAGAGGCAACCAGTGGTAAATGGTGTGTAAAGGAGATGATGTATTAAATTGCATAACTTAATATACTCAGTCATTGAATATTTTTCCTTTACAGAGGAAGCAAGCATTTCTAGAGAGATTTTATGACAACAAACAAAGATTTCTCCTTCTTCTCCCAGATGGCACCGGGACATGCTAGTATCCTTTTCTAACAGTTTGACCTTCAACTCACAGAAATAATCCACATTAAATATGTTCTCTCATCAATTTTTTAAGCAGACAGGTCACGTAAAGAAAAATTAATATAATCATCAACTAGGTGGCAGGAAGGAGAGAAATCTTGTTAACATAGTTGTTTAATTTGTTCAGACCATTTCATTTTGAACAGACATTATTTTGTTGAAGCTTGCTTACAGAACTATTCCCCCCCCCCCCGGGGGGGGGGGGGGGGGGGGGGGGGTACTCCCCAAAGATTTGTGTGGGAATGTGTGGCACGCTTCTTAAAACCCTTACCCTATTTCAAACCAAAACATGCAATTTTCCCAACCCTATTTTAGACCTGACCCAAAATTCTATACCCTATTTCAGACCAGGAAGTGCTTTCGTTTGCGTAAATATTTGAGAAGGGCTTCTAATTCCTGATGTTAATCAAACCGTATTTCTCAAGGGATGAGAAAACTGGCTTCTAAAAACCATACCCAATTCCAGACCAGAGTGTGTAAACGATACCCATTTCAGACCAAAAGGGTCAAAATTTTTACCCTATTTCAGACCAAAATGGCTTGTAAACCATACCCTTTAGGGCCGCACATACCTATATAGCTTATATAAGGGAGTACCCCCCCCCCCCCCCCCCCCCCCCGGGATTTTCCTCACTCCCTGCCATTTTTTTCCATTTTTCCTATACCCTTTCTCTCAATTTCCACATATTTTTTCCAAAGTCCTGCCTGTGCCCCTCCCTTCCCATATAAAATTGACGGGGATGATCATCAGAAATTTTGAAAGGAGCCCCTAGAGATACCAGAAATCTGTTTTGTGGGTGGTGCTCACATTAATTTTTACCACTAAAGCTCTGGCTACACGTTCTAACATTGTTATATGACATTTTTTGGTTCAACAATGTTAGAACGTGTAGCCGGCATGTTAGATGACGTTTGTCTAACATTTTTTGTAAGAAGAAGTGTTTGATCGAAATCGAAACATTCTTCTTTCAAAAAATGTTAGACAAACGTCATCTACATGCCGGCTACACATTCTAACATTGTTTAGAACCAAAAAATGTTATATAACAATGTTAGAACGTGTAGCTGGAGCTTAAGAGGTATCATATCTTTCTGAAAAGTTGTTCCTGGCAGCACATTTCCTCGCTTAATATTAAAAAAATTTATCAGAATGCCTCTGACAGTGCTCATAATCAATCAATCAATCAAAAACTTTATTTAACTTCAAATTTAAGATAGCAAACATGCTTATATCTCTCCAAAGAAAATAGTTAATTAAAACACCCTTAGTAAGTGGTACCAACCACAATTTTTCACCCCTAAAAGGCAGGACGACCACCCCCGTATCTTTACATGGGAGCCCCCGGGATTCCTACCCCCTGCCCCACCTCTTTAATGTAGTTTCTCAAATTGGTTTAGCCTGTGTATCTCTCCTTGAAGTACGCTTCTTTCTTAACTTCATTGTTCAGTTACCCAAGTGGCAATATCGCAGTAATGATAACTGCTACAGAGAAAGGAAAGTTTACATACATCGTTTTTGACGTAAGTACATGTCTTAAAGATCCGAGCGCTATCACTGTGTATTTAGCCATGTTAGGTCTGTTAGCCTTCGATCTAACCAGTCGTTCTGGTAGTTGGGTTGTCACAGCACATTTTTCCCCACAATAAGCGTTGCGTGACACCCAAATAGCAGCTTCGTAGGAGATTACTGCATTACTAGTCAAACTGTGCGAAAGGTTTGTACACAATGCAATTATTTGGTTTGGTTTTGTTCCCTGAAGATTAGAAAAATATTTGTTTTCTGTTTGTTTTTTTTTGGTGAACTAGGACGATGAAGACAATGAATCCAACCCATCACGGATGTTAGCAATATTTGAGCCATCAGGCCACGGAACTTGTTACTTTAAAAATGGTTCAGTCAGGTACGTGTTTAATTCGTACATAGAGCAGTTTTCAATTGAGTGTCAAAAGAGATTTTATGATTGCTTTGCTTTTGCATTGCTACGCTTTGTGATAGACAAATTCAGCTAACGCATTGTTGTACCCAATTCAAACCTTCTGGGAATAACATCCTTTGTTCACAGTATTTCCATATAATTTCCATGTCAATGCTTCATTGATATGGAAATATGACGAACAAAGAGTTCTAATCCCAAAAGGTTTGAATTGGGTACAACAATGCGTTAGCCGAATTTGTCTATTGGATAAAACTTTTCGCACCGCTTTCTCAACCAATCAGAAGTAAAACCAAAACCTATCGTGACTTGCTCGCACGCTTTTTCCCGCGCTTGGTGCCGGCTACCAGTAATTGCCTCAAGTTCTGATTGGTCCATTGGATTGTCTGCCTCTGATTTAGACTGTCAGCTGTCCCTTTTCAGTCAATCGAGCGGGCGAGCTAATCACGAAAACAAACTCGGCGAGACTGGAGCGAGCGAACGAGCGGAGGGGAAACTGGGGAAGAGGAGAGCCCCCTCGGTTCGAATTACTTTCACTCGCTCGCCGCTCGGATCGCCTATCGCGCATTTGCTCTTCCGCTCGACTATCCAGAGAGGGACTGCTAGCAGTCTACCTCTGATTGCACAAATGAAAACCGCTGTAAAAGAGATGTAGGTGATACCAAGACTAAAGACACTGTACGGACATGGAGAGAATGGACAGCTTGAATGCCTAAGTACTTGAAATGGGGACTTTTATACTGCTAGCTGTCTCTTTTCAGTCAATTGAGCTGGCGAGCTGATCACGACGCATTACTTTCGCTCGCTCGCCGCTCGGATCGCCGATCGCCGCTCGGATTGCCAATCGCGTATTTGCTCTCCCGCTCGACTATCCAGAGAGAGACTGCTAGCAGTCAACCGAGCCCTCGGTTCGCATTACTTTCCCTCGCTCGCCGCGCGGATTACCGATCGCGTATTTGCTCTCCCGCTCGACTATCCAGAAAGAGACTGCTAACAAACAGTCTACCGAGCCCTCGGTTCGAATTACTTTGCTCGCTCGCTGCTCGGATCGCCGATCGCGTATTTGCTCTACCGCTCGACTATCCAGAGAGGGACTGCTAACAGTCTACCAAGCCCTCGGTTCGAATTACTTTCACTCGCTCGCCGCTCGGTTGATCGCCGATCGCGTATTTGCTCGCCCGCTGGACTATCCAACCTCGTTCCCAGGGTCTCTCTTCTTCCCTCCCCTGGAGCGAGAGAGAGAGAGACCCTGGCTCAGGCTGGTCACGTGTCTCGTGGACAATTATAATCCTAAGGAGGGGTAGACAGTATTTGTAACGTTGTCTTGTTTTCTGTACAGTGGCTAGGCTCGTGCTGTGCGCGACGGTTGTTGTTTCAGCTGTGGCTGTGAAATAAATTATGTTCCATGTTCCATAACCTCTTGTTGAAAATAGGAATCTGTATTGCAAGATATATATAAAAGACGTAAAAAATTCTCTGTGATTATAGCAAGACCCGGAATAAAACAGATAAAACATCCCAGGCTTTTATATCGTCAACCGAATAGGGATGTTAGAAATCTCTTTGGCCGTGAAAAGTGCTTCAGTTTTGCTGTTTATGTTATGCCTGCCGTTTATAACTCAATAAATAGAAGGACAAAAGATCCTGACAACTTATAATTTTCGAACTGAACATAATATCAACAAAATCCTAAAATTGAAATAACGAAAGTTCAGTCAAACGATTCAAACGAAAGCGAATAAACAATACGCAAGGATAAAATTGTTGCTCAAAAATTCACAAGTATATAAATGAACAATGTATAGACATCCAAACGACTGGAACTGGTGAACATAGTAACTAAACAACATGCCTCACACACGAAGAATAAAAGCTTTCATTGTCTTCTCTCGATCGTTTCCTGTTATAAAAGTGTACTGTTGATCAGCGTGCAAACATTTGGTCCGTGGCGGCCGCTTCTTTCTTGCTTTGCCATCGCCAGAGAACAGACGGCAGCACTTTAATGTGCCTTTCGAATGAAGCTTAAAGATCGCCTGTTAAGCAGTATGTAGCGATAATTCATCCCAGTCCGGAACAATGCCATAAATCAAGAGCGCGAGCTTTGCGGCGTCAAGTAATAAAATTGGATTGCATTCTGCAGCAAGTTCAAAATTAGCTTTACTGCTGTAAATCTTCAAGCGCCGTGACAATTCCTCTGATCCTAAAGCAACTTACACTTTCAGAACCAGACCATGTGGATATGTTTTCGAAGTCTGAGGATGACCACCGCTTCACATTTTTCGCGAGCCGCCGAACGCTTTTGTATTTGTTTTGCAATGCCCAACTAGAGCAGACAAATTTCACACTTTGCCGCCCCTCCCCCGTGTCCTTCAATTGGAATCTCCCAGATTCTGGGAGACACGTGACCAGCCTGAGCCAGGGTCTCTCTCTCTCTCTCTCGCTCCAGTGGGCGGGAAGAAGAGAGACCCTGGGAACGAGGTTGTGGACTATCCAGAGAGGGGCTACTAGCAGTCTACCGAGCCCTCGGTTTGAATTACATTCACTCACTCGCCGCTCGGATTACCGATCGCTTATTTGCTCGCCCGCTTGACTATCCAGAGAGGGTCTGCTAGCAGTCTAGGACTTTAAAGGAGAAGTATGACGGGAATTTTGATGTTTTTTGGTCAAAGCCATTTTACAATACCTTTACTTATTTACAAAATAATACTAAAACACCAAGAGAGTGAATCAAACCAATTCTTGAAAGAGAGAAAGATTATGGTCTGTTCTAGCCCATTTGGAGACGAAAATGTGGTAACTTGAAAAACATTAGGCTAATTTTTTTTCAAGTTGTATTTCATTGAGACCGGTCCGTCTATGACCAGAGACAGTAATCGACAGTTTTGATATATTTTGTAATAATTTATCACACCACTGGAACTTTATTTTTCGGTTTCTAATCATACAATGACATTTTTTGATTTTTTAAAAGGACACCAAATCCCCGTGATACTTCTCCTTTAAACACAATTCTGAATGAAGATCTTTGTTGTTCTTTTGCTGAAAGTAATTGCATGACTAACGTTATAAACGCAAACAATGGAATGATGAACCAATGGGAACTCGAACGAATTTTGCAACTTTGCGAAGTTTGTTTTTCGTGTATTTCGCAACGCCGTTTTGCATTGCGGGACAAAACAGAAAGAGGTGGTGTTATATACGTGCAATTTCGTTGGTATATGGTCTCGCAATGGCATTGCATTGCAGGTTGCAGGATAATCTTGCCTTGTGCAACATCGCCTTAACGTTGTCTTCCATTTCGTTTCTTTTTTTAGACTCGTATTAAATCCTTTCTTTGGAGTTCTTCTGGATAGTCGAGGAGCTCGGAAGAAGAAATGGCTTTGGCATAATTTGAAAGAACACGTGCACGCACCACCCTTTCAACCAATCACATTCATGATCACAAAACAGCTGTCAATCAGATGCTTGTCTCAGGTAATGAAGTGAATTGAAAATGGATTTCAGTTTTAGATATTTACTAGCTACTACCAAACTACTTTATGAATAGATGAACAACACCATTTGCGCGCGGAGATTAGCCTTTGTGACGTCATATTCAGGTTTCCCTGCGCGCAGAGATTGGCCTTTGTGACGTCACAACTAAGTTCCCTATAAATTCCATTGTAATTCAAATGCAACGTTTTTGTGAGAGAAGGCCGGCGTTTTGGCAATGCTGCTTTCGTCAGGGCACAAAACTTACAAGCCATTCCTTATAGATGCCTTTGATTTTTGTCATTTTCACGCATCTTTCAAGGTTGGCGAAATTTTAAGCCGCGAAGGTATCCACTCTTATATTGTTCAGACTGGAAGCTACGTACTTTTCTCAGGTTTTGTAAATAGCTGATAAATTTCGCGAAAATTGTACACGCGTTAACTTTACCAGCCAATTTTGTACGATTTTAGCGAATTATAATTACCGCAAAAATAAATGGCATTAGGGTATTTTTATTTGTGATGAAGACAGTAAATATTAAAGTGGTAGATTTTGGTAGATGGCAATATGCTGAGTAAGATTTTAAAGTTACATTGATTATTTTCCTTATTTCAGAATAAAACTGTTCTAACCTTTAATCATGGGAAACACACAGCTCGTTTTAATGTTGGATCCAAACTCAAGGTAGGAATTCGTGAAGTTCATTGTGCGTAAGTTAACTTTCAACTTGATATGCCTGATCTCTTATATATCTGCTATTTGGGTCGTCATGCATCAACGCAACGTCATCTCCCCACGAGTGGGAAAGAAGCGTTACATGATGACCCAAATAATGGCTTCGTAGGGACCCTTAGGGGATTAAACTTACCTGGCTGAAAGTGCTCGACTTTAGCGGTAGTCTACTGGTCCAGGACTAGTAAAAAATGGGTTTGGGCTAGTAACATTTGAGAACCAGCAGTCAATGGGCTACTCGTTTGGCTACCAGATGATGCCTGTTGGTTAGTGAATTTCAGACCCAACTAGCCTAAGGACTAGTAAGCCAAAAAGTTAAGGTCGAGCACTGCTGGCTCGGAATTTGTGAAATTTTAAAGGTACCAGACTCTCGTTTTCTGTAGACTACGAGTAGTCTGTTATTTCTCTCAAGGATAGTCACGCGAGCGAAACACGCGGGTGCGTGTAAATAGCCTGCCGATTTTCGCGCGCGCTCTTGTGTTTCGCTTGTTCGACTATTCCTGATAGAAATAAGAGACAACTCGCAGTACTGATACTTTACCATTTCTTTCTGACAAGCAGTTATTGTTACTTTTTTCAAATTATTTTGGTAAAATGTACCGGGGTAACTCTAATGGTATCATTTTAGCCTCTCGATGGATGGTTCGAAGATTCTGGCCACTTCCCTTTACATGGGAGTCCCCCCGCAACGGGAGGAGAGGGCTTTGAATCCTTTCGATGAAAGGAGGGCTTTTTTTTCCGGGTCGTGATATCGAGCTGTTGAAAAGGGCGTGAAAAGGGCGTGCATGTCATGTGTACTGATTTTTTGCTTGCGTTTCGTTTTCAGGCCGTTGCCAAAGCAAAACCACCAATAAACAGAGACAGTTCCGAGACACATCTTGCAGAAGTCAAGCAGTTTGTAAAGTAAGTACCATGGTACGAAACCATCTTTCTTTCTTTTTTTCGCAACAGCTTTAAAGGGGCTATGTCGCAAGGTGAATCTGCGCAATGAGTTTCTGTCATGTGACGTCACCTGGCGTCACACATGTCAAATTTCTATTGTTCCCTCCCGGATCGCGGCAAGTTTTATCGCGCTTGCACTCGTGTCGAACCACGCGAGGTAAACAAACACACGATCGATTTCGCTTTTAAATTCCTCCCCAACTTCCACCACTACTGGAAGACATCGAATTTTTCGAAGGTACGACTAACAAATCGCAGAAATAATTAACAAAAATCTAGCCAAGTAAATACTCTAACTACTTTGTAAACTTGAGATCTATCCTTCCACGCAATACGACGGGATGGAACGGATTGCAGCGAATTCACAGTAATGGCCGCCAACTTGATAAAAAGCCACCGGACGTTTTTCAAGTTGTTAGTACCCAGTACTCACCCGCCATCCTCGCGACATAGCCCCTTTAAAGTGCATTTTCAGAATCAAATCTACGTAAATCGAATCGTTGAATAGTGAAATATTTCATGTTTTGAAATTCGCGTTTGTGAGTTATAAAGATTTGACTCAACTAACAAACTCACGTTGTATTTTCGTTTCCTTCAGTATCCTTTTAGATCGTTACCAGAATGCAATGCGGCTTCCTAATTACCCTCGACTTGACAAAATTCCACTACCGCTTCACCTTCAAAGAACAAAAGATGCCGGGAAGAAAGCGAGGTTACAAGGATCCACTCCCAATAGTCAGCGGGAGACGACAGTGATTGTTAACTAGGTTCCAGTTCTCCAGCAACGGTCGTCATCCAAGGGACCTTCGTGTATTTTCTGAACTCGCATTCAAAATGCATTTTTCTCTATCACCGCGGGTTTTGTTCTCTTGCGCCTGTGACAGTTTATCGGAGTTTATAGGCTTACATATCCTCTCATTTTCTTCGTGGTTCCAAAGTAAAGGTTAAGAGTTTTCCATACACTTTGTAAATACACAATTGTACAGTATAGTATATTGTATTATTTGAAGCAAAAGTTGAAAGCTTATGAGTTAGTAGTACAAATAAATTATTTTGGAGATAAAATAAACGCGGTCTGCTGTCATTTTTTTCCTGCTCGCTCTGTTACAATTCTATGTCAGTTCTAGCTGTTAGACCTGCTTCAATCGTATTTTTAGACGCCCTTTTACTCAATACAAACTATCTTGAGCTTGGGTTGGATTGGTAAAAGTCAACAATATTGTTTGGGGAGGGGTGGGGGTGTCCCAAGACTTACGTGTAGAAATGCATTCCACTATAGTTATAACTTGCATAGAACATATTTTATTTTATACTGCTACAATTTTATTTTACAAAAATATACCCTTGTGTTAAGACAAGGTTATCCATTTTAGACAGAGCAAATTACCTCTGTATTAGCTCTTTTGATAAACGATCTCGATATGATTCGTTTACTTTTATTTTTCTCGCTTGTCGTTTCTTATTGGACTGCATAGCACCGCCTCCAAGACCACAACTCTGTGTTCCCACTCCTTTCGGAAACAAAGCCGGCAGAGTTCACTCAATGAGTTTTATCTTTTGATTCTGTTAATGAAATCTTGCAGTATGACCGTTGAAGCAAAGTTTGTTATGCTGTACAAGATGGTTCGAACTTTTGAGTGTGCGGATGGAATCCGTCTACAGTGTGACCGTTCAAATGAGAGCTATTAAGCAGTCCTTTCCTGTGGTACTGTTTATTATGCTGTACAAGGTGGTTCGAACTTCTGGGTGTGTGGATGAAATCCGTCTAAAGTGTGACCGTTCAAACGAAAGCTATTGAGCAGTCCTTTCCTGCTCTGCAGTACTGTTTATTATGCTGGACAAGGTAGTTCTAACGTTTGAGTCTGTGGATGAAATCCGTTTAAAGTGTGACCGTTCAAATGAAAGCTATTGAGCAGTCCTTTCCTGTGGTACTGTTTATTGTTGGCTCGAATATAATGTAAAAAAATAATTTATTTGCTTATTCTGATTTTGGATCAACTCTTGGAAGCTAAAAGGCTGTATTAAGCGGTACATTCCTCTTCATCCACTCCTGCAGTGATTCAGGACTTTTACTGAACTCTCTTCTGCAAGTCTGAGTACAGGCATTAAAGACGAAGGGTAGATTTTTGATGCCAAACATCTCTGAAGGAGCTTTGATTACTCGAACACCTGGACCAAACATTGGACCGTCACAGCAATCACAGCGAGTGTAACTATTAAAGAAAAAAATGGAAATAATTTTGTTAAAGTGTAAATGACGGACTTTTGATCGAATTTACATGGTGTTTTGATAAGAAAATCGAAAACAGTTTTTCGATTTCTGATACAAACTAACTCGTGCGTAAATACCGTACAAAGCACTGCCCATGCTGTAATTTGTTTATTTTATACGTTTGTGTTTGGACGAAACGCTTTTTTCACGTGTGAGAAAGTCGTTTCGCCATTCTGATTGGCTGCGAACCCCGAACGGGGTTTTACGCCAAATTTCAATAGAAAATCTCAATAATGTTAGTTTCGCGTTTTCTCGGTTCCGGTTTTTTTTGTTGCTGTGTGATGCTACATGCATAGACAACACGCCTAAATAGAACCATGTTTCTTCCTCAAGGCATTCCAAAAAACTGAGGAAACCAGAAGCCACGAAACTGGCATTCCTGTGTTGATGTCACAGCCGATTATCCCCGGTCTTTCTTTGTAGAATTTTTTGTACAATTTTTGTCACACTTTTTAATGCAACTTTTGTCGCGCTCTAGGTCTCGATGAAAGTCGCAGGATTAAACTTTGCGTCCCATGCAGGCTATGAATTTTGGAGCACTGTGTCTCTGCCTCTGATTTTTAAACTAAAGTCTTGTCGTCTCGGCAAGTCTCGGATTTGACTATTCGCTACCCATCCAGGTTACATTAGTATGTAAACTCACACACGGCCTGAGCTTTACCCGGGCGAAACATGTTTAGTCTAATCACGAATGAAACATGTTTTACTGTCAAAAGTGTTCACATCAGGCGGCGCATTGCGCGAATCATGATCAATACATGTTTATTTTGAGCATGATTCAAACTACTTCACGAGGTAGTTTCGATATAAGTCAGACGAAACACGTTAGCGCAAATGTTGTCTACTTGTTAAACACTGCATCACCCTTCGTTTTTCGAAGGACTTGATAAGTTAAATTAAACCACAAAATCACGCAACGGAAAGTTCGAGCTCTATTTTGTTCTGCTCATGTGTTATTGGTTGATTCATGGTCACATGACATTTCACAAACAAACTGTTTCCCGCCGAACGTCCATGAGCGAGCAACCTTTTTTCCCCACGACGAAGAAAGTAGTCTTCCACGCAGCCGTTATTTGTGTCGTCACGCAACGCTCCTGCCCACTGTGGAGAGGAGCGTTGCGTGACAAGACAAATAACGGCTGCGTGTGAGACTAATACCCCATTCACACCAACGGTTAAACACGTTTAAATGTTGTTTAGTTTAAAACAGGTTAAGAAAAATACCCCCAAACGTGCCGTAATATTTGGAGTGAAATCTTTACTAAAAGCAACTTTATTGACTTTTATTACCATTCCAGGTAGTATGAGTCATACACATTTAAAAACGTTCAAGATACAGGCTAAAAACGTAGTTAAACTAAACAACATTTAAATATGTTTAACCGTTGGTGTGAATGGGGTATACGTCTACGACTTCGTCTCGGAAAACATCGAGATTCGAAGGAAACAAAATTCACTGTTTCCCTCGGGATCAGTCATTAGGTGATTGGTGATTAGTGTTAACAGATACCATGTACCTCTTCAGAACCTCTAATTTCATTGGACCTGGTCATCACGCACATGTATTGTTTTCAGGGCTAGGGTTCATTGTTCTGTTGTTTGTTCAATTGTTTTCTCAGCCAATCCTGTGAGGCTTTCCGAGAGGTGCATACCGTCTCAGTGTCAGTCGCATTACTACTCCCCCTGGATGGGATGATAGTCCATCGTAGGGTTACTCCAACAGAATGTAGGGTTTCTCTAAAGGAGAGAGAAAATGTGAAAGCAACACTTACCTTTCCATAATACTTTTTATCGCTGTTGGTAAATTTCGATTCTTGATGTGAATTCCTGCTTTGAACACAGCTAGAGCTGACAGATCACCAAGTCGCTAGGGAAGAAAAACAAATAGTATTTTTACTAAAATTGCGCGTATGTTCCCACATTGGTCACGATGTTATTAACGCTAGATCGCTCCATATATGGCGCAGGTTTAAACACGAAGACGCGCTATAAAAGGAGCGCACCTTAGGTACGTTGGGATCATTTGTCAATCAACCGTCGTCGCGTACGGACCTCCGTGAAAATTTGTGGAAATAAAGACAGCTTTTGAGCAATCTGTCTTTGTGGTTTACTTGACTTTGTTTTTACTAGTCGCTTTTAGCAAACCCCATAACATTTTCAACACAATGGACAAATTTGTTGAGGTTTGTATCCTTGGAATTCCTTTGAGAATTTCCAATTTTTTTGCCGCTAATTTTGAAATTCAGTCTACTTGTTTTTCTTGTATGCTTATTTTCTCTTTGCACAAAAGCGCATTTGTTTAATCTCCGTTGGGACACGCTTTTTGTGGACTGTTTTCGAAGTCGTTCAAAAAAACTCGCAGCAAGTGTTTTATCAGGACGCCATCTCATTAGCATCATTATTAGCTCACTTGAGCTGAAACAAGGGGGAGAAGCTCTCCCTTTTATAGCGCATCTTAAGCCAACGGCAAGTTGGGTATCCCCGAACATATGATGCCCGATTTAGGGCGTCAGCTTTATTGTACATTGTACACCTCCATTGTATAAGGTAAAATTATGTGTTCTAATATATTCCACGGTATTGTATTCTATTGTATTGTCGTTCTTTTGTGTTGTAATATACTATTGTTTTAACAAAAGAATAAGTGTTATCTCTAAATCGCGCATGGTATATCCTCGAAAGTGACATAAAACAAATTACAATGACTTTCGTTACTTTAAGAAATTAACGAATACAGTGGAATCTTCGCAGGTGAAAATACTTTGAGCAAACTTGAGTTTGCCTAGCCCTATTCTCAGACGGTCCGAGGGCGATCGCACTCAACCTGTCTTCGTGATTTGCTTTGTTTGATAGCTTGTTCTTGACGTCATCTGACCGTTGATTTTTTCAACCGCGTGTAAATGTGTCTTTAGAGTGGAGGGTTGTCCAATACTCGGACAAATTTATGCATAGCATTGTATTGTATTATATGACCATAACAATAGTTTAACAATACATTCTAGAACGGCACAATAGAGGTTTTGCACGGCAGCCATGTTGCATGGCAGGAACAATAGATTCTTTTCCCTATGGGAAAGAATGTTCTTTCTAATGCAAAACATTTTCATTGTTCCTGCCATGCAACATGGCTGCCGTGCAAAACCTTGGACAAGTATGGCCAAACTGGAACATCAAGCAGCTACCATTATTTATTACCCCATAAATCGATTAGAGCAGATTAATCAAATGAACACTATGGTCAATTATAACTCAGAGCAAATACAGGTAATCGGCGACAAGCGCGGAAAAATGTGCGGGTTTTTGTTAAAACATTTGATTTGACACTCAATTGAAAATCGGTATATCGGTATATCGGTATATCGATATATCGATATATCGGTATATCGATATATCGTGGCATTTTTTAGTTGTCATAGTTTCCGTTTTACCTGAGGTTGGTTGGTTGCTGTTTCTCTCCACAGAAGAGGATGTATAAAATTGTTGTTTATTCTAAGATACTTCAGGTTTAGATACAGTGCTCCCACTGGCATGGCACCAAGTTGATTTCCTTCAAGGTTTAATTCTCTTAGAGAACTACAAACATAAACAATAATTGTTAGAAAGCAAGTTAGCTTTTTCAGTTCGTATTTACTACAAAATTAATCCCCATTTTAAAGTAGAGATTATTCAGCGTGAAGTTGTGTAATACGGATGAGTATTTTTACGAGTCAGTTTCTATTTTTTGGAGCCTTTAGGTGAGAAAACGTAAAAATTGACGAGTGAAATTGCCTTGCTGTATTACACAACTTCACGCTGAATAAATTGTTTATTATACGACAATCATCTCATAAATCCAAGTTTTTAAAATTGATTTTCCTATAGCACGGTTGCGTATAATACCAAGTCATACCATACTTGCACTCATTTTGGCGCGTATTTACACTCTAGAATGCTGTCGTATAATAATTGCCAAAACTGCATATTTCCCTTTTTTTTAGTCTGTCCCAGGCGTTTAGATAGTGGAGAGCGAGGGACTGAGGTGGCGTGCAAAGGAAAAATATCGCGAGTGCTGACGAACGGAGATAGGCGCCAAAGAGAGCCCCAGTCTTCCCTCGTTTTTCCCGCTCGTTCGCGCGCCGGTTCTCAGCTGCTTATCCGCCCCACAATCCTAACGCATGTTCCAGCTTATAATCTCTTTCTCAGCTTCTTTTAGAGAGATTTTCGTATGACCTTGAAATGATTACGCGTAAACAGAACCAAAACAAGAAACTCTGTAAGGAAGCAATTTAATTGGCTTGGCGAAATGAGGTAAACGCGCGCGTGCGTCTTTTGGTTGGTTTAGCGAACACGCAAAACAAAGCGAACTGATTACAAGCTAAAAAGTAGCTATTCTCTTTAACATATTGGCTTATGACTTTCGACAACAATACCATTTATTCATCCCTTTTATTAGCAGTTTCGATCAACAAATGACGTAACCAAATGACGTAACCAAGTGACGTAAAACAAAAGATTCAAAAGACACTGAACAATACCCACAACACAAAAGTTAACCAACAATAGTTTTCGCAACACCAGGAAATACCCATATTATTGTCAAAGGATCTGCTGCCTAGCTTAGCGTACCATTTACCCTGTAACACATGTAAAACAAAATACCACTTCCACTCTCTTGCTGTACCTTAGTTTTCCAATGTCTGAAGGGATAAACGAAAGACGATTGTAGGCCAGATCTAAAATTTCAAGATGCTTTAACTGAAAAAGACTAGAAAGCAGAAGTGGTTATTAGTCAAAAATCACTCACACTTTCTACAGACTAAATTGGGGTCTGACCTTAACGTCCAGTGGACGTTTTAAGCGGGGAACTTGGGAATATGTCGACGGCCCCAATTTTGTTATTTCAGTGGGACTGTAATTTATAAATTATTACAACAAGAGCATACCTTGTAGGTAATGATGTAAGGAGGCTGAAAGAAATCTCAAACACTACAAGTCTCTTGAGCTTTTTTATATCTGTAAATGACAAAATGATGCCAGAAAACATTAATATCATTTTGTTATTCACTACACTCCACTTGGTGCAAAGAGAGTGCAGTTGCTGACAACTGCACCTTTAAGTGCACTGTACTTGAACTGCACGGCTTAAAACATATGAAGCATGTTGCACGAAACCTCGCGCTTTGTTTCACACGGAAAAGGATCGAACGTCTGCTTAACACCGTTTTGAATCATGTTCACATATCCTGCTGTCCGTTTTCCGCGGGGAGCAAGGAAATCGGAGACGGCTGTATGCAGACTTGTTGCATGTGCATATGAAATATGGTATACAGTAGTGTGATCACTAAATAACCTGTAAGTATCATTTTGATAAAGTGGATGGAAATTGATTATTTTCCCGCAAAAAGGGAATCTAAAAATAATCCAGTCTGTAAAAATGCCGCGACAAAAATTAATCACAGTTGCATGCTGCCCCTTCATTTAAATTGCCCTGTATCCTAAACAAACAGCCCTTTTCAAACATAGGACAAAAAAGCTTAGTGAAATTATTCGATAAACACCTCCCCCAAAACAGCACGGATAAAAAGCAATGATATAAGGTGTTTGCTTTCACGATATTAACTTTGAGAACTAAATACTCAAAAAGTTCTAATGTTTCTTTATTAACCACATGTGTTGGTTACAGTTTTGAGTTTTGTTCTCCATAAACATTTGTTAGTGAATATTGAATAAAGGCCTCTGTTGATGCCTTTTCGCATATCTTTTGGAAACTTTTACACGTTTGATTATTTTCTGCTTTTACTCGAAGCACGCGCATTTTGTTTGGTACATTTTTACAAGCGCGCGCATTTTGATTTGTGCATTATCACAGGCGCGCGCTCATTGGTTAATTTGAAGTTTGAATTAGCGTGACGAATTGTATTGCCGCGCAAGCAGCCGCGCAAGCAGAAATAAAGCGGGATCACAGTTTTTGTTTGAAGGCGAGTTGTTGTTTTTGTGGTGGGACTTTTTAACGAAATTTTGGACACTTTTATCGGTCAGAAACATTGAAACATACAGTCCGAACAGCCTCTCTTTATATAATTATTAGATCAAACACATTTACAGTATAATTTATATCTATTTGTGTTCTTACGACTGTTCTTGCCAAAATAAATTAACTTTACACAATAATTGAAGGGTCAATTGGAATACTATGCTAAGTAGGATAAATTGAAAAAAAAATAAAAATTGCTCCTAATTAGCTGTTTTTGTCACACGGACTTGTTTTCATGTGGTAAATATTGCCTGTTTTTCGCTGGTTTTGTGCTTCATTTTCTAGAGAAAAAAAAAGGTCCAAAAATGCTGGCGGCTAATAAAACTCGAACACTGCAGCACTTTGTCTTTGTGTACTTGATTCCTCTTGGGATTACTGTTTTCACTGCTTTTTAACCTCTCAAGTTGTTGGTTTCACTTGATAACAGCGCAAGTTGTTAGTTTCACTGCTTTTAATGTTCGTTTCACTTGAAAAATGCGCGAGTCGGTCAGGGTTAGGGTTAAGTTTTGGCTTAGGGTTAGTGTTTGGAAAAGCACGGAAAAAGCACAAGTTCAGATGGCCAAGTTTGGGTCTGTGCCGTTAAATCCCGCTCAAGAAAAAAAAAACAATCCCGAACCGAAGTTCGTTCCCTCAAAACCGCTTCATTTTATCGCCAATAGTCAGCCACTTAGTTTCGCACTATCTCCTTTGCGGACCTCCTAGGAAGCGCTCCCGATTCTCCGCTGCCGGCTCATAGCCTTTGCTTGCCTTGCAAGAACTCACTTCGAGCTGCCCAAAGCTGTATTTTAATTGCCTGAACACGCATAGCGGGCCTCTCTGCCACTGTCGCAGAGCATGTCGGGAAATTCTATGGCAAATCCGAAATGGAGTTCCCGCTCCAAAAATTATAGCAAAATATTAGAAGTCTGGAAGCACTTCGGATATCGGGCATTTCGACCACGGCACGGGATGGCAAATGGGCCACAACTCACAAAGTTGTCCCTTTTTGATCCGAAATGATTGCAGACTTTCCCGCCAGCTCGTACTTGTCCACCAACGTCCATTTTTCACCACGAGCGCTGAATGGTGCTTTGGACACAAGGTATGACAAGAAACACGACTCGTTTCTTTGAGAGGTGCTAGAGACTTAAGGATTTCCGGACTTCATGATGTCCTTCCATCGCCGAGCGGGCCTTAAACATGGCTTAAACCAGCGCTCAACCACTGAGCTGTTCGCTGTTCAGCCATGTTGTTGCAAGTGGCGAACGCTATCGATACGCCCGCCTTAAATAACGTTTTTTACCACAATTGCCGCTAAACTCGCAATCTGATTGGTCGACGTGAGTGGTAAATGAGAGTCCAGATAACGGTAAATGAGAGTCCAGACAACGGTGCTGACGCTAACATCAAGCGCGTTTGAAAACAAAAAACAATCAGATTGCGAGAAAGTTATAGACAACGCTTGCTCTTTCTTTGCCGTCACGTTTTGTAACAAGACTTCGATTTTTCCTTGTATTTTTTTCTAAATATTGTTGTAAAAAACAAAATTACACCGGTTTTCCGTGGTGTGGACTCTTATTTACCACGATTTACGTCATCACATGGTCAAAATTTGTTGCTGACTCACTCGGCTGCGCCTCGTGAGTCCACAACATTTTGACCATGCGATGACCTGACTCGTCCCCAGTCGTCTTTCTAGGCAAGACGCGGGAGACGCGCGTGGGGGATAGAAGCGCGATTGTAATTGAGAGACGACTGGGGACGAGTCAGATGTGATGACGTAAGTCGTGGTAAATAAGAGTCCACACCACGGAAAACCGGTGTAAATTTGTTAAATGTTGACAATGTTCGTTCAGGTCGTTGGCGCGGGTCAGGAGTATTGCGGTCGCATATTCTCACGGCCAATCTGCTTTTTGTAATGGCGTCGTTAAACTTCCAGCTGCAGTTTTTGAAGGAACTACGGTCGGATTGTACAGTCAAAGCACTAGAGGGCCAGGGCCGAGTTGTTCGAAGGACGATTAGCGCTAGTCCAGGGTTAATTACCTTGACAACTCATATGTTCTCTTGACAGTTAATCCAGGATTAGTGCTAATCAGGCTTTGAACAACTAAACTCGGCCCAGAACTCTGCTGTTTCAGGTAGTTTATTTTAGTTAGTTTTTCTTTTCCATGCGTTATTTCTCTAAAACGACGGAAAAACTAGCATAAAAATATTCTGAACGATGTCTTGCAGTTAACTTGTAGGTCACATGCCTAAAATGAGGCAAACCAGAGCGAGAAAAACAAAACAAGGCATAAAATTTGACATAGAATGGTTAGACTCCGACCCTTGTTTTTGGAATTTTCCACTTAGCATAGTATTCTAATTGGCCCTTCAATTATTAATACATTATTAATACATTGTTTTACAAACCATGGGGAATTTCTTTGATAGGATTGTTCCTTAACTTAAGTGAAACCAAATTCACTAGTTGAAAAATCTCCATAGGGAAGACCTGTGAAGTAACAATTCTCAGTTAAGAAACGGCAACTTCTAGCTACCACTGTCTTACATGTATACGGTATGTTGTGGATCAAATTGGTCTGAAAATGTTCAAACCAGTTTAATTTTTATTTTCCTTTGTGTCAGATTCACATACCTGCCAACCCCCAGAGTACAGAAATCTGGAGACGTCTAGAAATGTTTGCATTGTGAGAATGTCATTTTCAACAATGTCTGAATACTCTCTGAAAATTACCTGAAGGAGACCAGGAGATTTGATGAAAAACTTGGAGACTCCCGGGAAAACCGGGAGAGTTGGCAGGTATGGATTCATAATATCATAAATCTGAGACAAAGGAATACAAAGACTAAACTGGTTCACCTACTTTCAAGGGTAAATAAAATAATATTTCTTTCAATCCTTGACCCTTGGCATTGAATAAATAAATGTGGTTCTACTTTTGGCTGGAACTATTTGGTGTGAAAGAGTGAACGCTTAATATGTGAACTTGGAAGTGAGTGATTTATACTTACCCAGAGATCGTTAAAGGAAAGATTCAAGTGCGTCAGCATTCCTGCCAGTCCACTAAGGTCAGGAAGACGATGTAGAAAGCGTGCCCGGAGATTGAGGATTGATGATCCTGTCATCATCGCATTTAATACCGCAACTTCTATGGGAGACATCTTCGCATCATAAACATCAGCACTCGCTAAAGAGAGCCACAAGAAGGAACAAAATGAGATATTCTTTAAATATTTCTCATCTTGCAAACAATAAGTCTTGATTTCAGGATAGCTTTAGGTAATATTGTAGTAGCAGTGATGATGTATGTTCTTAGAAATTATTGTGGTCTCTTTCCCTGCCAAAGTGATGTATGTAAATTGGCTTTTAACTTTAGGATTTCATGTGCCAATGCCCAACACAAAGTTTAAAACTCTGTTTTGAGGCTGCACATGAAATCCTGAAGTTTATTTATTTATTTATTTATTTAATCAATATTTATATAGGGACATCTATTTAGCTGAGCTAGTTTAAGTAGAGCCCTGTTAAATACTAAATTATGACCGTATGTGAAAATCTATTACAAACGTATACACTTATACTAACTGACTAATACAAACATAGAAATAGGAATTATTAATTTAATTAGAAAATGCAGAAAAGTAGGAGATTAATCAGAATAGCACTTAAAATGATGATTGCATTCACATTAAAATGACCATTGGAAATGAACATGCCTGCATGAGCAGGACTTTCTTAGGGACTTTTTAATGAAGCCTAACAAAATGGTTCTAACTTTTGGTTTTGTTAACGAAATTCAAATGAATGCTACTTTCCTGTAGTTCGATTTATTATACTGTACAAGGTGTTTCTAACAACTGAGTGCGAGGATAAAATCCTTTTAAAAGTGTGACCATTCAAATGAAAGCAATTGAGCAGTACTTTTCACTGCTTCTGTGTAGTTTTAACATTCTCCCAAGTTTGATGTTTTTAGGAGCAAAATTAGTGTCACCACATACCAAAGGGTGAAGAAGTTCTTGGAAACTCCTCTCCTTGAAAGTATTCCGCTTGTGAACTTGGAAGAATGACCTCCATGCTCTGGTAAGCAGTGACTGGATCACTAATATGAAAAGGAAGTGAAAGAAAAACAAAATAAAATTTATTTAGCTGTCATAATGTCAAAACACTAGCCTGTTCCAGGCTCCAAGATAGTGGGGAATGCATGAAGTAAGAAAAAGGGAAAAAATCGGGGGGGTGGGGGGGGAACCGACCACCCTCTTCCCAGTTCCCCCGCGATTTTTTCCGTTTTTTTACTTTGCGCGTTCCCACTATCTCGGAGCCTGGAACAGGTTATCACAACACAAAGTGTCCTTACTGTTCTTCATTCCCAGTGAGGGAATTCCCATGTAAAATTGACAGGATTAATGGTTGGAAATTTTGAAAGAACTCCCAAAAGGAAAGGTACCAGAAAGCTGTTTAATAGGTGTGACTCACATGAATTTTTAATCCTGAGAGGTATCATATCTTTCTGAAAAGTTATTCCTGTTGGACACATCTTTCTAGTTTTAGCTATTTTTTCTGGCTTAATATCCTAAAATATATCAGTGAGAATAATTCCGACAGTGGTCAGTTTTGATTCAAACACTCTTAGTGTTCTTACCAGGATTTTGCCTTAAGGGGTCCCAGGTTCCTCCTGCCTGATAAATAGGGGCAAGATGGTGGCCGAAATTGTATTGAAGGAGCTACATAATTAGGTAGATTTGACATATGTGGAAGTACGTTGGAGATTAAACTGGTTGAAGGCTTTAAAATGGTGCTTTTGATGCATTGTTTTCATTTAATTGTACTTATTTCCAAGCAGAAAAAACTGAAGTATTTGATTGTCAATCGAAAAGACCATAACCTGGTAAGAACTGCTGGTACCTTACCAGGGCCATAGCATGAGGCGAACCAAGGCAATTGCCTCGGTAATAACATTTTTAATACCAGTACAAGCATTGGATCTCTTTTGTAAGAAGCTATGTATAAAAAAAATGAAAGAAGTGTTTTATATATAATTTATTTTTCTGGTGTTGCCTCTAGTTGTAAGAATTTTTGTCTCAAGCTAGTTGCCATTGTCCTTGCAAACTACAAATTCCCCTAAAAGGTATGTCAATCACTTCTGTTACTTTTATATGGCAGTCCTCCCCTCCAGTCACCACGCACCCCCTCTGGAAATTCTGATTCAGCTATATAGGGGGGGGGGGGGGGGTGTACAAAGATCCAAGCATAAATTTGTGCACCAGGTTTTATGCAGTCAATGCATCCAGGAGTAACCCCCAATTCAGAAAACTTCAGACTTACATTCTCTCTTTGACAGTTGCTCTCTCAATCTTCACAGATTTATCATCTTTGTTTCTTAACAAAGTATATTCATCTTTTCCACTTCCTAAAATCTGAGTCTGGTCAAATCTAGCTCCCAAATCCTTTGATCTAGACATCCCTTCACTTTGTGACACTACAGGTTTATCTATTCCCTTTTCCTGACTTGATAGCATAGTTTCTGCTGCCGTTGTCTGACCAAAGGTTCTGACAGAAACATACTGAACATGTCTACCATCATCTTTTTCAGAAGACATCAGAGCATCCCCATCCTCATTACCAAAACGTTCAGACTCTATTGGTGGTAGTAGTGCAAATCTTGAAGTAGGTATTGTCAGTTTAGAGGCAGCCGGTGTAACAGGAAATACTGTAGGTGATCGATCTTGAATGTTAGCTAGTTCCTGGTCTGGGGAGAATGAAATTTCCATGCTCTGGAATTGCATCTCTGACAAAAAAAAATACAAAATTACTACAACTAAAAAGCATTTCACAGTAAAGCTATACTGTACATATTGTATATTTTAAATTCTTAAGAGTGATGACCATCAAATTTCTCCCCATAAAAAGGCAGATGCCAAGATTTAAATAAAATCATTAGCTACTGATTGAATTCAGTGGCTGAGGTGCACATAACATCAGCTTTTCTGTTTGATACGCCGTTTCTATTGCTAAATAATGATTTATTTTTTCATGTTCAGTCTTTTAAAAGTGAATCTACAAGATTTCAAAGGAATGTTTAAAAACATAATTATGTTCTACCTGTTAATAGCTTCCTTTTTCACCTTCTTTGTGTGTGTCTGCCATTTCTGACCTAATCTAATTTATTGCTATTTGTAAATAACTTCTATTTTTGAAGTGAGCCCTCTTGATGAGCATTGTAACTCTTAATTAATTAGGGCAAACTACTCCAATAAATATGTCTAAATAATATAAAGTTCCTTTTGTTCTCGCACATAAGCACCAAATTCTATTTCTTAAAATTGTACAAATTCACCAAACAGGTTTTTCACCTATAAGCAGCTGCCTTGCTGGTACTCTTGGAGTGACATCTGGAACATCAACACCATCTGTGTAAAGAGCAATTTTACATTTTAGACCTTGACATGGTGAGAAAAAAAATCTGTTTATACTTATACATGTAGATAATTTTGACAATTCAACAAACAAAAAATTTAAAACATTGATGCTTTTAGAAAGAGCACTTTAAAATATTGTTTTCCATCGCTGATCACAGACCCAATATTTTTTAAAGTTAAAAAAAAAAATCAAGATTCACTCTCTCGCAAGTGTATTAAAATATTTATAGCATAGCTATACCAAGCAAACCATAACTGACTTAACAAAAATCTTTATAACTATAATGCTAACATTTGAAATTACAGTAAATCTAAATTGTTTGTAAACGTCAAAATTATCTCTCAGCATTTGCAAAAAAATAAACATTGATACTATAATTTAGAAGGCAAACACCTAAAATGGAATTACCTTTTGTTTACAAACAAATTTATTTGAAGTTTTCCAGCTGGTGTAAAATGCTAGCTTCATTGACACCATCAAAAAAGTAATAAATTTACAATTATGGTATGCCTTTAAATTATGGCAACTTTAATAAAAAACATATTTTCACCATTTCAGTGATAGTAAACATCTGTTAACCCAATCAGGGCGCTCGTTATATCTTGGCTATGCTATAAATATTTTAATACACAACACATACATCATCAATTGAATTCAATGAAATAAAAGTTAAAATACTTACTATCTATTTCCAGACTATGAATTGTAGTTTGATTAGGTTTATTGGCAGCAAACCAGCTTGTTAATTTTTCATAGTTCTGTTCGGAAACCATTGGTTCTCCATCATCGTCTAGCTTAGGGCGGGAAGGCAACCGTCGTACAAAATCTCTTAGCGTAAATTCTGGAGGCGGTCTAACATATGAATCATTTATGAAAGCCTCAAAGGGCAATTCTCTAGGTTTTCTCGGAGGTCTTGGTGGTAACGGATCAGGTCCTTTTGATTTATAAGGTTTTACAACAGAAGTTATCGGCAAAGGAACATCGCCATGAAATCTAAGTTCATTCACCATCGAGTCACCGACTTTTGACTTCGCGTTAACAGATCGTTTGGCGCTCAACACATCAGGCGATTTTGGTATTAACGCCTTGTAATTATCCTCAGTCTTTGAGTATTTATCTTCTGATCGACAGCGAAAGGAAGATGGTGGCGTTGCTTGTTTAGGTGGCAAAGGCCGCCGTAAAAGAGGCAACGGTTGACTTGTGGTGGCCATTTCTGGATTACTTTCTCGATTCGACTTGTGATGAGCTTCGCTTGTATCCATGGCAACCATTGATGACGAGTCATGACGATCGCTTAACGAAGATTTACGAAAGTCTTTGGTAGGGTTTCGGTTTCACTCGGAAATCTTCGTAATTAGGTACCAGCTGTCTCGCTTTTTTCTAATACCGATTAAAATCTTTATGACAATCTTTATATGATGACGCTTTGAAAGAAGAGAGTAAATTCGAGCAAAATGTCTTCTCCGAAGAGCTCACCGGGAGAAGCTAGAAAACAGAATGGTTCACGGAAAAGAAAGCGTCCCAGCTCCCAGGATTCTGATATAAATGGGGCGATAAAAAACAAAGCAATATGTGTGGTAAGAATTGTACAAACTTAAAGCTATTTGGGAAAAATAATTTCCATATAAGCTTAACTTTACGTGATGATACGCAGCTAAGCTTCAAGACAATGCTTTATAACTAAGATTTGTCTTATAAGATTTTTCTTTTAGTATCGGCAGATTTATATTAGAACTTTTAATTCTTGCAAGCTTGATGTCTCTGCTGTTAAATGTACAATTAAATCGTAGATCCTGGGACAATAGATGGAAACTGAAAACAATGTGATAGCTTCATGAGAGCCATTGAATTCGAAGCGTTGCCCTTTTGAATAAACTCCTAGCTAATTGTAGCAAGTTTACTTTCACCTGTATGCGTCGAATTTATATTCTAATTTCCGGCAATTAGTGGTAGAAATGATAAAGGAGAAGATATCTTATATAACTTCTAAGTGGAGCAATCTAATTTAAAATACACGCTTTGTTTTGCTTTTGTTTAGGCGCCTCGTGAGCCGGCGCGTTTGTACGAGCCAGATTTGACTATTTCGTCTTCAGACGAACCAGTTGCCGAACGTTTTGAGCCGATTTCTTTAGAAGATGCAAAAAATGGAAAAGGTAGATATATTAAAAAAACTAAAAAAATCCATACTTTTTACGATATGTCAGCTGTTGTGTTGGTTAATTTCCATGCTTTCGTTTACAGTTTGTTAACTAAAGCTGTGCCGAGATGGCTTTTTATGGTTCCAAAAGTAAATTTATACTTAAAAGATTGAATACTTTTGTTCCAGCAACAAGACCCATTCGTGTCTATGCCGATGGAGTATACGATGTTTACCATTTTGGTCATGCAAGAGCTTTGATGCAAGCTAAACTTGCCTTCCCAACTGAAGTTTATTTGATGGTCGGAGGTAAACTTAACTATAATTAATTTTTAATGGATTTTAATTTTTGTTTCAAATTTCGAAGCTCTGAGTCCTTTTTTCCATGTTACCTTGGGTACTTATTAAATAGCTCCCAAAAATCTAAAGTTAACCTTGAAAAACCTTTAAAAGAAAACAACTGTTGACCTTTGAAATGTAACGCTATACTTTAGATCAGCCGATTTTTTTATTTGGCTCAAAATCCGACGAGTCTGAAGTCCAAATATATATCATACTAGATGAGATTATCGACTTATTCTGCAGTGACTTGGCTGCTTGAGTCCAAAGGTTGATCATGAGGAAATGCTATCGATTATAATCAGCTTAATTTGACAGAAACTGAAAATCACATTTATGTTATTTATTTGTTATCAGATGAGTTCTTAACAGCTGGGATACATAAAGCCAATTATTATGATCAATATTGAATTTGGTGCTACGTAATAAGTTTTTGTAGAACTTGTTTCTAAGATGTCATTTTGTGAAAGGAAATAGTAGTCAGTGGTGTAAAATGCTTTCAGATGGTTTCTAGGCTCAAGGACCCCCTCTCCCCTCCCCCTCTCCCAATCCCCCATCAAGAGCAGCTGTCTGCAGCAATATGCACAGGGTACCCAGGATGTTCCCCAGTTATAATGTGTTTGAGCCCTGGCTGCTTTGATAGAAAAACAAAACAATGACAAACACAGAAAGCAAATTATTTTACCAGCTACTTTCTTCACTTCCCCTCTTATTTAAAAAAAATTAGTGACAGCCTTGTGTCCACAAATTAAGGGTATAAAATAGTCTTTGATACTAATACATGTATGTATCAGTTTGTTGTTGATATATATTCTGACACCATCGACTTTTTCGTTGCAGTGTCCAATGATGAGTTAACTCACAAGTACAAAGGTTTTACTGTGATGACAGAAGATGAGCGGTATGAGTCACTCAGGCACTGCCGTTATGTTGATGAGGTTATACGTGATGGACCCTGGACTATCACTCCTGATTTTATTGAGCTTCACAAGGTACAAAAGTTTAGAAAAAGAAATTAAACTCGTCATCAATAGTTGAGTTTGGGAGCTGGTGCCTCGAGAGCTGGTTGGGGGCCTTATGGGATCAGTGGGCGAGTGCCAATTTTAATCCATGTAACCCACCAATTTTTATTCTTATTCATTATTATCTTTGGCCAGATTGATTTTGTTGCTCATGATGACGTGCCATACAAGAGTGCTGGTGCAGAGGACATTTACAAAGAAGTGAAGGCTATGGGCAAGTTTGTGGCCACACAGAGAACAGAAGGAATCTCCACCTCAGATCTTATTGCAAGAGTGGTTAAAGACTACGACGTTTACATCAGGAGAAACTTGGCAAGAGGCTACACTGCAAAAGAGTTAAATGTTGGTTTTATCAAGGTAAATGCCTCATGCTGAAGTCAGGTCATGAAACTACATGTATGTAAATTAAAGTATAATTTAGCATGTACATTATTTTGTGTTTAAGATATAATATGCTGTAGTTTACTTTTTTTTTTTAATTTTCAAACCAGTTTAATTTTAACATTTTATTGCACTTTTGCCTAGTCCTGTTCTCCTATTATATAATACAGGTTAATTACATAACCTCTGTGTGCCTTATTTCCAAGGAAAAAGAAGTTCAAGTTCGGCAAAAGATGGATGAAATCAAGGGAAAACTTACAGACAAGTCCCAGGAGATCCTTACGAAGTGGGAAGAAAAGTCACGTGACTTTATTGGCAGCTTTATTGACATGTTTGGCAGGGATGGCCGATTGGTAAGCTTGATGAAATCGTTTTCCACAACAAACATTTTTCAGGATGAGAACAATAATAAAGCTGACAAGGATTGAGTTTGCATATTTATATGCTTTGTGGTCATGTCTGATCATTGATCAGTAACCTCCTACAATGTATTTGACGTACAGTATTCTTTAAGAGTTGTGTTTTTGTACAGTATGAAATTTATTTGGGTAGTGTAATGGTAGTATATGCCTGATTTACTAAGCTGTCCCGAGACTGAGGATACAGTGGCAGATGCAGACACCATCTTAGTTAGGGTGAATAAGATGGGGAATGAAAATGTTAGACTAAAAACTTTTTTTGGCCCTTTGATCTATAGGGGGGGGGGGGGGGCTCCCTTAAATCAATCACTGTTAATTGAGGATGGCTTTGTGAATCTGGCGCTAGGTCTGTAGTTCACTGACTTATAACATAACATGATGTGCACAAGGTAATGTGCATGGGTTTCAGTTTTGATTCAATTTGCATTAATTTTTATTCCAGTACATTTTAGCTGTAAGTTTTGTTGATATTTTGGGATCAAAATAGAAACATGAAAAAAATAAAACCACTGCTTTATGTATCAAACAATGACACTTTTGTCAATTTAACCCTTATTAATATTCTTAATTTTTTTTTAATTTAAAAGCAACTGAAAGTAGCAAATAAAATTTTTGATAGTTACTAGTAGGTAATTAGGTATTTCTGTAATGTTTGAAAATGACTTATGAAATTAGCACAGGTTGAATCTGGTTTCAGGTTTAAATATAGGTTTAACCTACATTGTCAATAAATCATTAAAGTGCACCTAAACCCCAATTTTTTTTTTCTGTTAATCAACTCAGTGTACGTTAAAAAGTCGAATACTGAAATATTTCTTGTTTTTAACGTCGCGTTAGTGAGTTATAGAGATTTGAATTTACTAAATGCTAATTAGATGACGTCAAATGCAGACTCGATTATTATACAACTACTTGTTTCCACCTCCAAGTAATAATTTTTTTACAAATCAATTGACTATATAAACAGTTTTTATTAGTATTTCTTAAATTGATTATCCTTAAGCTGTGAACTCGTATTGTAAATTGAAGTAGAAATAATGGTAAAGTCTGCATTTGACGTCATCTAATTAGCATTTTGTAAATTCAAATCTCTATAGCTCACTAACGCGACGGTAAAAACAAGAAATATTTCACTATTCGACTTTTCAACGTACATTGAATTGATTAAAAGAAAAAAATTAGGGTTTAGGTGCACTTTAAAGTATTGATATTTATTAAACTAACTAAAAATAAACATACCTTGAAAATAAACATTTAATTCTGACCATACCTTGAAGTTAACAAATGTAAAATAAATTGTTATATTGAGAAAACAAAGTTAAGTTCACTGTAAATAAATTAAAGCAGCTCTAAATTTCTTGTTAGACTTGAACATAAACTTCTTGTACAACTAACAAACAAACACTGAAGCATGTTCACATCACATTTCAATATAATTGAAAAGCCAATTT
>JAJLRJ010000010.1:38707797-38902797 GCA_024195265.1 Dendrophyllia cribrosa | reverse complement strand
ACATCAATCACGCGCATACAGGACAATTTCACACGCCTGACTCACAATTCCGGACTACTTTTTCCTTGTTCCAAAATAGTCCAGTTAACCGCGCCAAATGTCGCATTTGAGTCCCAAATAACAAACTGAAAGGTCGTGCTTTTGAGCACTGCGACATTTGGCAACCTTCGGAAATCATCGGAACATCTTCGGGAATCTTCGGAAGTCGTCGGAACATCTTCGGCAATGTTCAAGAAGTCGTCGGAAATTTTTCGGAAATTCGGGTAATATGGATATGAAAATCACATGCATTTGACTTAGGAAAAGTTGGCGGGTATACAATGAACAACAGGATATTGAGTTGTAAGATACAAGTTTATTGTATTAGATTTAATTATTTATTGAAGGCTTAAAACATTATTTTAAAAGTGAAGTCATAATAAATGATTAACTAATTAATTTGCTTGTCAGCCTTTTGACAAGAGATGGACTAATTTCAGTGAAATAAAAACAATGTGGGAAAGTTTATTCATTTGTCATTTATGCATCTCCACTCCATCCATGTATGGTGATGTTTACAAAATTAAAATTGTAACTTTTAAAAAATAATTTAATATATTTAAATTGTGGGAAAGTTACATAATAACATTGTACTGTAAAACGTTTTCAAAAACACTTTCTCAAACTCATAATAATTCATGATGAGAAGTAATATATCAAACATGAGACACAGTGTTTCATCACAAGATCAAACACTGAGAAGAGAGTTGAAAATACGACGCGCAGCGGAGTATTTTTGACGAACTTCGAGGTGTTTGATCTTGTGATGAAATACTGTGTCGAATGTTTGATATTACTTCTCAAACAAAATGATTTTAGAAGGAGAAATTAAGGATGCAAAAATGAGGAGTGTTTCATCTGATTTCCAAACACTCATTAAACATTAATTTCCTTTGTATTTTCTTCATGAATTATTAATGAGTTTGAGAACACAAAGGAAATCACTACCATGGAGGTTTTGATATCCTGTCTTCATTTGCGTACATGTAGATTTTGCCGATTTTATTCCTTCGTATTCTGCGCATTTAACAGTGAGTTTAAAAAGCTATATCAAACACTCGATATCCTTGAAGTGGGTTAAAAAAATAGCGGCCGTGTCTCGTTTTTCAACCCACTTTGCAGTGTTTGGATCTGATGAAACACTATTAATAATAATATCTTATTTTTATGTTCAGAATCAACGATGTTAGTCAAGAGTGATTTTACTTAGCCTATGAAACAAAGTGTGATAGTCTGTGCCAATTATACCAAAATGCAGTGAATGTAACCTCCATTAAGGGGACGCCATCAGACCAAAATAGCAAAATTTTGCTTAGCTCATAATTTTCCATGTTATATTGCTAAATGCCACCAAATATACTAACTTAGTTGGATAAAAAGATTCTATAGAGCAAAACAAAAGTAGTAGTTTGGAGATAAAGTGCAAGATTGCAAGGATTGAATTGGATTACAGTTTATGAAATCTGATTTATTGACAGGCGGTCAAGAATTCAAACTTGTCATTTTTGTGAAATTTTTACCTTTCTGGCCATCATTTGCCTGTTTAGTTCATATCTCTTTGCTTCTATCACTTTTGGCGATGGTTTCTTCCATAAAGAAAGCTTAAAGCAGGCTCCTGGCCATATATAATCATGAGAACATGATATTTCAGCCGGGACAGTGTCTCTTTAATGGAGTTGTCCCAAAGTAGGGATATTCCACTGTAGAGAGTATTATATCCATGTGCACATTTGTACAGAACAAATTAAGATTAAAACTAGTATTTATTAAAGAAAACAAAAACTCAAAACAAAATATTTTGTTGACAATTTTTAATATCACCTGACATTGTATGAGGCAATATAAGTTCAACCAGTCTGGCAGAATGTTGATAACATGTAATTTCACAGTTTTTTTATGGCTAGAATATGAATTAATAAAATGCAAGAAATACAATGCTGTATAAACATCTTTGTGTCAATTATTTGCAATGAAATAAGGGAGTGCAGAGGTACATGCTACACAATTTTATTGCCAGAAGTTAATCTTGAATTTCTCAATAACTTGAACCTCGGGGACTGTTGTTTTCCCAGTAACATCAAAATAATTTTCTCTGTGACTCTTGGACATCATATTTTTGGGACCACAACTCTTTTATTTCTTCTTATTCACCTATGGGTGATGACGATTTCCTGTATAAAGATGGTTATAATAATAGTAATTCATTTCCCCCCCCCCCCCCCTGATTAGTTGCAAAGTGAGGAGAGAAACAAAACATGTTCCCCTGCTGCACTCACTTATAATCTGTGATGGAAATTAGACAAATGGACACTAATTCCATTGTTTTCTAGTTAAAATTTGCATTACAATTTTTGTTTTGGCAATTTTTATTTTTTGAAAAGAAATGCACTGATTAAAAGTTGAAATTCAATTTTATTTGCATCCTTGTTTTACATATTTCTTTGTAAAAATCAAGTTGGGAAAAGTGATATTACATTCACAGTTTATTTTAAATGCATCAAAAGAAAACAAAAATATATTAATTATTGATAATAATAAAATAATATTAATATCCACTAGTGTCAGTGAGGTAAAGACTGAGGTAAATATATGTGGCTTTGACTAAATGGGAGAAAAATAAAGCTACATCATCACCTGTTAAATGTTATTATGATAACTATCAAAAATTGTCACTTTACCCTACTACGTGTAGACATCTACTGTTATTACCCATGTAAATGCTCAGCATTTAAATTCTTTCAGTAATAGTTGCACTAATAATATTAAGCAACAATTAAAAAAACAAGCTACAGACTGACTCTTTTAGGCCAGCAGTTAGTTTTACTTTTCAAAGCACCTATCAAGAAATCACTACTCCATTAGGAAGTAATTTGAATTAACTTTCAGTAAGGTTTACAAGGTTAAAAATTCTTCCAAGTAGTACAACCGTTTCCTAAGAAAGGGCATCCTCTGAGACTATTAGGGGCAATTACTTGGGGCACGACAAAAATCGGCATAAGTTTTCAATGCCGATTTTCATCGCGCCCCAACTAATTGCCCCTGGGTCTCCGAGGATGATGAAACGGCTGTGATGAAGAAATTAAAGAGGCACCAGGGATGTTGCAGAAAATTAAATGTGACCTCATCTAAACCCATAATTTAACTAAAATTAACCCAATGATAAAAAGTAACAAAAGAAGAACAAAAATTGTGCCATAATGCATCAAAGGTGTAACGGGAACAGAGCGTACAACTTCTTTAGCCCTGTGCCACTTATGTGGGCCCTGTAATCTATACTGAGCAGCACCACAGCTGCCGACAATCAAATTCCATGCCAAGGAAGGGTGCTTCCACAGTTGTGGCTTTGCTCCAATGTAGGATGCAATTTCATCATTGTAAGTCATTGGGTCTTGTTGGATTGTATGCCGTGCTGAAGCATAGAAAATCTTTTCACTGTTTTGCTGGTCTTGCTTCAATTCTTGCCGCATTTTATCTGCTGTGGGAAGTTTGATGTTGCCTTTACACAGCTCAGAGAACCATCTTGCCTGAGTTTCAGAAATTGACAGTAATCCACCAGATGCTGGCTGGGCAAAGCCTATAAATGCCAATGATGCACCAATTTCTGGTGCAAAGACATTTTTAAAAAGCTTGATTTTGTTAGTGCTTTCTTCTACAACTAGATCTTTGATATTGCTATCTAAAAATGGTAAATCAATACGATACCCAGTGCAACAGACCACTGCATCTGCTGTAGTTTGAGATCCATCAGTGAAAACAACTTTATCTCCCCTAAACGCTGCAATGTTGGGCCTAACTACAATGTTTCTCCTCTGGATATGATGGATCAACGTTGGGCTAACAGTGGGCTGGGTTTGGCGAGCATGCATTTTTGGATTCAGGTTCCATTTCCATGGGCTACCTGTCACACTTTGAATCATCAATTCAAAAACAAAATTTGAAAGGCTCCAAGGAAGCCAGAAGAACAGACGGCAAGCATAATGATCGGCAGGGTACCCCAGGATGTAATTATGAACAACCCATGCACCTGATCTTGTGGAAATATTAATGGGCTTTTCACCCCCTAATTCTGTTACATTAACAGCAACATCAACAGCACTATTGCCGATTCCTACTACAACTACTTTCTTTCCTACAAGATGATTAGTTACAGCATCTTTATAATCTACACTGTGAAACATCCTCCCATTGAATGTTTCTTGGCCTTCGAATTGTGGCATGCTTGGTTTGGCGTGATGTCCAGTTGCTATGGCAACAAACTTGACGAATATCTCCTTGCATTCAGATTGATATTTTCCTTTGTTGTCAACTTTGACTGACATGATTTTCCATCCCTCTGAGATCTTTTCAATTTTGACCATTTTGGTGTTAAAACTGATGTGCTTTTCCAAGCCAAAATGCTTGGCATAGCTTTTGATGTATTCTGCCATATGGGTGTGGCTCGGGTAATCAGGCACGTCGTCAGGGAATGGGAAGTCAGAGAAGCAGTAGTTGTGTTTGGAGACATTACTGTGAAAGTAATTTAAAGAATGATCAATGAATGTACAGTGTAAGCTGCATGAAGTAATGAATTAACAGAGATGGATCCAGACATTCTTGTAATAAAGATACTGTGTCAGGCATGAAGTTATTTTTGTGGACTATCAGAAAACCCACAAAATTCGCAAAAGTTAAATCCCGCATAAATTTCATGGCACACGGTAGGATGCCCATAAAAAACCTGGGGGAGGGGAGGGGGAGTAAAAATGTCCCCTTGATCTGCCATTGGTAAAACTCTTGTCTGAAAATTAATTATAATAGCTTATTAGTGACTGGCTCGGCTACTCAAACTTTGAAAATGACTAAAAGATACCATGCAAGCATGGTTTTATGACTGGCTACTTTCTTTATAACTGTGGAGCCGGCTTCAATTGGCTTAATGACAGTCTGCAACTGCAATCTGTACAAAACCTTGCCTGTAGAGTTGTACAGCTGTTAGTGTTATTCGTGTTGTGTAATTTTCTTAGTTTTCCTTAACCAAATGGTGCACAACAACTGATTGAAAACAATGAATTAATGGAAACAGTGTAAATTAGTACTGTGAAAATGAGTCCAAACACAGGACAGATCAGTTGCTTCAGAGTACAAGAGACACGATTTTTGTACATTCAAATTGAGTCTCAATTTTCACAACTAATTTAAAGATTAATATTAATATCACCAGAAGACGTCCCAAGGTTCAAGCAATGTGACCCAGAAGATATGAAAGAGGATTTTAATGTGGTTAACATAAAACAGGCTGGAGCTTATAAATTTTCCAGAAACACTCTTGAAAAGTGGGTTATTTTTTTCAGCTGTTTTGAGTCTCCCTTGGCCCTATTATCTCCCAGGAGCGGGGGGGGGGTACTCTGCAAATTTTTGGGCAGGGGTGTGCTGCTGGGACTCTGAGACCCTTCACCTATACTAGACCATTTTTAGCTGCATTTTGCAACCCTATTCTAGACTAAACACCGAAACACCATACCCTATCCTAGACCAAAGTTTTATTTATGCTTTCTTTGTTATTAGTTATCAGGGGTGAGTACTGCCCGCCATACTGATTTCATTTTAAATGCCATTTGCCATTAAATCTCTCGTCAAATCTAAATTCTTCACGCAACTGATCAGTTTTGCAGAAAATGATACCCTTTTCTAGACCAAAATTCTCTATTACTATACCCTATCCCAGACTAAACTGCTCGAAAACCATACCCTTCACAACGGCACATATATATACTTATATAGCACATATATCGGAGTACCCCCCCCCCCTCCATATTATCTGCCCCAAGTCTTCAAAGGATGCAATCTTACATGTGAGTAAACCTCATGACTCCATATCCATGTTCTGTAAACTGCCACAAGCCTCCAATGTGATCACTCTTCTCAAAGACAATGATGTTGAACTTGTCATCCAACAGACACTTTGCTGTAGCAATCCCTGAAATCCCTGCACCAATGACTGCAACATCATATTCTAAAGCACAGCTCATCTTTCTTTGAAAAAATTTAGAGACATCAAACTATTAAGAGGTGTCTTTAACGCTTCCCATAGAAATCTGAAAGTATCAGCCCAGTTACTTTTGGATTTATGCGCCGATCAATTTGCAACATCAACATCCCCCCCCCCCCCCCCCCCCCCCCCGGGCATTTTAATATTTTTTTTAGTAAAGGCCTATTAAAGGAAAAAATATCGTTTTTGTTAGTGGCAAGTGAAAAAAGGGCTGACAAAACTTTGCAATGTTTTTGAAGGTTTGTATGAATACTTAAATATGTTAAATATTTATAAATAATTGTATAGCTTCAACTGCTGTTCAATGCGTACTACCGAAGTCAAGGTGGCTGACTGTATTGCCAGTCTGCAGATCCACAGATCTTACACGGCCATTAATTGAAAGGAAAAAAACACTGTAAAATCAGAATGAACAACAACCTCTCTCTCAGGAATCATTTGTCAGTTGCTATAAAATGCATTTAGCCGGATTAATAAATTTTCACCTCGTGGAGTAACGCTTGGGGCAAACGATTTGTTCAAAGCCCAACAGCTCCTCAAAATATGAATCAACCGCTTTGCTAAATAGTTTTTGCAACATTTGTATCGAAAAGTAAATCCCCAAACAAATATAACAAATTCATTTCGACGTGGTGCCCACAGAAGTGCCGTGAAATATCAGTTGCAAAGTATATGCGGTTCAGTTGAGTATATTCTCAAGAAAAACACTCGGTAGAATAAATCAGAAAAACTGAATGCAAAGTGCATTTTTTATTCTCACTAAAAACTTTTTATCTTTAGGAGGGGCATTGGACCGTCAAATCCAGTGCTAGGGTGGGGTATTTGAATGCAATTTTCGCCCAAGGGGAGGGCGGGAATTTGAATAAGTCGATCTTCAAAAGTTCAAATGCCCGGAGCATTGCCCAGGTGGGGGGGGGGGGGGGGGGGGGGGGGGGGGGGGGGGGGGAGGGGGTGTTGATGTTTCAAATTGATCGGCACATTAGGAAGTCAAATGGGCCGGTACTTCCGGGTGGCCATGTATTTTCGGATGGTTAAAAATATTTTAAAAAGTAGCCCGGGGGTTGTCCGTTTTGAAGGGGCAGGGGGATGTTGCATGTTCGATTTAAAAAGTATATACTATAGCCCTACAATTAGTTGGTGCCAGCAACTAATCAATCAATCAATCAATTAACTTTATTTAAACACGGTAAAACGGCTCAGTAAAACTGGTTTTCAGACATGCCGTGCACTTAAATATAATCTAATCTAAATGATAACAAAAATATATAATATATATATATAGTGGCAAAACTGTTACACTATACTGGTTTAAATAATACTAATAAGATTAATAATAATAAAAAACACTATCTTACATCATAATATCCTCTATAAACACATAAAAATTACAATCATAGATGTCATAGAACCAGATTCTATTTTTGCTCTTTTACTAATGCCCCTGTCATCCACTGTCCATGTCCCTGAGTGGGACACCAAGATGGCCGCTGACCATACGTTTCTAATAAAAATGCCTAATACTCGTTCGCCTTAAAACTCTTGAACGAAATGCTCTTGCGCTTCACAATTTGGCCCAGATATGTAGTTTTAAACTCTCTACAATTCCATAAACATTTTGGAATCAAAAACTGTTGTTTAATGCTTCTGAATTTTGATAAGACGTAAGTGAAAATACTCTATAAATCTTATCGTTTTTCTGACCTCCAATATGGCTGCCGTGAAAACAGTTTCTTACATCTAACTTTAGAGTCTGTCGACAAAATCCTATGGTGTCGCCATTCAAATGAAACCTCCTCGACATTACGTTTGCATGGTACCACTTGTTTTGTTTTTCAATATCTTAAAACATTACATTTGGGATTTCAGGTGAATTTTTTTCCTTGGCAGTCTCTTGGGAGTTAAAAATGGAGTTTTGCGCGGCTGGTACAAAATTTTCAAATCGTTTACCTTAAGTTTTCGCTTACCTTTTGCAGAAATTCTTGAAGGTGCTAGTTACACGGCTCCACTACAAGATCAACTAAGATCTCCGACTCGAAAGAGTGCAGCTAAAATCAAGTGACTTTGGCTCGCTTGGTACAAATGTCACAGGACACCCACACTAGATTAGGAAGCGTTAACTGCTTTTTCCTACTGTAAGTACTTATACACGGGAAAGGATGTCTCTATGACAAACTTTTGGTGCAAAATCGTTGGAGCAGAAGTGCGGAGATATTAAGGACAGAACTTACGTCTAGTTACGAGCACTTTTGGCACGCAAATTTGTCCGCAAGTTGAAATTTTTGATACGGTGTTCGCTTTTTTAATACATGTTCGGCATGTTTTACTGCAATTACATTTCATCGCCAGATTTACATCATACCATCATCAAGGTGATGTTTAAAACACGGGACGATTTTCAACGACCATTTAAACCAACATTGTTTCGTTAAAAATCGCGCCGTGTAGGACGGTGTAGCACAACACGAGAGACGATTTTTAACGCAGCAACATGTTGCAAGCTTTTAAATCACTTTCAAAACCTTGCAACATGTTGCCGCAACAAAATATTGCGTTAAAAATCGTCCGCGCGCTGTCAGTTAAACGATGCGGACTTTGCGTTAAGAATTGTCCCATGTCCCATCACCTTTATGGTCGAAAAAATCTCATTGTCATAAAATAAATCAATTTGTCCAAGAAAAATTATCGATTCAATTCCCAAAAGACCATTTTTCCATAACTTTAAGAGAAAATGAAAGTACGTCAACATTCAACGCCGTAATTTCGTCCAACCAATCAGAAAAAAGAAAGCGTTGCGCAAGCCGTCGAGCCAGCGTAAAAAATTCGCGCCTATTTTTGCATAATTATTTTATCACTGTTCAGACCGAACTTCACGAACTCTTCTATATGCCTATTCAAAATTTAAGGAAATTGTTGCTTAACAAGTTGTGAAAACTTTACTAGAAGTATTACACGCAGTCCGCTAAAGAAGAAAGGGATGACAATTTACCTCGGAGGCATAGTTTTTCGTTTTACAAGGCAAGAACTTACCAAGTAACAATCTTTGCGGCCGCTCACGGGTCAAGCTTCTGAATGTTAATATTTCTTCTAAAATTAATTTTATTTACATTTTGTAGGGTTTACACGACCAGAAAGAAAGCTCACAGCCTCCAGAGCTGCGTTAAAGTGTGAACGGTTTAGAAGTTGTGCACAAAATTATTGAAGCAGTAAGACCATCAACTGGGACGTGATATAATCAGGAAAATTCATGGAATTCATGGCGACTTGAGACTTTTGTAACAACTTTGGCAAGTAACAGCCGAGGTAATGTTATTTTAAACTTTAGTTAGCGGTACATTTCTACCGTCGCGTAATTTTTTAGCGCACTGTCGTAGATCAAAAATAAGAGGCGGTTTACGTAAAGTTGAAGGTGGTGGACAAAACACTGACCCCCAGTCACATTCGCCACTTAAGAAACGAGAAGGAAACTGAGCCGAATGAACTTTCGCAACGACTTCTGGGATCGTTACAGGGGACGCTTCTTTTGTCTCTGTCTCCAGTACAGTCAAACCTGTATATAGCGGTCACCCTTGGGAAATGGCCAGGTGACCGTTACATACAGGGTGACCGCAATATACAGGTTTCCTTTAAACTCTACTGGAAGTTAATGAATAACGTTTTTATGTGGAAATAATCGCTCAATTTACATTTTATTGACAATAACAATTAACAGCAACGTTCACAATACGAGTAAAAGAACCCTAAAATGTCCGTATAAGAAAATAAAAATAAAATGTCTGATAGAAGAGGAATTTAACGCGGAGCGCTATGGTCTCTAAAACAACAGCTGTCAACTTGACAAGTACAGTGTAATAATCAGGGAACTACACAGAATTCGAAAGTGATACAGTCTGGTACGGAAAATACAGGTGTTAGTTCGAAGACAGAAACCAACCGTATTGTTTGAAAGCGATATGACCCGCTCTCGAGAGCAGGACATCGGCACTTTTGTTACAATCTGTCGCAACCATGTGTCGGACGCAGGCGATGACATGTATGTTGTGGTTCAATTTTACCCTTGGTTCAAATTTTATTTTTCTTTATTTTAGGCTATGGTAATGTATGGTAATGAGTTTTAAACAAAGGAAAATAAAATTTGAACCAAGGATAAAATTGAACCACAACATGTATTTGACATGTACCGTATTTTCTCAATTAAACGCCCCCGGCGTTTATTTCAAACTTGGCCTAGTGGACCCGGCGTTTCTTTGAATCAGCACTTTTTTCTTGCCCGCCATTTTTTAAGAAAGGGTTATTATTCGTTTTTCTTGGCAGCCGTGTACCTTGCCCTTAATTCTTAAGTTTATTATACCACAAATAAACGTTTGAGGGGCTTCCTTACAACTTCCTCTGTTATACCCGGCGTTTATTCGGGGCCCGGCGTTTAATCGAGAAAATACGGTATTTATAGTTGTAGTATAATATTTGTATTTGTGTGCGACCCCTGCCTTGATAGCTACAATTTAATGAGCTGTTGAATAAAGCTTGTCATGATTCGCTAATGGTTTGATCGTAATCCAATTTGGTGACCGTTATATACAGGTAAACAATAATGAAATTGTGGATTCGGGAAGTCTAAAAGGTGACCGCGTCCGTTATATACAGGTGACCGCTATATACAGGTAAACTTTACAGTAAATATAAGGCACGATTTTCGGGAAGTTGTTCGGTGACCGTTATATACAGGGTGACCGCTATATACAGGGCCGTTATATACAGGTTTGACTGTAAAAGTCCCAGAAGTCGTTGCAAAACAAAAATTCACTCGGCCCAGTTTCCTTATCATTTCTAAAGTGGCGAATGGACTACCCCAAATGGACTACCCCAAAATGGAAGACCTTAGATAACAACGGCCTGGACCACCTCGGACGCTTTATTAAGACTTATATAACGGAGTAACTGGTTAGCTTTCAGTTGAGGTTAGGGTTAGCAGTTTATGCAGGGTTCTCCAGAGAAATTAGACTACCTGGCTGTAAATTGAAAGTAGGCGGCACCTGGCACTCGAGTGCCTGAAGGGCACGAGTATCTAGGGGGATCCGGGGGCATGCTCCCACGGAAACGTTTTAAAAATGAAGACACTGGAGACTCATTCTGGTGCATTTTGGGGACAACAGAGATGAATCATTTCATTTTCAGCCAGTTTTTAACCTTTTTATTATTCACTAAAAAAAATTATTGCTACCCTTAATATGCTTTATAATTTATACTAAAGAAAAACACTATGGCCCGAAAAAAATCACTTTTTTTATCTTACGGCTACGAAGAATTTGTTTTTATAGCCATACAAGTGTTGGGAAGAAAATAGGACGGATTTATCCTTATCTTCCCCCCAAATATTGCCTGACTAGCCGGCGGCCCCAGGACAAATAGACGGCGATTTTCGCCGGTCACCGGAGCTTCCGGAGAACCCTGTTTATGTAGTTAAATTTAGGCCTAAACAACCCGAGAAGCTAGGTGGTACTCTGGTACGGTAGGCTATGTAAGCCTAAGTCTAGCTGAGGTCACAGGTAAGTTTATTGAAAATGTTATATAATTCTCAATAAGTGTCCGAGGTGGTCCAGACCGTTGTTATCTAAGGTCTTCCCCCTAAAATGGACTACCCTAACCCTAACCCTAAATACTAGTATTTTTAGATGTAGTTTATTTGGGTAGTCCATCGGGGTAGTCCATGAACTGGGGGTCAGTGTTTTGTCCATCGCCAAAGTTGAACCCTGTTTAAAGTGCCCATAACCTAAAATTTTTTATTTTCGTATCTAAATCTACACGTCACGTATTTTTTGATTTCAGCAAAACGTGAATTTTTTATGAATATTTCAAATCTTCCAAATCCTATTTTTTTGTGGTATACCCGTCCCGCTGTTAAGAAGGCCAACGGGCTCACATGTTCCTTAATGTACGTCACCAGGAGCTTAATAAGCTCCTGACGTCACAGTTCCTTTGTTTGAAGTCACAAGTTCCTTTGTTTTAAGTTATGTGTTCCTTTAATCTACGTCACGGATCCTTTGTTAACCGAGAGGGACCGAGAGGAGACTAATGCGAATGGTGGACCAAAATGGCGGCAAATTTCGAAGACTTTAAAAAATCATAAAAAATTCACGTTTTGCTAAAATCAAAAAATTTTTTCGCAGATGTTCATTACATGATGTGCAGATTTAGATACGAAAATAACAAAAATTTAGGTTATGGGCACTTTAAATGCTAACAGTTGCACAAGTTATTTGATTCCCGCGCGTGTAGGCCCGGTTATAAAACGTAGAACTTCACATGTGCCGAATCTAATTGCAAATGAGCAAAATCTATTGTTCTTTGTGCCTTGTAGCATGCATTGTGAAACTTAGAAATAATTGGTAAGTACTCATCTCCTCTTGGCATCCCGTTTTCCCGGGGAATAGAGGACATGCATTCTACAAGCGCCAATCTCCTCTAACGAACACCTCTGCAAGGAAAACCACCATTACTTCTACAATCTTGGCTCTGCCCTTTGGACTATGAATGACAAAGTAGAACAGCAAGAAAAAGATAAAGTTCGTTAAAGACATTTTATGGTCGTGGTATCGTACGCTTTTCTTTGGTTTTCATTGGGACAGATCCAAAAATATGGTTGGATTTAATTGCAGACTGAATACGCTTAATGTTGTCGCGTTAGTCCTTGCAAAGCGCCGATTGTTACGACCTTTTTCCAAATAGGCGCCTGCTACGCAGGCTACTAAATTATATTGCTTGGTTTTATATAATTTGTTCTTTTTTTCTGATTTAGATGAGGGTCATGGATTCGTCAGTGGTAACTGTTTAGTATTACTTAATTTACTATTAACGTTATTTGCTTTTCTTTATTTAGTCTGCTGGGTTGCATTTTTCAAAAATGAATAATGATGATTTGTACAGTTTATGTTAAACCGTAGGAGCTTTAAACCAGGATCTCAAGGAAAAACGCTTTAGTATACATGGTTTACTACTAAACGAATTTGCTGTTGTTATTATTCTTAGTAGGGCGCAGTTGGTCAATTCAGTGGTTGTAAGGACATCTCATGAAGAAGAGTGCCTCCAATTGTTGATCATGAGATTGTAATAAAGGAAGACTCGAGCTAAGATGAATCAGAGAAGCCTTGATACATGCTGCAGTCTACATGCTGGCTAATCTCATCTGTCTCGTAAAACAATGATATGACGCGCGCCTCTTATCAGAGACAGAAATATTGAAAATCCGGGATCGAGACCGAGACACCGGGGGACACCGGAACAGTCTGGAATACTGTATATAACGGCTAACTCTAACCTTAACCACAAGCTAAACAGCTACCTAGGCCCTAATTTAGGTTTTCTCAGCTGTTCCGGTGTTCCATGTTCTTATATCTTGGTGCTACAATGCTCTGGTGTTCCTTGTTTAAGTGCATGCCCGCAAGATCATTTCTGAAGTGAGATGTCCTTCCGAAAGGTCACGTGGCGGTTGTAGAGGAATAGGTGGAATGTTGTTTGGTTCTTTCTGTTCTTAGTTTCATGATGCTTCACGTGGTCTACACTATATATAGCTTACTTGTCGACTTTTTGAACCACCTCTTGAGTTTTACTTTTTCCAAAGTCATATATTTAGCTTTTTTAGCTGAGTGCCTGTGCTTGCTAACTTTCTCCAATATCCTTGACCACGTATTTTCGCTTTCTCTACCTCTTAACTTTTTTTTTCAATGTTCTATTATTATTAGTAATTATTGTTATTTGTTAATATTAGAATATTATTAATATTAATATTATTATAGCATAATAATCCTTTATTATGCTCTGCGACTGGAAGGAAAAGGGGAGCATTTTACAGGTTAACAATAAACTATAGAAAGAGCAGAAGAGTTGGTCCTGTGGTCCTGACGGACTGCGACTTTGCCATATCATCGCGCTTGTGACAGACTCGATCAGTTAAGAATGCACCGGCTTTGTTGCTCAACGTGGAGGGTGAATGCCCCCAAGAAGGTGGGTCTTTAGCTCAAGGCAAAGAAAACAGAGGTCATGGGCTTCAACATCATCTGGGAGGAAGTCAAGATCACCACCAAAGATTCACTCGCTTCCAAAAACGGGAATTTATGTCAGCTCCACTGAGAAAGACATCCGGGCGAAGAAAACACAAGCTTGGAGAGCTCTCCACGACCTCAAGAACATCTGGAAATCCACCATGCTTCGGCTCGGAGTCATGGACACTCACAGTAGAGCAAGAGACTCGGCTTGGCGGACGCTACACTCGCACGCTCAGAATAGTCCTCAATTTCTCATGGAAGGATTGGGTCAGACACGAAGTCATCTATGGCGATCTGCCTAGTCTCTCCGTCAACATCAGGAGATCAAGAGATTCCGACTGGCTGGACACTGCATATGGAATCCTGAGCTGGTTGCTAGTCAATTGGTCCTCTGGGAACCGACGCTGGGGACAGGCCCTTACATACAAAGATCTGCTTTGACTTGTATGTCTGTATGGCGGACCGTAAAGTTTGGCATGCTATTATATAGCCCGGGGAAACTCGACTTGATTGAATTAGTGTTTCCAGGCTATTCAATAATGCGATTTTATTACGAAGGTTATAAGGCATCTCTTCTGAACGTCACGGTTTCAAGACTGGTCCAAAACTATATATTACGAAGACTTCAATGCGCATCTCGGCAGTTCACGTTCCCTGCCTCGCTTTTTCGCATTCGATACGACTCATTCCTCACACATGCCTCAACGACGCGGCATTTCGGTTAGTAACTTCTGAACATGGTTTTTACATCCTACATCTTTACTTTTCATTACCATAAACCTTTGCCGTATGTTAAAGATGGCAAAGCCCGTCTTAAAAAAAATAAATAAAAATAAATCACTTTATTTAAGTGTCAACTGTATTTAGCGCGCAAGCACTAATTGGGGACACCAAATATAGAAACAAATATTGCAAATAGAACATAACACGTTAAAAATCCCAACTGGCAGGAGAAAAACCAGTTGGCTATTTTACAAGCGTGGCCGAGGAGTTGGACTCGGGACTACCGTGAAACAACTCCAGATAGTGGTCAGAGCGGGACTTGAACTCGGGACCACCGGGTTTCAAGTCCAGCGCCCTAACCACTCGACCACGCTGCCTCCTCCAATTGATTGAAGTCAAAGTTAGTGCACCTTTGACGCTGTGCATCTTTGACGCTTAGTACGCTTATCAAAGGTATTGTAAAGGTGCTGTCAAATGTTGCTTTGTCTTGTACAAAGGTACCTTTGATTCGCCTGTGACGTGCATCAAATGTCGCGCACTTTTGACGCCCGTCAAAAGAGTGTCAAAAGCAAAGTCAAAATTACTGTAAAACCTTTGATCACATTTGATGCCTGTGTCGCGCAACTTTGTCACACCATTGATGGTGAGTTTAACGGTGTCGCAAATTGAACTAGTTAGTGTTCTGAACTAGAAATTTTAGTGGATTACAATCGAAATATCTTTAATTCGTATCTTCCTCGCTATTATTCGAAGTATTCGGCAATCTTCGGCAAAAAATGACCTTCGCACAATGATCGGACAATTTCGTTACACCTACGGTAAATTGTTGGGAGTCTTCGATAAACTTCGGAAAATTCAGAAATTGATCATAAACTTGCAACTGGCATTGTAACAATGCCCGAAAATTGTGGTACCAAAGTTACAAAGGCATATGAGATCCTCGTGACTTGATTTTTCTTTGTATGCACATGAGACAAAAGGCTCCTGTGTATACTAAGAAAAATCAAGTCACTCGTGGGATATTTTACGGTATACCACTCGAAACCTTTGAATACCTAGCATTTATCATCTTGGGCTTGCAATCCATGTCGATACGATTTTGTGCACACGGGGGGCGTGTTCGTTCATCCAACTCGTATTCTATGAATTTTTTTCCACAAACATAACCCGTGCTCGACTGGGTTCTATCCGTGTTTGATCTGTAATTCGTACATGGTTTGTATGAATCGAGCTCGGTTGCCCAGAAACAAAATTCGATCCGTTTTTTTAATTAAAGCATAATATTACCCCTCTCCCTTCACATATGATATAGTTGTCTACCCCTATAACTTCCGAATACATTCATCCTCAAAGACATGACATTAATCTATGCACTGATTGCAGTAAAATAAGCTACAGTTTTGGGATAAACCTAACAGATGTAATAATATATGAAATACACTTATCAACCGTTTTAAAATGATATAGTGTGGGATAGAATTTCTATCGATTCACCTTAGAGAAAAAACGTGTTTGCCATCAGTAGGCCTTGAAATGGTTGACCATAATTAAACGCCCTTTGGCTCATAATGCGAATAACGCGGTCTTATGTTATCCGTTTGCATTCTCGCACTGAACAACCCATTTACTTTCATTGTCATTTTCATGCTTAAGGAAAATCCTGAAGGTTAACTAGCCGATGATGGTCAGCAATAGAGTCCCGAGTTGCCCTTAGCCTCCTTTTCAAACCGAGGCCAAGTGCAAAACCATCATATGGATATAAAGTTTTATTTGCATGTGAAAGAAAACTCGTTTTCATATGAATGGTTTTGTACTTGGCCTCGGTTTGAAAAGGAGGCTAAGAGCAACTCGGGAATGGGACCCCAAGATCATACTAACATGGGCACCCGAAAGCAAGCATACGAGGGAACGGCCAAGAGAGACGTGGCGGATAACCATCGATAAAGAAAGGACACAGCTAAGATTTAGAACCTGAAGAGAAGCAGAGACTGCAGCTAGAGACAGAACAACTTGGAGGAGGTGGATTGATGGCGCTTTTCTTCACGAGGAGAGAGAAGATTAGATGATGATGAGGGAGAGGGAGAGAGAGAGAGAGAGAGAGAGAGAGAGAGAGAGAGAGAGAGAGAGAGAGAGAGAGAGAGAGAGAGAGAGAGAGAGAGAGGAAGAGAGAGAGAGAGAGAGAGAGAGGGAGAGGAAGAGAGAGTCATCGGAGTCTGAGTCTATGTGTGCAACTGCGCGAGCACATACACGCAACACGTGCGCGATAACCTTTAAGCCCATATTATAGCCACTTACATGCTCGATAATTATACTGATTAGAAAAGTCTGTGTGATTTTACTAATGACAGTTTCATTTGAAGAGAATTGCAGGTTATTATTGAATGAAGACAGGTAGCTCTTTATGAAGAAAATGGGTCTCAAGTCTATCAACAATCACCACTTAATACACAGGGCAACTGAATAACAGGTAATTCTTGGAAAACCTGTAAATTTTTTTACGATTAAGAAAGGAAAATGATAGTGCGGTTTACATTTTAGTATTGAAAGTAATTTTGCATTGCTTTGGTTTGCATTACTGCGCTTTGTGATTGGCTAAAATATTGTTTCACTTTTTCAACCAATCAGAGGTAAAACCAAAACCAACCATGACTTACTCGCACGCGTTTTCCCGCGCTTGACGCTTGATGTATTTGCTTCGAGTTCTGATTGGTTCATTGGATTGTTTGTGTCTGTTGTGATTGGCCAGAGTAATTTCTTTGGTTTTGGTTTTACGACACTCGAGTGAAGACCGCTCTAAGATATCAGATTAACTTGGGCCGCAAGGAGCGACTAAGGAAAAGAAGGTTGTAAGTGATATTTTCCAATTAAAATATTAATATTACAGTTTCGCAATGAGTTTTAATCTTGCAGTTCTCAGGGATGCCAAGAGACTATTTGACTGGAGATGCTGAAAAATAAAAACTACAAGGAAAAACCAATGGCGAGATAATAATTACAGCTACTAGGTATGTATACGTTCTATTTTTTTTTCCTTTGAGTGAGTGAGGGAGAGAGACTGTGTGTGCGCGACACCTGTAACTACGCAAACACTATACACGCAACACGCGCGCGACAATTTTTAAGCACACATTATAGCCACTTACATGTTTCTTCGTAATTAGTCACACTGATTAGAAAAGACTGTTTTATTTAACTAATGCTCTTTTGTCTCTTAAACAATTGTATTTGTAGAGAATGGCAGGTAATTACGGATTGAAGACAGAGGGCACCTTATAAAGAAAGTTATAGTCTCAGGTCTATCAATAATCCATCGCTTAACACACAATGCAACTTAAAAACAGTTTGGATTTTTACGATTAACAACGAAAAAGTGACAGCGTGGTTTCAATTGAGTATCGAAAGTAATTTTGCTATTGCTTCGGTTTTGCATTTCTGCGCTTTGTAATTGCTTAAAATATCTCACGCCACTTTTTCAACCAATCAGAGGTAAAACCAAAACCAATTCTGATTTGCTTGCACGCGTTTTCCCGGGCTTGGCGCCAGCTACATGTATTTACTTCAAGCTCCGATTGGTTCATTGGATTGTCTCCGTCTGTGATTGGCCAGAGTGAATACTTTGGTTTTATTTTAACGACACTCAAATGATGACCGCTTTACGATTTTAGATAAATACATTTGTATCTAATTATGATTTGCCAATTACAAAGTTAATCTTACAGTTTTGCAATGCGTTAATCTTGCAGTTCTCAGGGATGTCAGGAGCCTATTAGACAGGAGATGGTGATGCTAAGATACTAAGATGAGATACAAATTGCAACAAGGTATATATATATATATATACGCCTTCATTTTTTCTAATTCATTAATTCAAGCGCATCACATAAAAGGGTTTATCCATAGCTGGGATTAAACAGAACAGAGAATCGACCGCTGACGAAAGTTAGGTGGCTCCCTAAGGTATTAATAAAAGTACATGCATATAATTAACAAAATAACGCCCAATTTTCTTGAATTGCAATTGTGGTTCGAGAGATGATTTCAACATTTTTACCTCTATTTATCAGTCGTCATTGCCATGGAAACACAACAACTAGAGAATGGCTATCTTGCGGAAATGAATACGGACAACATTTGTGAAGGAGACGATTTTCCCAATACCACGCAATTTCGAACACTGAGCTATCCAACTAAATTGCCGTTACATATTTTTTTCCTAAAAAGAATATGTGAACGTTTGTATCTCACAATTTGCGAAGTTTTAGAAAAATCACCGATGGAAACGAGAGCAAATTTGCTATGAAATCTGCTTTTTTGCGGTTGATATCTGAGAGGAGTGTGGAGGGAAGCCTTTAAACAACAAACTTCATACAAACTTTAACAAAAGACTGACAATTATCGTGACTACGGACATGCAACTCTACTGATCACTTCAAAGGCGAGGAGAGCTCAACTGAATTTGATGTTGCCTTGCCCTTTCATTTATGGAGAATTTATTAAAATCTGCATTTCTGTCTCAGACTGGGGAAGTTTCATCATTAAGGAAAGGAAAAAGAATCCGGCCGGGGATAGCTGATCAGGCTGATGGCAAGAGGTAAGTCTTGAGGTCATCATTTGATGCAACTGCACATTTTTGTATCCTGGAAAACTGTTGGAATTCCGTCATCTCGAATCCATGGGTACGTTTTGCCTTTTAATCTGAAATTAGATATAGATTTTTGACATCGGGATTGAAAAAGATAAAATATTTAAAAAGGTTAGATTTAAAAATGTATATAACTTTAGGGTTTTGAATAGCGGGCAGCTCGCACCCCACCAAAACGTTTTAGGAGTACTCTCTGGAAAATGATAGACTGAGCTGGGAATGCACGCTTGGAATATTGATAAGGCACGAAACGAAAGTAGAAATAAATTATTTTTATCAACATTGTGTCTTGAATAGATGTTTCTTTTCTTTCGCTTAAGCAATTGTATTGCTCTTGCTCGGTTTCTATTGAATTTAATTCTTGGGTCGAGGCTTCCCGTATTGCCATTCAGGTAAAACAGGACCTAATGGAACTTCCATATTAAAGTGCCGGGAGTGATCGACAGACCTTTTAGGGGTTGAAATTCGTTTTTTGCGACGAGTGGGAGGTTACACAATTCTGGTACCTTTTGGGGGTTTCTCTTAAAAACAGCCAGCGAAACTCCCATTAATTTTAATACTCTCACACGGGACGACGAAACAAATAAATAAAACTACGAGATTGCAGTCTAATTGTTATTTATACCATATATTTTCAGCTTAAATTTCAAGCGACTTCAAAACGCCTTGGAAAACTCCATGAAAGGATCTTCATGCAGTCTCATCAGATGAAATGGACCCATGATTAGGATAATGGACCACTAACTGTTCCTGTTGCATGCTTCTGATAGTTTCTAAGAAATCTGAGTAAATTATCTTAGTCGTAAAAGAGCGCTTTTTAAGGCTGCTTTAAAATGTACGCATCACCACAGGTTGCCCCAAACCGCATTTTTTAGTCAATAGGCGTTATTCACGATGGCCACCATGTTACGCGCGTTAGCAAATTCAACTCATACATGATTTAAGAAGGCATGATAACTGTGTTTATATAACAAGTAAGAAAGTGCGCGTGTTTTAGCAAACAATTGATACATGAATTAAGAGGGAATAATATTTTTTATATAAGTAATAAGAGTGTACGTGTACGCGTGTTAGTAAATAACTGATACATGAATTAGGGAGGGATAATTTTTTTTATAGGTATAAATAGTGTGTGTAGCAAATAACTGATACATGAATCAAGGCGAGTTAATAATGTATATTTAAGAATTAGTTGTTTGTGTGTGTTAACAAACAACTTATACATAGATTAAGGATGGGTAATAACGGATATATAAGAATTAATTGTGTACGTATTAGCAACAAACTGACACATACAAAACATTATCATCCTGAGTGCATGCGTGTTACATGAATTACGACGGGGTAATGTTTATATAAGTATTAAGAGTGCTAGTGTTAGCAAATAACTGACATGAATGACGACGGGGTAATGTTTATAAGTATTAAGAGTGCTAGTGTTAGCAAATAACTGACATGAATGACGACGGGGTAATGTTTATAAGTATTAAGAGTGCTAGTGTTAGCAAATAACTGACATGAATGACGACGGGGTAATGTTTATATAAGTATTGAGAGTGCGCGTGTTAGAAAATAACTAATACATGAATTAAAGTCTAGAAGGCATATAATGTTTATATAAGCATTAAGAATGCGTGTGTTAGCAAATAAGTGATACATGAATTAAAAAGGGATAATGAGTAAATAAGGGCTAAGTAGTAAGAGTGCGCGTGCTAGGAAATAACTGATACATGATATAATGTTTATGTGTGGTATCGGATTCTGGCCAATGGCAGTATAATGCGTAGCTACCGTTAGATATCTTTCGATATCACATATTTTTGGTTCGCCTTCGTCTTGTAAAATCTTTCGTTTTTTCACATTGCGTTTTATCATGCCTCGCAAGAAGCGTTCCTCGATGAAACCTTCTGCCCAAGCAACAGATTCTTGGCAGGGCATGCCAATGGCCTAATGGAAGTTCTAGCTGAGTACCAGATGACCACCGAATAACCAAGCAGGATTTGGCAGACATGCACCTCGTGGTGGGCCACAAATAGTTTAACGCCAATTAATCACTCGCCTCACCAAGTCCGCTGCTGATACTACCACCACCCTCTGTCCAGCAGATTCCAGCTTGGCTTCTACTCTTCCGGAGGTGCCTTTCTTCCTTCCTTCATCCACTCAAGCTGGAGGACGAGATCGCCAAGATTAAATGGGAGTTTTCCGTGCCGAAGGCCGCTTCTTCCACGTTTCATGATACTGTTTACACTGTCTATATAAGCATTAAGAGTGTGCGTGTTAGCAAATAAATTATACATGAGTTGAGAAGGAATGTTTATATGCGATTTAAGAGTAAGCGCGTCTTAGCAAACAACTGATATATGAATTAAGAAGGGATATGTTTATATCAGTATTACGAGTGCACACGCGTCTTAGCAAACAACTGATACATGAACTAAGAAGAGATAATAGTGTTTGTATGAGTATATAGTGTGCGCGCATCTTCGTAAACAACTGATACATGAACAGCAGGATTGGATAATAATGTTTATATAACTATAAAGAGTGTGCGCGCGTCTTAGCAAACAACTGATTTTACATGAACTAAGAAAGGATAATGTTTATGAGTATAAATAGTGTGTGCGCGTCTTAGCAAACACTGATACATGAATAAAGAAGGGATAATGTTTATAAGTATTAAGAGTGTGCGAGCGTCTTAGCAAACAACTGATACATGAACAGTAAGATGGGATAATAATGTTTGAGTATAAATAGTGTGTGCGCGTCTTAGCAAACACTGATACATGAATAAAGAAGGGATAATGTTTATAAACATTAAGAGTGTGCGCGCGTCTTAGCAAACAACTGATACTTGAAATAAGAAGAGATAATGTTTGTATGAGTATATAGTGTGCGCGCGTCTTCGTAAACAACTGATACATGAACAGTAAGATGGGATAATAATGTTTATATAACTATAAAGAGTGTGCGCGCGTCTTAGCAAACAACTGATTTTACATGAACTAAGAAAGGATAATGTTTATGAGTATAAATAGTGTGTGCGCGTCTTAGCAAACACTGATACATGAATAAAGAAGGATAATGTTTATAAACATTAAGAGTGTGCGCCCGTCTTAGCAAACAACTGATACATGAAATAAGAACGAATAATGTTTATATGAGTATATAGTATGCGCGTGTCTTAGCAAACAACTGATACATGAACAGTAAGATGGGATAATGTTTATATAAGTATAAAAAGTGTGCGCGAGTCTTAGCAAACAACTGATACATGAAATAAGAACGAATGTTTATATGAGTATATAGTGTGCGCGCGTCTTAGCAAACAACTGATACATGAAATAAGAACGAATGTTTATATGAGTATATAGTGTGTGCGCGTCTTAGCAAACAACTGATACATGAACAGTAAGATAGGATAATAATGTTTATATAAGTATAAATAGTGTGTGCGCGTCTTAGCAAACACTGATACATGAATAAAGAAGAAGGATAATGTTTAAGTATTAAGAGTGTGCGCGCGTCTTAGCAAACAACTGATACATGAACAGTAAGATGGGATAATAATGTTTATGTAAGTATAAAGAGTGTGCGCACGTCTTAGCGAACAACTGATACATGAACAGTAAGAAGGGATAATAATGTTTATATAAGTATAGAGAGTATGCGCGCGTCTTAGCAAACAACTGATACATGAAATAAGAAGCGATAATGTTTATGTAAGTATTAGGAGTGTGCGCGTGCTTTAGCACGCAACTGATATAAATATGAATTAAGAAGGGATAATGTTTATATAAGTATTGTGTGCGCGTCTTAATAAATAACTGAGAATTGAATTAAGTATTAAGTGTGTGCGCGTGCTTTATCAAACAACGGATACGTGAATTACATGTATTACGACGGGATAATGTTTATATAAGTATTGAGTGTGCACGTGTTAGCAAACAATTGATATATGAATTAAGAAGGGATAATGTTTAAATAAGTATTAAGATTGCGCGTGCTAGCAAATAACTGATACGTGAATTAAGAAGGGATAATATTGTTTATAGTATTAAGAGAGCACGTGTTGGCAAATAACTGATACATGAATTACGACTGGATAATGTTTTTATAAGTAACAGACTAAGAGTGTGTGCATGTTAGCAAATAACGCATACATCAATTAAGGAGGGATAATGTTTATATAGGTATTAAAGGGTGTGCGCGTATTTTAGCAACCAACTGATACATGAATAACGAAGGGATAATAATGTTTATATAAGTATTAAGTGCGCGTGTTAGTAAACAACTGATGCACGCAATAACAAAGTATGTTATATATGAATGAAAAGTGTGTGCATGTTAACGAACGACTGACACATGGATTAAGAAGGGATAATGTTTATTTTAGTATTAAGTGCATGCGCGTAAATTATAAAGGAGTTTGCATAACATGTTTATGTAAGTTCTAAAAATATGCCAACGTTAAAAATGAAAGAGTTATTGCTGTTTAGGACTCATTTTAAAGGAACAGGAAAATAGAACTGTTACCGATATTTATCACGAGCTAAACATCGTTTGGCACAAAGCACAATTTACAATTTTAGCCGCTTGTCAGATCAAATTCTTTTTTTTTTATTTTCTTCGCTTTTTTCTGATTTTCTCTCCACAGTTCTCATTCAATGGAATTTCAAGAGAGGTTAGAGAATGATCCATTACTGCTGTCAGGCTATAGCGAGAAAACTAAAAACTCTAGTAATATCAGAGAGTTCAAGAAGAATGTGAAACAGGAACTGTATTGCCAGTATTTTTCGCATTAATGTATCATATATAATAAGTTGTACTTTCTTGTTGATTTTATTAATAATGTATAATGTATCATGCATGATAGAAATATTGTAATTTCCTACATTTTATTATTTATCGCATTGTAAATTAGTTCTGAAAAACCAAGTTGGAGGAACTAATAAACTATTGCATTGTATTGTATTGTAAACAAAATCTCGCTTTAGTCCTTCAAATAAAAGCCATTTGATATTATTTTCCAATATCGTCGTTTCTTTTACATTTTGATTTTTCATTTTCGCACTTGTGAGCTCTTAGCTTGGTCGTTTTCAGAAATTTAGCTGCAGACAATGCTGGTATTTTTCGTACGGGTGTTTCAAACAACAATCGTGTGTGATATTCATAAAAGGTGATTACCGTTTTTTGCCCTATTAAGCTGAATTTCCACTGTTTCGTAATTTTATACGTGCGTAAGTATAATTAGAGATGAAGTATGAACAGTTTGCGCAAAAGTGAAAAGTTGAGTACGGTTCAACTTTTTATAAGTTTACGCAAGCTGTTCGTACATTGTCTCTAATTTTATTTATGCACGTAAAACGCAGTGAGTAATTACGCGACAGTGGAAATCCATGCTTTAGAAATCTAATTCGTCCCTGAGATTTCTGGGATCGTTTGGGTAACCAATACGAGCTATGATTGGTTAATTGGTTGGAAACCATCAACCTATCGCAACTAACGCTGGTAACCCAAACGATTCCAGAAATCCTAGTGACGAACGCTGGTGCTCAGTCTCCCTGAAGATTCCATTATCTACCTGTTATTTTTTTGGTAGTGTTTGTCCCATCCCGAAAGATATTGCATTGTGAAGTTCAGCTCTGCTGGCCCAGGGTTTTTCTCCTCGGAACATTTTGGACGGAGTAACACATAAGCGTATGTTTCATTTTTGTGTTAGGGACATTTTGGGGTTTCAAAACTCTCCGAGATCAGAATGATGTATAGATCTTTCCTTCACAGAGGCATCCCCTGCACTCTTTTCCTGCATTCTCTTCGCTCAGCGTATTCTCACCCTTGAGTTGAGGTTGTTGGTCATCAAAGTCTTGAAACGCTATTTAAGTACGCGTCTTCGTATGGTTCCCACCTGTTCATACTGATGGGTTTCGGTTGAAAACACATAATTTTCGTGGTCAAGTCGTGGGTACCCTTTCCATAACCATTGACACAAAAGTCTATAAAATTCCCCCAAACGAACCAAAACAGGCCGAACGAGACCATATTAACTCCTGCCATCCTTAGATGTTCAGATCCAAAATGGTTGCTGCATCCTAGTGCAATAACTATTATCTTAGAAGAAATTGTCAGTAACGAGAGAACACGCGATAAGGCGATTCTAAATGTATTGCAAGACGAACGATATTCCCATCTTTCGTCTTGAAGTTTGATATCTGGCATCCTTTTAACAAGTCCTTGTTTTTTTTTGTTTAAGCTAATCCAGTTTCTAAGATGAGTGAATTAGTAAATAGGGCCATAGCCCTATTTACATGGAAAGAGGATGATCCTAGCACTAGGATCATCCGAGCGTGACATGTTTTCTGCTTTCAGTTTACATGCGAATAGGATGATCCTGGCGCTAGGATCATCCTATCTGAGAGGTAGGATGATGCTAGCGCTAGGATCATCTTAGTGCCGTATTTTTGCATGTAAACCAAATGAACCTTCTAGGATCATCCTAGCACTAGGATCATCCTCTTTCCATGTCATAGGGCCTTCAGACAGTTAGAGTTGAAAGTAGTCGGCTACAAAGAGCTGTCGCATAACAGAGGTTAACAACATTAAGGTGATTCCTCAGAAATAAAAGTTAACGAGCATTTTTTGAAACTTCCCTAATAATAATAATGTTTTTTCATCAGGGAGCCCACTCACAATGGTGATTTTCAGTGAGGCCCTGAGGACATACATAGAAAAGTAATAATGATATTAATAAATAGCAAAGAAAAGTATATGGATATATAAATATAAAATATTAAAACGGAATATACACCTAATTGCAATAACGTTGTCATAGAAAAATGAAAAATGTAAAAACAAAAAATGAAAACTGAAAAAAGGCCAATAGGAATTAATTAGACATACAAAGTACATTCTCGCCGGATTTTAATAATTCTCAAAGCATACACAAGAACTATGTTTAAGAACAGGTTTTTGCACTTTTCCTTTTTCGTAGTGCAACTGTGCACATGTAACAGTTATTCTCAGAGAATAACATCAACCGGGTAGCAACATATTTCCAACATGGACGGTTACCATATGATTTCAACTTTAACCTGGTAAATTTCAAATAACAATAGCCTCTGCACGCTTAATTAACTGAATTAACAATAGCCGCTGCACGCTTAATCGTGCCGCGTGTCGCTATGATGATTAAGCTAATTAACTCCAATTTGGCTTTTTTTATTTTTCATTTTTCTTTTTTCATTTTTCTATGACAACGTTATTGCAATTAGGTGTATATATAATTAAGAATAAAAACTAGGGTACAAGTGAAAAAAAAAATGACAATGATATATAAAACTATATAAAAATATACAATAAAAAGTTTAAGTATTACTTATTGCTAGCTTAAAACGGTTGATAGATAAAGTTCTGATTTGTTCAGGGAGACTGTTCCAATCATCAATGCAGTGACACACAAAGCGGTTCTGCCCCCAGGTCTTATTAGAATGTGGCTTGCGTAGATTGTTCTTATTGCGGGTGTTATAGTTATGGGTGTCAGCAAAAGATGAAAAATGGAAATTACACAGCCGCAAACGGCATTAACTCAAAACGCTTCTTGCGTGCATGATCTCAACATCAAAATTTTATAGCCATAATTAATCATGACATTGAGGAGAATTAAAATCTAGATAAAAAAGAACGTAGCTCGCAAAAAAAATATGTTTTCTTCTCGGCCATAGACTGCAGAACAGTCCGTATTTTTCCGAGAGTCTACCGAAAAAAGGGGCGACAGCTGAAGCGGCGGAAACAAACTGAAGGAAGGAACGGCGGCTTAATTGCGCCTCTACTCCTCTCGAGTGTCGGCGCCTCTCCCCCCAGCTTAAGAGGGAAAATACCAACTGCTTTGCAGTCTACTCAGCCAAGAAATGGAAAAATATGGAGTTTATAATGTTTACAAACGGTTCTCGAAACGCGCTCAATCTGCTTCCGTGATAAGTGAAACACCGAGGAACTCTATAAAGGTCTCAGCTCCTTAGCCTGAGAAAACAGACGTCGTTTCGCGGCGCCACCACTGGGGCCGCAGTGGTTGCGCCGCGAAACGACGTCTGTTTTCTCAGGCTATCAGCTCCTGAGTAATTACGTCACAACTTACCCCGTATGTACACGCACTCCAGTTGTATCTACTTAAGGTGACATTCTGACTCCACTAAGACGAGACATTCAATGTGAAATGAGTTTATTGGGGATGAGTCAGTCAGTCATCTGATGGATATATCCTGCTAACATATTCTTTACATTCTCCTGACCTTGTAAATAGATTTTAATCTACATTTAAATTACAGAAAATTGTGCCATGCCAGATACGAAAAACCACTGAAAACCACCCTTTAGAAGTGGCCAAAAATTGTGGAAACGTATACCCTCCTATAAAAGTGCAGTGCCACTGGACCTCGGAGGCAGAGGTACAACTGACAAATGATAATATTTCCAATTACTTTCGCTAGAAAAACAGTATCAAACCTATTTGAAAGACTGAAACTGAATCGAAAAAGAAAAAGAAAAGAGATAACGTTGCAGAAGACTTACCGACGTAGAATGATAAATATCTCCCGCCAAAACCTTAAATAGTCCTGAACTGTCTCATGAGGACACGCGAGCCTCTATGCCGAGCCGTCAGAATAATAATTTCTGCCTAATTTGTTAATTCCTACGTCACTCAGTCGTCAGAAATTACATTCCTTAGTATTGCATGCATTGCGCATTACTACTACGCATAATTTCTTGCGTCAAAAGCGCGTGCACTGACGAGTGCACACTCAGTTCGGACCAAAAGGATTTCTTTCGAGGATAAGTTGACCAAATGAAAAAGAGCTTGTTTTCTCCTAGTAAACGAGCATGGTGACCCAATTCTACTGTTAAAATCATCCTATTTGGGTTGAAAAAGTTTAAAGCAATTTCTTTGTCAGGAAAAAAAGTTAGCGCGAAAAATGCTCAACTCCTGAATAATTAGATTTTCTGGCGGAAAAAGAGTCTTTTAAAACTCATTTTGCCGGAGCCATCATGATGTTGTTAAATACAGAACGCTTGAATAAGATGAATATTACAACTGAATTAAAGTATGTGGCGAACATTAAAGATTAAAAGCTAAAACAACTGGATAAATAACTTCAATCATGTACAACATTTTCTTTGGACATAAAGATAATATATAAACTTAATTCTTAAAGGGAGAACTAACCCCAGTCATTGTTTATCGATTTTTCAAAGACACGAGGAAGAACGTGAAAAATTTAGCATAAATCGAACTCAAAGCCTCTGGACTAGATCTTCCAGGGCTCGCACCAACTGAGCTGCGAGGTCAGACGGGAGAAGGCTGTGAGAATTAAGGTATATATAAGTCGCGGCAATGGAGATATACTATCGTGAACAATGTGTGAGAGCCACGTAGCACTCGTATGAAGTGAAATAAAATGTAAATGTAATTTTTATGTTTGCCGAGAAGGACGAAACAATGAGAGATGGCTTTATTCGCAGCCTTGTTGTGAGTACTAATCGAAACGTCGTGTTTATCCCTAAAACTACCATGCCCTGTTTCAATTAAAATATAAAAATGTATCAAAAAAATAAAGAAAATAAAAATAAAGAAAACATGCCCTGTTAACTTTAGACTTTTTTTCGGTGAACGGTTCCCTGACGGAGGAGTTAATAAACATCGTTGAAGTTTTCAATTTCTTTATCTTAGTTTCCAAGGGGTCTCTACCACGTAGATCGCCCTCTTCCCATTAGATTTCCTCGTCCCTGCGTGATGAACCATTTCTTTTGGGTCACATGGTGTACTCCACATGTAGATTGTCCGAGATGCGAGTGACTAAAAGGTGACAAAACTGTGCGGGGCGGATCCAGGAATTTTAGAAAGAGGGGGCTGTAAAAAATTTTATGAGAGACCATGGGCGTGGCGCGTGGGCGCCCATTTAGCGCAGTTGGTCGTGGTGAAATGACTTGAATCAACTCGAATATTTTTTACAAACGAAATCCAAGTAACCGGAGAGGTATGGGATCTAATCAAACTAGAGTCATCCATCTCACCATCCGACAGACGTTGTTTCAAAAGAAAAGAAAAAAATCTCAGACAAAACGGGAGGGGTGGGGTTGGGGGTGGGTGTGGGGTTGGGGGTGGGGGTGGGGGGTGGCCCCTCGGCCCCCTCGGCCCCTTCCCTAAATCTGCCCCTGCTTTGTGAAGTGCAAACCGTTTGCACAAATTGGAAGACAGCAAAGGCTAGAACTGTATATCCAAATTTTTTACCAGTTAAATTAATAGCGCGTCTATTTAGTAAAAAAAATGACGCATGACAGTTTTTTACACCTTTGTAATTACTGAAAGAGTTACCCTGTGTACATAGAAGTATCTCTCAAGGAACAAAATTCATCTCTGATTAATCTTCATCCTCTTTAATCTAGCAGAAAAAATATTTCTCTGAATTTTTTGCTAGTTTCATTGTAAGAACTTGCTTTTTTTAAAGAAAACAAAAGAAAAATAGTTCGTGAGCACATAACAACGCATCTTTTTGTTATACAATGCGCGCTAAAATATATGTATTTGCCGATATGGTAGTAGGACAACAGTCCAATCACAATTAGTCGTCCACATTGTAATACACTTCACAACATCCCCCGGGGGGTAAGGAGGGGGTACTTGATAAAAGCTCTGTCCTAGAAATATTTTACTTTAGCCTCAAGTCGGGCGTTCGCAGTTTCAGATCCATTTTCCAAGACAGTTGGCTTGCTAGTTATTTTATTTTGATTACCTAACTCTCCCACCTAAGAAATCTAAAGGTTTACCCCTGAATAAATCTACAAATACCTTTATTTTAATACGGCAACAACTTCACTTATATACTTTAATGATAGCAAGTTATTTTTGAGGGGGTTGGGGGGGGGGGGGGGGGGGGAGCTTCCACTCCTTAAACACCCTAGATAGAGCTCATCTTAGATCATTTGTTTATTTCGATAAAGAAGCGCAGAAGATAACGGTACTTATCGAAAGCGTTTACTTGGGTTTATGAAACATGGGGAAAAATAAAAGTCCAAAGACAGCTAACAAACCTTCAAAGCCCCCCAAAATCGAGTCACGTACTTAATTATCCGCCCTACGTTCTGCTTAGATAATTATTTACAGCATTTGGCTGCCAGTTCCCCTTGAGAGATTTGTACAACAATGTGACCGTCAAATAACCTACTTTTAATTAAGAAGATTGTACGCTACAGGGCGCTAAACTTTAAATGCCAAGTGTAAATCATGCGCTTCACTTTGAATACTCATGAAATAGCACTTTCCTTTGACATAACGCCCAGCAACAATTTGGGAAAGCATTGTCTTCCTTGTTAATTACTCCTTCATAATTGCTTCAGGAATGTTTCACGACTGAACGGAATAAATTTTAATCGCACGCCTAGAGTATTTGATGTTAGTCGTTGGCGTGAACGTGGTGCTGTGAAGGTCAGATTCAGAGTTCTGGCTTGTCGTCTTCTTGATCTGTATCAGTTTGGAAAAGACCAGGTTTGTTCTTCGTTCAAATGTCGTTTCGAATACATTTTATGTTCGCATTTACATTACAGCCAAATCAACATGAAAGCTGCTGGAAGTATTGATAGCAGCGACAATGCGGTGTTGAATATTCCCGTTGCTATAATTTCCATCGCGGATCCACGTCAGTTTGGACTTTACAAAGTGAAACGATACTTATAGCTTCGGTCTGTGGCTTTGCCGGTGACACAATGTTTCATGCAACCTTTTTTCATTAAGTTTGTTCGTGCGTGCCGGAAAATTATATATGTAGAATTTTCTCAGGAGCTCAAATAATGAATGTCATAGATAGTAAAATAAGTCACTAACACAAAGTTTTCACAGTTTTTACTTAGAAATCTACTGAACTAACTCCTTGTTTTTTCTTTTAAACAGTTTATTCTGTAGTGGAACGTCCCAAAGCCGCCATGTGCTATGCTTGAGAATCAAGTCCTTTGACTAAACAATTTTGGTGTGGACTGAATCTTTACTGTTTTCAGTTCCTCGCAGGTATGGTGGCGTAACTATTTTGACTTGAGATGTAACTTGATTTTCGCCATGTTATCTGTTTTTGTTTTTGCACGGCCATGTTGAAATAGAAAAGGCGCACAGGGAAAGCTGAAAACTAGCTTTTGGTTCAAATTTTGTTTTAACATGCAACTGATAGCAATCAGTCTTAGGATGATTTTGGCTAACTTATTAGCAGATGAACTGATGTTGAAAGGATTAACCGTATTAACACAAACATGGCCAATGTTCAAACTTCAAGTTAAAAGGGCTAAGTATCTAACATTTGGCTACGTAAAAGGAATTCATAAAATTTATTGATTGAGGTTTACTGCTTTGTTCATTTAGGTCCATCAGAGGTTTATAAAACTATCCTGCAGTGTTGAACCGTTGTACGACTCAAGGCGTCCACTTCACTGAATAAAGAAGCGCAGATAAGTACACCTTATTACGAATTTGTCATTAGCTTTCAGTTGAATGGTCACACTTAAGGATCAGTTTTATCCGCGGACTCAAAGTTAGAATCACCTTCTACGGCATAATAAACAGCACCACTGGAAAGAACTGCCCAGTAGCTTTCATTTGAATGGTTACACTTAAGCATTTTCAGTTATCCACGAACTCAAAAGTTACAACCACCCTCTACAGCGTAACAAAAAGCACCGCAGGAATGTTACATTTGAATAGCTTATATTTGTATGGTCACACTTTAGGACCTGATTTTATCCACAAACTTAAAATATAAGATTCCAAAAAGCAAGTACTGTTCGCTGATAATTTGTAGTTCATTTTAATGGTCACACATTTAAGATTTCATCCACAGGCTCAGCAGTTTGAAACAGCTCTATAGCCCTTGATAGCTTTCATTTGAATGGTCAAACATATAGTATTTATTTACGGACCCATGCAAAAGTTTGAAACACTACCACAGAAAAGTGGGCCCTGGCAGCTTTTATTTGAATGGTCAAACATTTAGGATTTATTTACGGACTCAAAAGTTTGAAACACTCTCACAGGAAAGTAGACCTTGGTAGCTTTTATTTAAATGGTCAAACATTAAGATTTAGGATTTCATCCACGGTCTCAAATGTTTCAAACAGAATCACAGGAAAGTATACGCCTTTGTAGCTTTCATTTCAATGGTCACACATCTAGGATATTACTGATTATTCAAGAAATCCGCCAAACGTTTGAAACAGAATCGATCACAGGATAGTTGGTCTTTGTAGCCTTCAATTCAATGGTCAAACTTTTAGGATTTCATCCACGGACTCACACGTGTGCCCAGAACGACAAGAAAGTACGCCTTTGGTGCTGGTCGTGCTGGCATTTGAATGGTCACACATTTAGGATTCCATATACTGCTCAAAGTAGTTTTGATTCGAAGGGTCGCGTAACACTGAAAGAAATGGTTACAGCTGCATGTTTACAAAATAATCCTCGGAGTTCATCAATTATAGTCAAATAATTCAGTGGCAATTGTTTGGAATTCGGCAATCGATTATAAATTTTATTATAGAAATCATCTCTAATTGATGAATAGTTATGACCATAAAACAGAAAATGGATTTCATCTTCGATATAAAGTTATTGAAACCACAGACAGAACAAAGTCTTTCATCTCTCGAGATTTCGTCATATCTACAAGTTTCAATCTTAAGTTTGTGTTACTTATCTTTAGTTTTACTAAAGCTTTTCTATTCGGATTATTCCCAGTCAGATCTAAATATATCGAGGGCTTGTAATTGTTTTAAAAACGCTATAAAAGTTTAGTTTTTTGGTATATGTTGTAAGCTATGTTTCCAATGTGCGATATATTTCTCGTTAGTCATGACATCTATATAGTGCTTGATCTTTTTAGCGTCATCAAGTGTATCAAGATTTAATTCAGAAAGATTATAATATTCGAGTATCTTCGTGGGATTAGAATAAAAGCTAGTTTTACCATTACAGTGGAGATTGGTCACGACTGTTTAGCAAGAGAGTTTTCACCTTTACCGGCTTTGAAGATAACTTAGGTAATTAAGAATTTTTTTATTGATTTCAATGATCAGAGGGAAACGGCCAAGTTCTGCCCTGCATGCAATATTAGATGCCTTGTTGTTTACTTCTAGGTACCGTTTGCAGAACTGTTAGTGGTTTTTTTCAATTGGATACTTGTGCCAAGACTTGAAATCAGATTTAATATATACACCCCAGGTTTCACTATTGCAAGTCAAAATTGGGGAAATCATAGTGTCAAAAACTTTGCAGGCTACAGATGATCTTAGCCTGCTAAAATCTGTGTGTCGTCTTAGGCTGAAAAGAGCATGAAGAGCCTTCTCCCTTAAGTGATCGATTGACATTGTGAAGTTTCCGGAAGAAGAAATGCAAGTACCCAAATAGGTGTAATTTTGAACAACAATGTCTTCGTTGCCAATGTGAAATTTATAGTTAACAATTCTCTTTGCGCGTCGTTGGAAGATCATGACCTTGGTTTTGTTGGGATTTATCTTTAACATTCACGAACTACGTTATGAAGACAGCGTATTGAGACAATTTTGCAATACTATGTTTGATCGTGATAATATGATGAAATCATCTGCATATAAGAGAGAGTTTAATTTAGTTCCATTTGGTAGAACAAAAGGATCAGATAAAGTATTTAATTTCAAATTGGAATGGCGAGTCGTGATTTCATTTCGGCAGGAGCCATAATCGGGGACGGAGACCGTAACATGTCATTTTCTTTAGAGCTGCCTGTCCCCATGTAAAGGACAATTTGGGCTATTTTTAGCAGAAATTGCGCCATCGCGTGTGACCTGCGCGTGTGTCTGCGCGGACATCACGTTTAAAAAATTCAAAACAATGGCGGCCGAAATTTGTACTTTTAGGTTGGATTTTTCTCCAAAGTGAGCGCTTTTATAGATTAAGACTCGCACAGAGAACACGATGCACTCAATTCTAGTTCAGGGAAAGTTTGAGTCAAGACATATATCACATGATCCGCACGAAAAAGACCGAAAGGCGCCAAAATTGTGGCACTGTGGCGCTTCAGTTGAATGAATGAAATTAGCGAAGGAGTAAAAGTTGAAAAGTCGTTCCTGAGCTGCGATACTGATAGTCAGCTAATTCTTGCAGTCATTTCAAGCAAAATGGATCCAGTAAACTGCCTTAAAGCTATTTTGTTATGCTGGATTGCTAAAAAAGTCTAACAATGGACTGACCTGAACTGTTTGAGAAAATTTATAATTCAACTGGCGATGTTGTTGCTTATTTGTTTGCGGTGTTCATAAGGCTGAGATAAAGAAATAGTCCAGTTTGCAGCTTGGAAACAAAAGAACTGACACATTCATCACGACCTTCTACAGTGGAAATGGAATTGCTCTTTTCTTGTGTGCAACAGTATGTAAACCGCTAAAATTAAGCTTTTTTAAAAGCCGTTAAAACATTTCTTCAATTAGCTTCATTCTTGACTAGGCCTAGACACAAATATCACGCAAAATCGCAAAAATATGTTTCCGGAAATTCCCAATTTTTTTTCTAAATATCTCGAATAAGTTCTAAATATCTCGAAAAAGTTCTAAATATCTAGAAAATATCTAGCTTTATTCTCATAAATATTACAGTGATAACCTCAAAAAGTAGCCTGCCATCTGAAATGGCAACGAAACTCTAAACAATTTTACATAAATTCGGCCTTGGACTTATTTTAGTACCCCGCAGCGGCGCAGCCTCCTAGAAGACTAGGGCAGCACAGTTACAGAGGGTACGTCATCTGGAACTGTATTCACTGCATTTGACTTTTCAGCATCCGCCATTTTGTTGAACAAGCAAACGCTAACATTATACACGCATGGCATATATTATAAATGGAGAATGCTGCTTAATCTGATTACTGCAGGCCCATATGGATTTTTTTTTGAATTTCTGTCAATTGCTGCCCTGATTAGCATTGAAATAGCTTTTTTTTCTCAATTTTGCTAGGAAAAAAAAAAAGATTTTAATAATTTTTCCTTCAAAAATTCTAAATATCCCAATTTTTTCTAAATATCATGAGATTTTCAAAATATCTAAAAATCTTCTAAATATCTCAAAAAATAACCGGATATTTGTGTCTAGTCCTATTCTTGACGTTTTCATGCGAAACCGGGATGAATTCATGATCAAGGTTTGAATTTTCATCGAGTTTTAACATTAGGTGATTGCTTTAAACATACAGTTGGTGAGGACTGTCATGTCACCTTAAAATAAGGTAAAGATATTAATTCAATGTTGTCATTATTATTTTATTGGTTCAAAATATTTTTATTCACTTGTTCACCTGTAAAAAAAAAAAACGAGAAAGCGTAGTTTTGACCAATGATGCACCGCATTTTGAATGTGTTCAGATTCATTTGTTTTCGTTATTCCGTTTGTTAGCCCTATCAGTTTTGATTTGTAGCTTGATTGGTGATAATTGTAGAAGTTTATAACACAATTTGGTTGGATTACGATAAAGATCAACTTGCAGCTAGGAAATTGAGTTAAGCTAAGCTTGCGTCGCGTCTTGGGAAAACTTAACTTCTCTTTCAGTCTTTGGCGTAAACTTGAAGGGTAGATCTTCTTCACGTAAGCTTACTTTGAATTTGTGATCATTTCACTTAACATATAAGATCTTATAAAAATTAACGTCACTGAAAATTAGTCTATTTTTTCAGCGTCCTAAAAAAGTGGAGAATGTTTGCAAGCTTTCTATAAGCTTTATATTTGCTTCAATAGTAGAAACTTACTGTCAGGGATATATCAGAATGTATTATTCATAAGCTGTGTCTTCTACTTCTCAAATTAATAAACGCTAGCAAGTTGTAATAGTATCAAATAAGTTTATGTGTGTTTCAGAGGATTTTAGCGAACTTGCACCGGTTGGTGGAAGCGGCCGCGTTGAGAAAATTTCTTATGATAGAGAGAGTGACCTCAAACCAGCCTGTTCAGGTACTGGTAAGCCACTTCCATTCGAAGTATTTTTGGCTTGAGTTAGGAAAAATCGTAAACCGAGTCAGTTATCAATGTTTTCATTTGCGGAAAAATAATTGAAGCTTAGCCAAATGTCGTTAAGCTTAAGTTTTTCTGTCGGGAACGTCTTCTGACGAATGTCTCTTAGCCAAGTAAACAAGTATAAAAAAGACCTTCACTGAATGACTTTTTCGATCATCTTAATCTGACACCGGTGTCTATTCTGTTGAGTGTACTGTAGATAAAAATTATTTTTGTCGTTTCAGTCACTTTGTTTCAGTAAACTTCTAGCGTCCACGTAAAAACTTCATTTGCAATCAACAAGCCCGAAAGACTTTTATTTTCCATATAAGGTAGTATGTGCGCGCGCTCTCATTGCGTCAAGGGTGGCGCAATTTCTGCTAAAACTAGCCCAACACGTCCTTAACATGGGTTTGCGTGGGCCCCACGCTTACGGTCTCCGTCCCTGATTGTGGCTCCTGATTTCGGTTATTTTCCCGATTCTGAAATCATACGCCTCAGTACATGTCAGTATCTCAATGTCTAGAAGTTGCATTCAGCACAGAGGAGGAACGACTGCCATCCCACAATGCATTGCATTTCGAAGTACATTATCGAATCTTGGATGACGTCATCAGTACAATTTGGCGTTGGATCAGTTCAGAACCCACGCGAGAGCGGCGCCATTGCATAATGACGCTGAGAGCGAATCCGTCCTACGAGACCTTTACACATGGTAGCAACTGACGAGGTTCGCTAAAGAACCGAAACTCTTTATGAAATTGTGTTCATTCCTTGCTAAAGGAAAGAATGTAAGAATTTACTAGCATCCGTGAGATTTACAAAACACTGAGCAACCATGATTCAGATTATCTGTTGGATGCCAAATCAAACGCTGTTTCAAAACAACGGAGGTTTATCTCAGCTCCACTGAGACACACTACTCAACCACAGAACTAAGGAGCTAAAAATTATTGCAAGAATTCATGATTTCATTGCAGTGGAATTGCAGACTACGGGTTTTTGAGACTCGGATCCAAGACGCCTATATCCGTGATGCCGGAAACACTTTCTCACAAGTCTTGCACACCGCAGACTATAGACATTAAATCACGGCCTGAGAAATTTAACGATCCTAGCACTTTCAAAGCGACAACAAACTTTAGCCGATAACTATTTATCTTGCAACAAAAGTGAGCCAAAGAAACCACAATATATGCCAATAGAGTTAGCATCGAACAACGGCATAAAGAAATAAAATAATGCATATGTTTAATCAGTTGAGCATGGACGAAGGTTCTTCTCCGGTGGTGATTGCTGTGAAATCAACCCAAAAGTTTTCATATTTTTCTCTCTTCTGCGAAAGTAGTGTGCTTTCAATGCTGTAACGTAATTTATAATATATAACACGCGCAAGCGATCTCAAGGTCAAGCTTCTTGTAGGTCACGTACGCGAACAGTATTAGCTGCAATAGTTATTTTGATCTGTTTTGAATGAAGTCCAGAAATTTTCATTGCTCTCTCTCTCTCAAGCGAATAAAAGAAAACTATAAAATATTAGGTTTGCCTGCGGTAATAACAAATTACAAAGCGAAATTTCTAAGCCGACTAGGTTTTAATACTGAAGCGTCCTATTTTTGTCGAGACAGACAGATTATATTCATAACGCGCAACTATCAGATAGTAACACATGAGAACTAGCGCTATTTTAAATGATACAAAGATCACAATTGTCGCAAAAATCTAATTTTAATCCTTGCAATGAGACATAAAGGACGATACAGTTGAATTCTTAGATGGGCAGGCTAATTTTCTTTTTAAGAGAGATTTTATTTCACAATACAAAGCTTACACTACTTATAAATCAATACATATACTACTTACAGTACGATACTTACACTACTTACAATGCGATACTTACGCTACCTACTAAACAATTCTCAATACTTACAGAACGATACATACACTTCTTACAATATTTTTATAACATGCTTAAAACCGTATAGCTTGTATACGAAAAGAAAGTTATAGCTATTGTTCCAAAAGAGGGAGGAGGGGCTCCCATTTTTTGTTGTGGAAAAAAAGCTTTTTGTTCCTTCTCGCAATAAAACGTTCGATTTGATACGTTCTCTTACATTTTTCTAAAAACAGACTAATGGAGAGGGGGATTTATTAAGCTTAGAACGATAAATAAAGTATTTACCCTCGAGAATGATGTAGTTAATAAGAACATTGTTGTTGACCGCACGGACAATTCCAAAGAAAATAATTATCCTTGATATCGAAAAGAGCGGATATAAGCTTTTGCGATATTGGGATGTTACTACATTCCAAAAAGAGACACAATTTCACATTTGAAGAAGAAATGTTCTATCGTCTCTAACTCTTCATTGCAGAAATAGCATAGCGGTGAATCAACTTTTCTAAATTTGAAAAGCATTTTGTTTGTATAACAAATTCTATGAAGTATCTTGTATTGAAATTCTCTTAATTTAGTGTCTAGCGTTATTTGGAAGAATAGCGAGTAAATTTTTTCCCAGTCTGGCTGTTAGCTCGCTGTGTTGCAGATTTCGTTGTATTTTTTCATATTTTAGAAATGAAATAATCATACACTGATCTAGCTTGGACCTTTTCTATATCTACTTTTTTCCCTTAAAGAAATAATGAAAATCTAGTGAGATCAACGAATTCTTGATTTGAACATAGTATGTCTTGAAGGGTCAGGAGTCTCATTCGTTTCTAACACTCTGCGCCATTCTTTCGGAAGGGCATTGGCTAGACTAAACAGCAGAACATGGTCGAGAGGTGAGAGAATTGAGCGTAATGGTTCCCTGATTTCTCTTTAATAGAGCGCGATTCGAGTCAATGAGGTCACGAATCGTTATGAATCCGGACTTGATCAACTTTTGGTTATAAACTAAACGAGATTCGATACTGGCAAATATATTTGTTGTTCCACAAAACTTGATATCTTAGTATACGAGGAAGGATTGTTGTGACTTAATGACGACCATGTCAAAATACATTCTCTGTAGAAGTCTGGAAGGATTAAAGATAATTTTGAATTATCAAAATTACATTGAGACAAGAATTTTCCTCCCACCTTCTTTTTAAAATAAGATTCCAAAATAAACTTCCAGCTAGCTATGGTAGGAGCAAATTATTCTTTGCGCGGCAATCATCAAATCTAAGTCTGGCATTTTGAGCCCACCTTTTTCAATAGCGAAGCGCACAATTACTATTTATAGAACCAAAACTCAGACAAACAAACCAAAAGTGACTCTCAGGGGATTCCTAATAACGAATTTCTATTGTCAGAAATGCAAGAATAAACAAGAATAAATTATAAACTCAGACAAACATGAGTACTGACGTCATTTGTGCGCTTTGCTATTAGACTAATTAAGACAGCGCGTTTAACCATATCGTTACCTTTCCAAATAAAAGAATAAAGTAGGATGTTTACTTTCTTTATGAATTCTTTTTTATTTGAGATCATCGTGAGCCTACATAAAATCTTCGGTACCGCAAAAGATTTGATGACTTGTATTTTGCCTATTATGGTGAGGCTAAATTAATCTGCGTTCGCCCGGCGCGGCCGGTCAGTGAATTATTGCTACAATATGACATACAGCGAATCGCTCCGTAGAACATCGCGAAGAAGCGACGTCGGTATTTAGGCGAAAGCTTCCCAAATCAGGCAGAGAACCACAGCAAAATCAAGTTAGAGCATTCAAAACATACCAAACGTTTTAGTTACAGTAAAAATCTCTTTATTTTTGTGACGTCATCAAAATAAACAAACGCACTCGCGCCATTTTCGTGCCCATGCCTCGCGCGCCAAAAAATTATACGGAGCCACCTTAATACAATCTTTTTTCTCGATTCTTTCCGCTTGGTACAAATGTCACAGGACACCCAACACCAGATTAGGAAGCATCTCCTTCGTCGACGCAATTACTTGTAAACTTGAAATACGTGTCTCACAGAACCTCGTGAAGTTCGGGCAGGGTGCACATACACTGGGTGCACCGCAAGTCGACGCAATTACTTGTTAATATTAAAGGACCCTGGTCATCCGAAATGTACTGCGGCGCTCAAACGGTGAAATCCGCCATTTTCGAATGTTTAATCACAGGTCTGAGTTCATTTGCTCCACAGGACATTACCGAAGTTGGATTAAGACGCTTTTATGGCCTTTTGGCTTTCTTGTTGTAATGAGTGGACATTTGTCTTTCAAGCTGGAGGTCTTTTAATCACTTTGGCAGCTTCTTTAACTCCCGATACTTGAACAGTTTATTCTTTCTGTATTTTAAACGCAAACAGTTATTGTTTATTTAATTCTATTGTTCAATTAGATTTTCAGGTTAGCATTTGGTTTAAACTCCAGCGTAAAATTCATCGCGGGTTTTCGTAGGCACCTCATTGATTCTCCGGTTCGTTTTCGTCTTTGTTGACTTGCACTCGTGTCCTTTTTTTCCCAAATCTCCTAGTATTTTTCAGTTAGAACTTTTGTCTGTTTGCTTATTTTGAATTTTGTTTTAAGACTTTCTAATAAAATTCCGTTATACACCGAATGCAAATATGGCCGCCAGGCAATTTTTTGTTTGGCCAAGTTTTCAGAGAAATTTATGATATCACGTAAACAAGTGCTGCTAAGTGTATCATCTTGCAAAGTTTGAGTGTTCTTGGTTTAACGGTTGCAAAGTTATGGTTCACTGAAATTTTATACATTTGTATGAGAAAAGACATTCTATCCTGACTAGCCTCGCTTTCATGTTTTACCCAAAATTTGATTGCCTATAACTTCTCCTAAAATAAGAATATGGCCTTGAAAATGCACACAATGACTTATTTTGACCTGATCTTTATCATTATTCAATTGCTTTTCTTTTCTTTTGGCTTTCATTTGATTTGTCGCATATTAAGGATTTCATATACAGACTGGAAACTTAGAACCACTACCATGGGAAGGTGTTACTTGACATGACTTTTGGTCACATGGTTTGGTATTTCATCCATGGACTCAAGATTTACAATCAGTGTCACAGAAGTAAACGGCCTTTGTAACTTTTATTTGTAAATATCTTAAAAGAATATTTTGTCAAAGCCTTAGCGTTTTACAAGTGTTTTTTGTTCATTTATTTCAAGATAACTTTTAAGTCTGCACTAAGACGGTTGTATGAATCCAGTTGAGAAATCATCCTACCATTAAACAATTGTCAGGAACTCAGAGGTAAAAATATTGTTGTTTTGTCTTTGCAACTGGCAAGAAATTGAAAAGTTTACGAACTGCGCAGACTCCGTTGACGCCGATGATTCGAACTTCATTTCGAAACGAAATTTAGAATTTTCCCATGAACTTTGCAACATTGAAATTGACTGTATTTGGTATGATTTGGTTCTTACTCTCAAGTCCGTGGCCATAAAGTCTTATCATTGTAATGAAAGCTTTTTACCAGTAGACCTGTTCTTGTGAGAGATGTACGTATGTCTGTTAACAGCTTCTAATAACGAAGGTTTTGGATAAACAATTAAGAATAAAAATTAGCGATAGTAGTTTCGAATGACTTTTCAAATTCGTGTAGTTATTGTTGTAGTCAGGTTCTGGTGAGTTCATTATATAATAAATTGCGTATGAAAGTCTTGTTGCGTGTGATTGAAAATAAATAGCGGCATGAGTCTAGGTTTCGGTCGAATTTCTCTTCGTAGCCACAAATTGCCTTGTGTTTTTAAAGTTTCTCGTATCCCGCGGGACGACTTTCACTGGTCTGATTGGTTGACACGCGACCTCGTGATATCGGCGTGCTCGTAATCACGTTTTTGTTTTCAAATAGCCGAGTCAAGCCACTAGCATTTGGACTTTACCGTAAAAGAAATTACATTTTTCGATGGGAATTTATGTTGATATCAATTTGTGATTGACTTTATCTTTGTGTTCTCGTCAGTTCTGGAGAAATGCTTATAAGGCGTTCAAATTCAGTCGTAATAAATGATATCTGATATTATGTAAAGAAAACAAGGCTTGCATGTAATTTTATAGTTCTGACTCAGTTCACACGCTTCGCCTTACGCAAAGATGTCTGTGTATGTTTGATCATGTTTTGCAATTTTCATTTCCAAATCAGTTTCTGGGAAATAAAAGACGAGTGTGTATTTGATCTGGAATCAATAAATTATATATTTAAAGCGGGTACAGTTGTCAACAGACGGTCGCGTAATACTGTTTTTGAGAATTGCTAAAACAGCCCAGTCGTTTAGTGATTTTATTGCTTTTAAAAGTAGTCTTTTCAAATGTAACAGAAAGAAGTCACTGTTTGGGAAATATTAGACGAGTGTGGATTTGATTGGGAATCGATACATTAAATATTCATGGCGAGTACAGAAAACGTGTCTCGACGTGTCGAGTGTGTCACGCAACATCCGGGATCTTAGCAATTTTGAAACCAAAACGAGGCTTTGTTTTTCGCACGGCTACAAATGTCAGGTAAGCTCGGTAAACACTTTGATGTTTTGCTGTGTTTAGCGGATTTACGGTCGTTTAATTTCCTGCCTGTATTCGTGGCTTGCTTCTCAAGACAGGGAAACCAATTAAGGGATACTCAGAAGCCGCTATAGTAGAAAAAGAAGAGCTTTCAGGGATAAATCTTGCTTCGAGGATCTTCATACGTTTTTATCAATGCGGGGCAATATATCAGAACCGAAGAAGCGGAGTTTTAACGAATTTCCAAGCAGTCGAGTGACTTAAAGGTAAAATAAATCACATTTTTCGATGGGAATTTATTGTTATCAATTTTTGATTGACTTTTCCTTTGTGTTCTCGTTAGTTTTGGAGGCATGTTTAATAAAACGTGCTCAAATTCATTCGTGTTATCTTCAATTTCATCGAGGACAGCTCTGCCTCGATGCGCTATAAATGGTACGCGTTTTGCTTTTAAGTGATGCTCCACATAAGAACTACCGTAAACTTCATTGTCCTGCCGCATTGGCTCTTTCCCACATAGAATATCTTTGATTTTAAGAATAGAGGAGGGGCTGATAGTTCATAATTATATTTCAGTATAAAAATAAAGAAAATCCATTTGCGTCAAATAAATTTTGGGAAATGTTTGTGCTTAACCAATCAGAATAGCAGAAGACAATAGCTAATAATTTTGCTTATTTGATGAAGTTCCTCAAATACAATATCTTTTAAAAATTGCATGTTGTGCGATTGGGTCTCAAATTACTTGAAACCTTAAAATAATTAGACAAAATGCACCTTGAACCTTAACTTTTTAGCGGTTTTCGAGTCTAGGCCAATCAGATCGCTAGTTGTAACAATGAAAAAAGTTGACATTCCATCGTGCATTGCGTTTCAGCACTTTCCTTCTTATGCGGATCATTACTTCAACATAAACTAATAGATATTTGAATGAAATTTTTCAAAAGAAGACTTTGTTGTCCATTTTTGTTTGTTCATTCATTACATAGGTTGAAAAGCGATTTTATGTAAACAAAACAAGACTTGGATTTTATAGTTCTAAACTTCACTCGAGTTTCCTTATACAAATATGTTTGTTTATTATTTGCAATTTTGATTTCCAGATCAGTTTCTCGGGCAATTTTTGATACGCAACAGGTGCATTTTATTTAAGAAATAAAAAAACGCGCCGATTGCATTATTGAGTTATATAAGCACACGGGAATTTTTAAGAACACGAGAGGAGTGCAGAGAAGCACGAGCCAAAGGCGTCTCGTAAAGGCGAGTGCTTCTCGCACTTCTCGAGTGTTCTTAAAAATTCCCAAGTGCTTATATAACTCAATGCACGAGGAACAATTTTTTTTATTTCTTTTATAAAATAAAAACGGTCATAATGAACTCGGTTTCACCAATCATAGTTCGCGCATTTCCTTGAGCATTTTATAATCGGAAATAAGTCATACTAGTTATTCTAGACCGAGAAAAAGTTGTTTTTGTGAACTTTTGTACGGTCCGGCTAAATGTACTGTGCAGACGGTCGCGTAATACTGTTTTTTTTTTTTAGAATTGCTAAAATTGAAAGATAGCCCGGTCGTCAATCCTAATTCTTGTGCTTCCGACCTTTCACCTTAGTTAAGCTTATCATTGACTTTCTGTTCAGAAAGCTTCGCTGTTAGGCTCAGCCTATCTATGCATAAATTTCTGTCACGCTGCGGTTGTTTTCGTTACAAAAAGTCACTTTGCCACGCTTTAATAACTTCGCTTCAGATTGGTCGAAATTTTGACAGGTGAAGTCATGCTTGAATATTTATGCACCCTTTATTTCAATTTAGGTTGTCGGATGATAGCTTCAAGCGTACACAACGAGACCGCAAGGTACTTTTGGATTTTTATGAATACGATAAATTGACGAAAGCAGATTAAAATGCCTCGTCCATACAGCGAAGGCAAACATTTATGGTGTTAACATCCACTTCACTCATCGCACTAACAAACGCAAAAACCGCGAACTTAAGCTAAGACCAATTTACAACTACCCATAGTAACTTGCGGTCTCGTTGCGTACGCTTGAAGCTCTCATCCGACAACCTAAATTGGTATATACTCCATGGAGGTTTTTAATTATATGCACACAAAACTATCCGGCACTTATTTAGGGTTAAAAACTCATTTTGAAATGGTTAGCTTTTATTTACTGTTATGGGTAGTGATATCCATAACAGTAAATAAAAGCTAACCATTTTAAAATGAGTTTTTAACCCTAAATAAGTGCCGGATAGTTTTGTGTGCATATAATTAAAAACCTCCATGGAGTATATACCCCTAAATTGAAATAGCTGTATATATTACAAGAACTGCTTCACGAGTTTTTCGTATTTCATTAAACTCTAGCTACTGTTAGAAACTTTATAAAAGAACGAAGCAAAACATAGACGTCGCCATGATGTTGCTGTTATCCGCAGGCTCATATGCTTGAAAGGTTTCGACATACGCTGTCGCCGTTTTGTTTGCTCTTGGCGACTTCGAAAGCTGCGAAAGCTACCAAACGGCCACCAAACGTTTTTTTGTCAGTTTTGTCGGCACAGGAGAATTTTAAATCACAGGTCTGAGTTCATTTGCTCCACAGGACATTTCCGAGGTTCGAGTTAGACGCTTTTATGGCCTTTCTGCTTATTTGTTGAAGGAGTGGCCTCTTAATCACTTTGGCAGCTCCTTTAACTTCCGATTCTTGAACGGTTTAAGTGATACTCCACATAAGAACTATAGTAAACTTCATTGTTCTGCGGCATTGGCTCTTTCTCACATAGAATATCTTTGGTTTTAAGAATAGTGGAGCGGCTGATGGTTCATAATTATATTTCAGTATAAAAATAAAGAAAATCCATTTGCGTCAATTAAATTTTAGGAAATGTTCGTGCTTAACCAATCAGAATAGCAGAAGACAATAGCTAATAATTTTGCCTCATCGATGAAGTTCCCCAAATACAATATCTTTTAAAACTTGCATGTTGTGCGATTGGGTTTCAAATTACTTGAAACCTTAAAAAAATAGACAAAATGCATCTCGAACCTTAACTTTTTAGCAGTTTTTTAGTCTAGGCCAATGAGATCACTAGTTGTAACAATGAAAAAAGCTGACATTCCATCGTACATTGCCGTTCAGCGCTATCCTTCTTATGCGGATCATTACTTAATATTCATTCTATTTTAAACGTAAAAAGTCATTTTTTATTGTAATTCTATTGTTCAATTAGATTCTCAGGTTAGCATTTGGTTTAAACTCCAGCGTAAACTGATTCATCGCGGGTTTTCGTCGGCGCCTCATTGATTCTCCGATTCGTTTTCTTTGTTGACTTCGTGTCGTTTTTTTCCCAAATCTCCTAGTATTTCTCAGTTGTTAAACTTTTGTCTGTTTGCGTATTTTGAATTTTCTTTTAAGGCTTTTTAATAGAATTCCGTTATACTGTTTGAATCTTGTTTTATTTGTGTCCGCCATGTTTGTTTATGCATGGCTCCGCGAAATCCGTTCAGCTATCATAACTTTTCACTTTGTTGCACTGCAAATTCACCTTTTTGCACTACTAATTTCAACTTTCTGCACTGTTTGGGATTAACTGACTCTCTCTAAGCCAATCAGAACGCAGAAATTTTTGCATGTATATTATTAAGGATGTTATCCATAGACTAAAACGTCGAGTCGAAGAGACCTTTGTAGCTTTCATTCGATGATGGTCACACTAAAAGGTTAAATTGGAACAGTTGATGTTTAGTAACCGCTGAAAAAGTTGTCGGCGTGTGTAACCTACATAACTTTCAGCTGCACCGCACAGATCACATCTGAATTCGCAAACAACGCATGGTTAGACTTCTGCTACATTAATCTCATCGGCAATTTTTTGCACGTAAACACTGGGCGTAGATCGCTGTTTATTTTCTTTCCAAGACGGAAAACTGTCTTCGCAAAGCAAAACCATTTACCTAATTAACACCCTCTACATTTCACATTGTTTTTCTTTTTAATCACATGCATCAAGACAAGACACGCGATTTATTATAATATAATGAACTCACAACAATCTGACTTTCGCTACACGAATTTGAAAATTACCTTATAATAATAGCATTTTTATACAACACACAAAGTTAATTCATGTTTGTCTTCTTCTTTCGAACAGCACATTCTGTTGGACCAGCACTGGTGTTTAGAAAACTGAGTTCTTGGATTTTACTGCTGGTTTGATACCTTAAAGATTAGCTCAAGTCTACGAATGAAACATTTGCTCCTGCAGAAGATAGATTATGAGAAAGGTAGTAGTAACAAGAGCCAAATACAACAGTCCACTGTTGTAGAAAAAGACAGTAACTTTAAAGATAAGGAAAAAAACTGTATACCTAGCAACATTTTTCTCCGATTATCCACTGATTTAAAAAAGACTTCGAGAGCAGAATAAAGAAACTATTTCAAAACAATCTCTTAAGGGCCTTTTAGTAAAGTTCCAAGATAATAACTTCTTCTCCATGATAAACAATAAACTGCCGTTAAGCCTTTGCTAGCTTACGCGGCTAACCATTGTGTCTGGCTACTTAATTTGTGACACTTGACGGGACTTCTTCCGCAGCCGTAGGGGGAGGGGGACGGTAGGGGAAAGGGACTTTCCTCCTACCCTCCTCCGCAGCCGTAGGGGGAGGGGGACGGTAGGGGAAAGGGACTTTCCTCCTACCCTCCTCCGCAGCCGTAGGGGGAGGGGGACGGTAGGGGAAAGGGACTTTCCTCCTACCCTCCTCCGCAGCCGTAGGGGGAGGGGGACGGTAGGGGAAAGGGACTTTCCTCCTACCCTCCTCCGCAGCCGTAGGGGGAGGGGGACGGTAGGGGAAAGGGACTTTCCTCCTACCCTCCTCCGCAGCCGTAGGGGGAGGGGGACGGTAGGGGAAAGGGACTTTCCTCCTACCCTCCTCCGCAGCCGTAGGGGGAGGGGGACGGTAGGGGAAAGGGACTTTCCTCCTACCCTCCTCCGCAGCCGTAGGGGGAGGGGGACGGTAGGGGAAAGGGACTTTCCTCCTACCCTCCTCCGCAGCCGTAGGGGGAGGGGGACGGTAGGGGAAAGGGACTTTCCTCCTACCCTCCTCCGCAGCCGTAGGGGGAGGGGGACGGTAGGGGAAAGGGACTTTCCTCCTACCCTCCTCCGCAGCCGTAGGGGGAGGGGGACGGTAGGGGAAAGGGACTTTCCTCCTACCCTCCTCCGCAGCCGTAGGGGGAGGGGGACGGTAGGGGAAAGGGACTTTCCTCCTACCCTCCTCCGCAGCCGTAGGGGGAGGGGGACGGTAGGGGAAAGGGACTTTCCTCCTACCCTCCTCCGCAGCCGTAGGGGGAGGGGGACGGTAGGGGAAAGGGACTTTCCTCCTACCCTCCTCCGCAGCCGTAGGGGGAGGGGGACGGTAGGGGAAAGGGACTTTCCTCCTACCCTCCTCCGCAGCCGTAGGGGGAGGGGGACGGTAGGGGAAAGGGACTTTCCTCCTACCCTCCTCCGCAGCCGTAGGGGGAGGGGGACGGTAGGGGAAAGGGACTTTCCTCCTACCCTCCTCCGCAGCCGTAGGGGGAGGGGGACGGTAGGGGAAAGGGACTTTCCTCCTACCCTCCTCCGCAGCCGTAGGGGGAGGGGGACGGTAGGGGAAAGGGACTTTCCTCCTACCCTCCTCCGCAGCCGTAGGGGGAGGGGGACGGTAGGGGAAAGGGACTTTCCTCCTACCCTCCTCCGCAGCCGTAGGGGGAGGGGGACGGTAGGGGAAAGGGACTTTCCTCCTACCCTCCTCCGCAGCCGTAGGGGGAGGGGGACGGTAGGGGAAAGGGACTTTCCTCCTACCCTCCTCCGCAGCCGTAGGGGGAGGGGGACGGTAGGGGAAAGGGACTTTCCTCCTACCCTCCTCCGCAGCCGTAGGGGGAGGGGGACGGTAGGGGAAAGGGACTTTCCTCCTACCCTCCTCCGCAGCCGTAGGGGGAGGGGGACGGTAGGGGAAAGGGACTTTCCTCCTACCCTCCTCCGCAGCCGTAGGGGGAGGGGGACGGTAGGGGAAAGGGACTTTCCTCCTACCCTCCTCCGCAGCCGTAGGGGGAGGGGGACGGTAGGGGAAAGGGACTTTCCTCCTACCCTCCTCCGCAGCCGTAGGGGGAGGGGGACGGTAGGGGAAAGGGACTTTCCTCCTACCCTCCTCCGCAGCCGTAGGGGGAGGGGGACGGTAGGGGAAAGGGACTTTCCTCCTACCCTCCTCCGCAGCCGTAGGGGGAGGGGGACGGTAGGGGAAAGGGACTTTCCTCCTACCCTCCTCCGCAGCCGTAGGGGGAGGGGGACGGTAGGGGAAAGGGACTTTCCTCCTACCCTCCTCCGCAGCCGTAGGGGGAGGGGGACGGTAGGGGAAAGGGACTTTCCTCCTACCCTCCTCCGCAGCCGTAGGGGGAGGGGGACGGTAGGGGAAAGGGACTTTCCTCCTACCCTCCTCCGCAGCCGTAGGGGGAGGGGGACGGTAGGGGAAAGGGACTTTCCTCCTACCCTCCTCCGCAGCCGTAGGGGGAGGGGGACGGTAGGGGAAAGGGACTTTCCTCCTACCCTCCTCCGCAGCCGTAGGGGGAGGGGGACGGTAGGGGAAAGGGACTTTCCTCCTACCCTCCTCCGCAGCCGTAGGGGGAGGGGGACGGTAGGGGAAAGGGACTTTCCTCCTACCCTCCTCCGCAGCCGTAGGGGGAGGGGGACGGTAGGGGAAAGGGACTTTCCTCCTACCCTCCTCCGCAGCCGTAGGGGGAGGGGGACGGTAGGGGAAAGGGACTTTCCTCCTACCCTCCTCCGCAGCCGTAGGGGGAGGGGGACGGTAGGGGAAAGGGACTTTCCTCCTACCCTCCTCCGCAGCCGTAGGGGGAGGGGGACGGTAGGGGAAAGGGACTTTCCTCCTACCCTCCTCCGCAGCCGTAGGGGGAGGGGGACGGTAGGGGAAAGGGACTTTCCTCCTACCCTCCTCCGCAGCCGTAGGGGGAGGGGGACGGTAGGGGAAAGGGACTTTCCTCCTACCCTCCTCCGCAGCCGTAGGGGGAGGGGGACGGTAGGGGAAAGGGACTTTCCTCCTACCCTCCTCCGCAGCCGTAGGGGGAGGGGGACGGTAGGGGAAAGGGACTTTCCTCCTACCCTCCTCCGCAGCCGTAGGGGGAGGGGGACGGTAGGGGAAAGGGACTTTCCTCCTACCCTCCTCCGCAGCCGTAGGGGGAGGGGGACGGTAGGGGAAAGGGACTTTCCTCCTACCCTCCTCCGCAGCCGTAGGGGGAGGGGGACGGTAGGGGAAAGGGACTTTCCTCCTACCCTCCTCCGCAGCCGTAGGGGGAGGGGGACGGTAGGGGAAAGGGACTTTCCTCCTACCCTCCTCCGCAGCCGTAGGGGGAGGGGGACGGTAGGGGAAAGGGACTTTCCTCCTACCCTCCTCCGCAGCCGTAGGGGGAGGGGGACGGTAGGGGAAAGGGACTTTCCTCCTACCCTCCTCCGCAGCCGTAGGGGGAGGGGGACGGTAGGGGAAAGGGACTTTCCTCCTACCCTCCTCCGCAGCCGTAGGGGGAGGGGGACGGTAGGGGAAAGGGACTTTCCTCCTACCCTCCTCCGCAGCCGTAGGGGGAGGGGGACGGTAGGGGAAAGGGACTTTCCTCCTACCCTCCTCCGCAGCCGTAGGGGGAGGGGGACGGTAGGGGAAAGGGACTTTCCTCCTACCCTCCTCCGCAGCCGTAGGGGGAGGGGGACGGTAGGGGAAAGGGACTTTCCTCCTACCCTCCTCCGCAGCCGTAGGGGGAGGGGGACGGTAGGGGAAAGGGACTTTCCTCCTACCCTCCTCCGCAGCCGTAGGGGGAGGGGGACGGTAGGGGAAAGGGACTTTCCTCCTACCCTCCTCCGCAGCCGTAGGGGGAGGGGGACGGTAGGGGAAAGGGACTTTCCTCCTACCCTCCGGGTTTAATTTATTCATTTTCCTGTGTGATCGTGCTTATTTAATTTATTCATTTTTAGTGTAGTTACAGATAACCCTTCTATTTCGTTGGTCGGGACGCAGGAAAACGGGCTGGAAAATGTCTGGGTGTTATTGTGCAGAAAACGGGTAAACGTTTATGCGCGTAGGTTGCGTGGAAAATTAGTTACATCCAGTAGCATGAAATTTTATGAAACTGCATTTGTTTCGTTTGGTTTATTCACCACCAACATAGAATTATGGAGGCCTAACCACTTTGACCTGACTGATCGCAGGTTAGGCTATGTTTTTCTTTCCATGGGTACCTAGGGGATTCTGACCTGGAACAAAGCATGATAAAGACCTTACAACAAACAGCTTGATTTGTTTTTGTCAACGGAGATTCTGTATTAGCTTCATTTGTGGTTTATGAAAGACAGTTTAAAGTTACGAGAGCTAACGATTCCTACATATGCTGTAAAAATAAGTTTCTCTTTCGTAATGGGAGGGACCAGCTGTAGGGAAACTATAAAAACCGCGAAATAAAACGTTTTCATCACTTCCCAGGTACATTGATACGTGCATGTGACTTAAAAAATCAGGTTATTAACAGCTCATGAGTAGTTCGAGGCGGTACGCACCTTCCGGAACGCCTCACAAGATTGGCTAAAAAAACAATAGAACAAACAACAGAACAATGGACCCTAGACCTAAAAACAATACAAGTGCGTGATAACTAGGTCCAATGAAATTAGAGGTTCTGAAGAGGTGCGTGGCTACTGAGTAGTTCTGTGTTAACTTAATTAACGCAAATTATTTGCAGTGAAGACTGGCGACTTGTCGGCGTTTGCTGCAATAGACCATTTGAAGATGGCGTCATTTAACTACAACTAATGGAATCCTTCAGTGGCTGCGGTCACATCTGCGCTACTAACTATAGTTAAGACGGGGATAACTATAGTTAGCTATTTCGGTCATGTGACCGCTTCTCTGTTCGCTCTAACTATAGTTAGAAAATTTACGCCTCGGTGATCCAAAACAATACAGACTAACTATAGTTATACCCAAGCAGGGATCATGGGTTAGGGCCTGGTCGCACTACAGTCAAAAACAAAAATTAGCCCGTGCAAAATGACATAAAAACAAAAACACTCCACAAAAAGCGTGTACCACCGGAGAGGTTTCTTTTGTTTTCCTCGATTTTTGCACGGGCGGATTTTTGATTTTGATTGTAGTGCGACCAGGCCCATGTGACAATCCTTTTCGCACGTGCGAGATGAGCATATATAAATATGCAAAATAAAAACCAAGCGTGAAGTGAGGGGGAAACCAAAAACAACAAACAAAAAATTTAAATACAACAAGGTAGCAACACGTGTACCCGGCGTCGAGCATCCGTTAAAATTCTCAGCTGGGTTATTTATCATTTTTCTCCGCGACGGTTTGCCGCACGAAAAAAAATAAGAAGAAAAACTAGACACACTTTACGTCGGTCAACCATGTTGACATTTCACGGAAGTTAACTGCGTGGTGTGACCGCAAAGTCGACCGAAAGCACTAACTACAGTTAGGTATGACGTCAGATAACTTGAGACTAACTTAAGTTAAACTTTAGTTACGTCGTAGATGTGACCGCAGCCAGTGTCTTGTTTTCCAAACAATGGCTATTGTCATTTAAACCTCAGTGGGATTACAAAATTCTAATAGGAAAGGAAAAACGAAATCAACTCTGGAAGTTGTAGCAAAATAACGTCATCGTGAAAATGGGCTGTTCTGAGGCACGCCCCTTCAACAGAGTTTCCTTTAAGGTGGCTCCAAGTAGTTTTTTGGAGTCACACTTCCCTTTCTGAATGCTCTTATACATAATCTTACTTTAGTTTAATGAATCTGAATTTGATACCAGATGTTGGGCATGGATGAAAGTTTTGTATGATGCTCTTTTATGCTAATCAGTGTTTCCATAGCAATGAGATATGTCCAGAAATGCAGGCTAATGAGATTCATGCTCTTTATAATAGACATCATGAAGTGTCCCCTAACCCTAATTCTCACCTAAACGCAAGCAATTCTGTCAAACATGAAGTCATATGCAAATGACAAATAATTGTGTGTAATATGAAGTACCCAAGGTCCGAGTTACCTGCATTTCTGGACATAAGTGATAGCAATGGTCAACAAACATGGCAAAAAAGAAACAGTTTTTACTAATTATCTTTCAATTTTGGGGTACCCGCGAGAAGCAAATAAATGCACTATAATCTACACAGTGTAGCACACTAAATGGGAAAATTTCAAACAAATTAAACTGTTCGATTTTGAATAAATCGCTGAAACATTTTAAACACGTTTTTTCATGTTTGAAATATAAGCGGTCAAAACATTCCAAATTGTCATTAAATTACCACAGAAAGTTTCCTCAGATTATTACTTCCTGCATATAGCTTTGACTAACTCCTCGGCAGTAAAGAGATCGAGCTTTTCATTCAAATGCAGTTTTTCTTGACGTTTTCACTCTTTTTAACGAAGAGAATTGCGTGACAAATTAATAATATTCCTTCACGACATCAAGCATACAAATAATTGTTCCTTAATTTCACGAGGCATGTTCGAGCGTAGTCAATAAATAATTGACATTCATGATATAGCACTTACGTCACTTATTCGACATTCGTTATGTACTTCATATAGTACGATGCGTGTAAACCAATCAGAGAAACCTTACAAGCAACCTTAAAACTAATCTTACACGAAGTGTATAGTGGAATCAGGTTATAGCATAGCGTCTCCCGGGTTCCCAGGGTAGACACAAAAATTAAAATAAAATATTTTAAGACTATAGGTTTCCTAATTTTTAACAGTAGAATTCTGAAATTAATGCCCTGTTCCTTTCTTTTGGAAAAAACAGCCATAAGGGGCTGCAACTTTCGAGTAGCAGCTACTTTAGGGTGGCTGTTACTTTCGTTAATATCGCCACTTCCAGCAGGTAGAAAATTGACATTTACAGAGCGACGTGCCTTACCATGAACACCCAACAAACAAGTTAGCCAATCAGAGAGCGGAAATTAAATTGACGGGCACACATCCTCGCAAAGTTGAGAACGATGGAATGGTATCTTGTCGCTTCATGTTTATCACAGTAGTGCAAAAATAGTTACAAAATACAAAGATTTTATTCACTTTATTGCTTCACACGTATCCATAGTTACGAAAATGATTATAAGAATGATATCGTGGAAACTTGTAAAAGGGTTTGCTTGGTGCTTACAGTAAGGTGCGTTGCAATGGAAGTTTCAAAATTAACATATGTTTAGAAGAGGCTTTATTTTCAGAATTCTATGGTACCATACTTTTAATGTTACATAACATTACAACGCAATATTACAATGCTAACAGGTCCTTAAAAGTAGCTTCCAGTTGTTAACTGTCACTGCGACCTAGTCATCTGTAGTCAGTCTCACAATGAATTCCTCCTCCGTTGGTGGAAACATGCTCTGAAATAGTAAGAAACAGGTTCAGTTTCTTCAGTCTAGCTTAAAACACCAGTGGCTCTTTTGACTGTAGTGTCTTAAAAGGGCAATGTCACATATTTTAGTAACATTTTGACAAGCCAAAACCATATTTGTATTGACAGAAACCTAAAAATAATGGACAATTTTTGTTAACAATATTACTCCACTATTGCACTAAAACTATAACTTAGTGTCTTTACAAGTGGCTCCTTTTTCACAAAGTTTTATTAAATACCCAAAGTTTGTTTTTTACACACACAACAGTCTTCTTTAAAACAGTTTTGAAAAAAATGTAATTTCAGATGAACTTGGGAGTGCTTAACCTTATGGGGGCTCGACTCGACTTTCGCAGAGGAGGCACACTTTGATTGCTTTCATACTTGACCAAGTTTGTGATCAAAGTTTTGTGTCACTGGGTTCCAAGCGAAGTAGGCGACAGTACACTGCTGTTAGCCGGCTTCTACTGAAACCCCTGCTTACATTCAGTTTGTCAATTATTTTTAGAATGTCAGGCTCCATCATGCTTTTTTTACTTGAAAATTATTTTGTTTTGTAATACTCACTGATGCTCTTAGGTCAGTTTCTTGTTTTCTTGTGTCTTCTTCTTCTTCTTCTTCTTCTTCTTCTTCTTCTTCTTCTTCTTCTTCTTCTTCTTCTTCTTCTTCTTCTTCTTCTTCTTCTTCTTCTTCTTCTTCTTCTTCTTCTTCTTCTGCTTTCTTTTTCCAAAATTAAAAGTGCAACAGGGAATTAAATTTCTGAATTCCATAAATTAAATAAATATTACTCATTTTATTCAACTTCTGATGGCCATTTTGCACCATGCATTTAAATGTAGTTCAGTAGAACTAACTCAATTGACATGAGTTCTTGAAGAAACTGCTGTGGAAGACAACCAAGTCAAAAGCTAATTCAAGTCAAAGGTATACTTATACACATTCTTGACTGAAAAGGAAATCATTCCTACAAGTAACCATGCGATCCTAAATTGCAAGTTGAGGAGTAAAAATAGATATTACCTAGCAAGGTAAACGGATAAGCTAACTGTTCAAATGTTTTGTTGAAATGTTTAAACGGATAAGCTAATGGTTGAAATGTTTTGTTGAAAGCATTACAGAGATGTAATTTTTTTAAATGGATAAGCCTTTTAATCGCTGTCCAAAACATTAAATGATTACTCGCTTTTTGAGAATGGATGAGATAAGCATTTAAGTTTTTATGATCTGTTTAAACTGATGTTAAACGGATACTAAACAAAATAATCTTTCAATTAGAGTACATTTTCCCATGGAAGGTCATGTGTGTGAAAACTTAAAACTAAAAAATTCAAGAACTCTCTAATACCACCGTTAGTCAAGGAAAATATTTGCATTCCTCTCACTTAAGATAAAATACAGTCTAGACTGTGAACAGACTCCCACTTGAGAGCAAATTGTTCAGATTGAGCAAGAGAAAGAAATCAGCAAGCATCATGAGCCAAGTGTGGTCCATGCATGAAGAGGGTTTGATGCTACCTCCTTTGATCGCCTCTCCTTACTGACACCTCTCTATATTATGGACAGTTCACCAGCTCCCAAAGATGCCACAATTCATTCAATCTCTGCCTCTTTAATATGGACACCTCTATAACGCAGACACAAGCATGGGCCTGTCCCTTGGTTTGGCTGTAATAAATTTACATTCTGGTAGAGTTGCTTAATCATTTTAATGACCTTTCTGCTTAAATATTGGGACAGTACAACTGTGCTTCAAGGTTAGAATTTCTCCATAAAATAAATGTATCTGTCAATTCCTAGCATGATAATTTCCCCAGGCACGAACCATCAATGTTTTTCTATTGAGCATCGGAAGCAGTACAGAAAAAAATAATTCTTATTTCTACAGAATCTCAACAAATTCAGAACATATATGTTATACACATGCGTAAGAAGATTTGTTCTATATTTTAATGAAACATGAAAAGCACCAATTTGTATAAAGCAAACAAGACAATAAGAAGCCTGATGTGACCAAGAATTATTCCTTACACTTAGTCAGCATGAGTGTATAAACTATATTTGTACTTTTGGTTGTTTTATAAAGAATACTACTACAAGGATACCAGCAATTCCTATGTGACAAATAGACAACCTTAATGGGACTAATACCATACGTGTAACATAGGTTTGGGCTTGGTAGCATGACGCTTCCATAACAACTTATCTTTTTATCTTGAAATAACATAGATCATGCACATGCAGACTTTGGTTTTTTGTTTGTATGTTGGTTGGTTGCTTCCGTAATCTCGTGGACAAAATGTACACTAACAATATTTTTAAGGGGGATATAATGCCATGTTGTACATGTATGTAGGGATCAAAGGGTAATCTTGACATAAAAATATGTACAAGTACTGAATAATCTTGACTTACATGGAAAAATGCCATTGGAGTACAAAAATAATATTGTTGTTTGCAGGATAGGCTCTTTCTCGAAAAGCTGTTGGAATAAAAAAAAGTATGATGTATGAGGTGTGAAGACATGTCCCTACTTCACCAGAAAAAGAAAAAGAATAAGGTAAAAATTAGAGGAACTGTGAAAGATTTGCATGCACTATGTTTAAATTTGATCATATCTCACCTTATTTAAAAGAACTTCACTGGTTACCCATAAAGTTTCGGATCGAGTTTAAAGTATTATTACTTGTTTTCAAGGTATTAAATGGTATGGCTCCATGTTATGTTTGTGATCTCATTTAGAAAAATTAGGAATCAACCAGAAGTTCTCTGAGATCCAACGATCTTATTTTGTTAGAGGTGCCTCGGACCAAATGCAAGACTTTTGGTGATCGAGCATTTGCCTTTGCTGGTCCATCCAAGTGGAATAAACTTCCATTGTCAATTAGAATGGCCCCGAACTTAGATACTTTCAAGAAACAGTTGAAGACATTCTTATTCAAAAAAGCATATGACAGTTAGTTATATACCCAGACGTTTATTTATTTTATTTCTTATTTATTTATTTATTTATTTATTTTATTATTAATTATTAATTATTCATTTTATTTTTATTATTATACTGTTAACTGCTCCTTTGTTTTACATTGTAAAGCGCTTTTGGATATCTAATATAAAAAGCACTATATAAATTGAAGGGCCAAGAGCATAATAATAATAATAATCACTTTATTTAAGTGTCAAAGGTATCTAGCACACGAGTACTAATTGGGGACACTTTATTAATTATTGTCCAGCCTATATGACTTTTTAGGCCTTTTTTTATTTTTTCTCGCTCAGAATAGCCTCATTTTATCGTACAACGGATAATATCACAAGCCCTTGTCAAATTTGCACTAACCCTAAGGAATTTGACCAATTTCACCTGAAAAAAGCAGAGTTCTGGCCCTCCAGTGCTTTGACTGTACATTCAGAGCGCAATTTCGAAGCCATTTCAAAGCAGTATGGCCGTGAGAATACGCGACTGCAATACTTCTGACCAGTGCCAACAACCTGAACGAAAATACCGTTATTTACGCAAGCCTGGCTCGCTTATCTATCGTGAGCTCACTACGGCAACACATCGCCTCTGTAGCGTGTGTGTAAGCCAACGTGTATGAGGCCCATCCGGTGATTGAAAGACATCATTAAGCCCGGAAATCCTTAAGTCTCTAGCACTTCTCAAAGAAACGAGTCGTGTTTCTTGTCCTTCCTTGTGTCTGAAGCGCCATTTAGCGCTCAAGTGAAAAACGGACCTTGGCCGGGAAGACGAGCCGGCGCGAAAGTCTGGAATCACTTCGGATCAGAAAAGGGGCATTGTTGAGAGTTGTGGGCCATTTCCCATCCCGTGCTGTGGTCGAAATGCCCGATATCCGAAGTGCTTTGAGACTTGTAGTATTTTGCAATAACTTTCGGGCGGGAACTCCATTTCGGTTTTGTTGTAGGATTTCCTGACATGCTTTGCGACAGTGGTAGATGGGTCTGCTGTGCGGCACTTGAAATACAGCTTTGGGCAGCTCGAAGTGAGTTGTTGCTGGCCGGCGGGAAGACGTTTCGCATTTGGAGTCTTTAATGCAACATTAAATTCGATCTAAAAGGATTTTGAAATCGAGATATGCGTTTTGATGCGTATCAACCTTTAAATAATAAAACTTAGCCTGAACTGAGCATGTGTTCCTCGGTGGTCTAGTGGTTTGGTCCGGGATTTGCGCTCGGACGGCTCCGGGTTCGAATCACGCTCAGCATCTTTTTTTTTTTTTCGAACTGGACATTATGAAAGTGATTTACTTTTTTTTGCGTTCGTCAAAATTCCTTACGTTTAATTTTAAAAAAATATTGAACCGTGTCAGTGTGAAAACAGAAGCTTACCGCAATATTGCATTACAATAGGAGCCTTTGATTTATTTATTTATTTTTTGCATACGGTATTTCTCGAAAACGACGAAAAAAACAACAGAAAAAAATTCGGAACAATGTTTTGCAACTAATTTCTAGTTCACATGCCAAAATTGGACAAATCTGAGCAAGAAAAAATAAAAAAAGGCCTAAAAAGTCATATAGGCTGGACATGCTCTCGGCCCTTCAATTGATTGTTATTATTATTATTATTATTATTAAATTAGCAAACTGTCTGACAGCAGTCATTATCAATTAATTAGTACACTTGCAGATCTAGAATGTATCACATAAGCCTGATATTAAGGTTTGGAGTTTCAAAAAGATTTGTTTATGATAGACTAGCTTAAATTATATAGTCCTGTTGTTAATGTACTACAAGATTCAGAAAGATGGGTTGGGCAGGGCTCTGCTTTGGCAGTGCCCAGGGGGGCCATATGCAACTCTTTTATTTTCAGCGACAAGAAAAACTGAGTTGTTGCCCTTTGGGCTCCCCATGATACATGTAACCCTAAGAACAAAGCTAACCTTGGTTGGAAAATTGCAGAAATAGTTAGCCAAGGCTAAGAAAGAGTTCATTAATTTCATTGTGAATAACTGTTTTTGTTCTCTTTCGACGCTGTCAAAATTAAAACTTATTAAAAAAAACTCTGAAAAAAACTTTACTAGTTTCGTCCATGCGGACCTCTTCAGCCTTGGTTGGGTATTGTTAAATCAAGTGACATACTTTGACAATGTTAGCTGTTTTCATCAACAGGTTCTCCATTTGCCAGTGTGTTCTGATCAAGCCACTGTGCTTCCATTTCTAGTACATGTAAATGAAATTAAAATGTTACTATCAACTTCCTGCCACATCACTTACAGCTAATTTTCTAAAAAGATAGAATGACCTGGAATTGTTATAAAAATACAACTTTTACTATTCCCTGTTCATCCCTTAAGGAATAAAAAAATGAAAATGTTTTTACGTTGCCTTGCTTAATAATCAACTAATTACAAACAATCATTGCATGAGGTTTTTGCAATATCCAGAATAATGAAGGTCAAGGTAAGACACAGTGTTACCAGCCAAAGCCAAAGGCTGAGGCTGATAACAATTGCCGAGACCTTGATTATTCCAGATATCACAAAGACCGAATCTTATAATTGTTTTATTATTCATTGTTTTAAAGAAAATTATGACAAATGCACTGTCACATGGAACACAGTTTATTAATTTCAAACAAGAATAGAATTCACCACCCGTAAACTTGACATTGCTCTTGGAAATCATGCATGGTGCAGACACTACAGATTATTCACTGATCTGTAGAGTGATTATTCACTAATCTGTCTGTAGGGCAAGCTGATTTCTAGAATTAACTGTAGGCTCTTAGACAATGAGAAGACAGATAGTGACTACAATGTATAATAATTATAAAACCTGTTATTCAATTTATGCAGTTCTCTCTCCAACTTGACATTGCTCTTGGAAATCATGCGATGTGTGCGCACTCTACAGATAATTCACTAAACTACTGGCAGATTAGTGGATAATCTGTAGGATGAGCTGATTTTCAGAATTAACTGTAAGCTCTTAGCCAATGAGAAGACAGATACATGTAGTGACTACAATGTATAATATAAACTGAAAGTGCATGATGTTCAAATTTGCTTGATACATGAAACTGAACACCACGAGAAACTTTAAGACAATTAACTAACCAATTCTTTTTTTCCTGATTGTGGCTTTCTTCAGATTTAGTCAGCCATCTGTTTATACTTTCATGTACATGTATGATTACAGTTGCAGGCTTGAATTTCATGTTCAGGAAGACCACAGGCTAACAAAGGTTAAAGATTGTAGTGAAGGACTGAACATTTTTCTTTTAGTATTTATTTATGTGCATGTGAGGGTGGGGGAAAGGGGAGCTTTTTCGGTTTGTTTTCTATTGGGGTCGAGCCAAGTAAAAGTCCAAGAAAAAAGAAATTTAACCTGGCATACCGTAAACGGGGCTTCTGGGGGGGGGGGGGGGGGGGGGGGGCTGACCTTAATAAAAAGGGGCTTACTAGAGAGAGTGGGGGCTTATTTAAAACTTGAAGATGGACTTGTTGTTCCAGGAACGTATAGTGCAATATGCAAGTCAAAAATTACATGTAAGGTATTTTCTCGATTAAACGCCAAGTGTGTTTGTTTAAAACTCTGCCTCGTGGACCTGGCGTTTATTTGAGGCCCGGCATTTATTAAAAGGGGTAATTTTTCATCAGTTTTCAAGATCACATTTTAGGTTTTAACCAGGAATTCAACTGATGTTCCCTGACCTTGGGACTTTTATCTGTCTTTTCATGTAAACTATCAACTACAGATAAAGTAACTACTGTATGGAGCGATCCCCAGGATGCTAAAGATGACAAACTTTACATCTCGATTACTTAAAAGTCACATTGACAAAATAGCAGTTGAAAGTGGCTGTAGTGTAACCATTAATAAAATATTTCTACGGAAACAAAGCATACGGAACATATCATTAGGTGGAATGGACGCTGCTAGGGGCAGTTGCATAATTTAAACTTAAAGTGTCTATAACCCCAGAAAGTTTTTTTCATCAGAATAAATCTTTGTATTGAACTGAGTAAAATGCCGCAAAAATTTTTGATTTTGCTTAAAACCTCGATTTTTTATGGCCCGTCAAAGTTAGACTTGTTTTCCACACGGCCAAGTGAAGCGGAGTCTGGGACTAGTGACGTCATTCCAGGATATTGTCAACAAAGCTGATTCGGTCCGATCTCAGTCATTCACATGTTGATTTCAGTCAGCGGCGTATATGTTTCATGCTTGCGAAGAAAAAATCTTTATTGACCTTCATTTAGTTTAATAGTTATGTTTAGTGGATTATAGCCTCGAGCAATGTTGGTTTAGACTACAGCTCGGATTCAGAAGCTTCGGAGACCGCAAATTACGAGTTGGTTCCACAAAGAGAACACCGTCATCGATATATCTTGTATGTTATAAGTCGTTCGACTTTAACAGAAGTCTCTTCTACCATAGGTGTTGCGAGGGGTCTATAGTTTTCTACATGTATATCATCAAGTTGGATCTTACACACTGGGATTTTCTCTTGTTTGTTAATATTATGACTGTAGTAGTGCCTTTGTCTGCCTTCTAATATTTATTTCAGAGTTATTTTTCAACTCCTCAATCACTTTGCATTTGTTGTATGGCAGTTGTTTTTAGGCTTGGTAATCTCCATTTCAGTGAGTTGTAATTTCACCTCTTCTAGGTAGCTTTCTAGTGCAACTGATGGTTGAACTGGCAGATTCTAGTTTGATCTAACATGAAAGGGGTGTTGTGTATTATATTCACCATGATAAATGTATATGGAGACGCGTACGCATTAGTCCTGCGAATTGATTAAAATCTTGCATCAGTTGATGCTTTTGTGGTTTTCTCTTGTCACGGGTGTAGGGATAAACTTACATTGTAAGCCCTTTTGAAAGTAAGTTGATTTGATCAGTTGTGAGTTCTATAGCGGAAAGGTTCTTTTCATGTGTCCTTTGTTCGACTCATTAGTTTTAATCTGTCGCTTCTGGCGCGCTATATTTTTGCGCGTATTGTGTTTCTTGTTTCGTATTTTCCGTTTCTCTGTATTCTTTTCCCTCTTAATTTTATCTGTACACTCAGATAATAGACAAGGATAGGATGCACTTCATTTATTCTTATTTGCTTTCTCTAAAGTTTCCATAATTTTCTTAATTTATCTATTTGTGCTTGAATGTTGTGGGCTGACATTTGTACATTCCCTGATACATTATCAGTGCTAGCTGTCACATTCTTTTGTTTGTTCTTAGCTAGGTCTCGATTTACATCAGTATTTCTTGATGTACTAGGTTCACTAGATTCAAGACTGAAACATGATTTTTGCTCAAGGTCTCATAGTTTCACTTTGTTACGCTTCGGTAGTGGAATGTTTTTAATGCTCCGAGCAGTTTACGCTCTGCTTCCTTTCTAATCCTGTTAATGTCGGTCGTGAATTCTGGATCGGGTCTGATCTTTGCCCTTGCATCGTAATGAAGTGTTTTTGGGCAAGAGTTTATATTCTCTATGTGTGTCTCTAGTTTGCCGATCGATTTCTCTGATGCCTTTATCCAGCTGTCTATCGACATTTCCAGGGTGATTTTCTCCTAAGAGTGTGGACACTTTCTAGCTCTTTTGCTGTCGGCGTTGTTTCATTCACTGCTGTGATGTTGTTTTCTATCCTGCGTTTTACGGTAGCGTTTACGGCTTTCTCTGCGCGGTGGTTTAGCATTGCTGATTGTTTCTTCCTCAGAACTTGGATAATCTGGGAGAGGTGCATTGAATCCTTCGTCTTTCATCTCGGCGTCGTTTAATTTGTTTGGCTATTCTGTGGCTATTTGTTTGGCATGAGGTGGCCATAATGCTGTTGAGTATCTGACATCTCCATAGAAAATCTTTAGTAGAAAATCTCAAGCAAGACTGCAGTTTCGGTTCTACTTTTTACAGTTTCAGTTAAACTCTCCTTTGTTAATTCAGAAAACCGGACAGTGAAGTCCTCATCTGTGAAGTGCTTTGAACACACCGACAAGTACTTGGTGGGCCCCTAATGTGCTTGCTTCAGTTTAACAAAATCGACCCTATTTTTTCTTCTTTTTCGTTTCTCCGCCTCATCTTTACCATAACGAGCGGATCCATACGGATAGTTCGCAGTTGTTTCTCAGAAAGTAGTGCTATTTTGTCTTCGCTGTTACTGTTGTTGAGTTGAGAAATCGGGAGCAAACTGCAGTGGACATCACAGTGGATTTTTGTTTATTACATGTAATAAACAGAAACAATCTCAAAATCATCTTTTCTGTTCGCCAGACTGCGTGTCGCCAGATGTTTATATAAAAGAAGACAATAAGCATTTGGCGACACGCAGTCTGGCAATTTAATTGGGGGATTGTCAGACCAAAAAGTAGTTGAATGTTTCGAAAAACACATCAAAACGAAAATTCTTTGCCTTCAATTGCAGCAAGGTCCACAAAGAAATTTTCCTTTAGCTCTTTTATCACACGTCGGAATGTCTCATCATATCTTGTATCCACAGTCACGTACTACAGTGTTACAGTAATCAGCCATCAATTCCCTGCTTTGTTGCCGTATAAATTTCGGGATAAATTTTTACCAAAAGCAGTCCTCGAAGAAATAGCGAGGCAATAATCATGTTTGCTTTCCAACAAGGCTGAGAAATAATATTCTGTCGTGACAGTTTGAAAGTTCTTTACCGAAGAAACAGCTCCAAACTTTGAGAAAACTTCTCAAAAACCTGCCTCAAACGTACACCACTTCACGCTCAAAAAAAAGTTTACGCATACACCGGAACTTTACGCATACGGCGGAAGTGACGATGATAGCTTGTTCAAGTAAGCTAAAATATTGTGTCCAACAGACAACAATACAAAGATACGTTGGGCTCAAGATATACTATTTCGCTTACATGAACAGCCGACCGCTCTCTCGAGCGCCCTCTACTACGAACTAAAAAGGTATTGGGTGGAGAGCAATGCCTTCTTTTTCGTTTGAAGGGTTGCTACAGCCAAATACTACACATTATCTCAGGCATTTTTGTGTTCCTGATTGCAGTGAGACTGTCTTCGATGATCGAGAGTGAAAGATATCCTGGAATGACGTCACATATTGTGCTAGACCCAGACCTTTTCGAATGATTCTGCGACTCGGTCATAATTTTTATTTTTGTGATTTTCACAGACTTTGAAAATTCGTCAAAAATCGAGGTTTTAAGCAAAAGCAAAAATTTCTGCGGCATTTTACTCAGTTCAATATAAAGATTTGTTCTAATGAAAAAACTTTCTGGGGTTATAGACACTTTAACACCAGACGTAACAGCTAACGTCGCGGGCGTTAAGCCCAGTCAAAGTTACTATTTCAACGTCAGACGTTAGCATTTACGTCCGACGTTAAGTTTTATGCAACTGGCCCCAGTTTATTCCACCTAAAACTACATTATTTCATGTTAGTGATGGTAACAATCAGTTACATAATACTGAACTCAAATAAATGCCAGACCTTAAATAAACGCCAGTACCTCTAATAAACACCCCCCAGCGTTTAATTTAGAACTCGACCTTGATGACCCGGCATTTATTCTCTATTTTTGAATTGCCCATAATACACTTTGTTTGCCCCCCAAATTTTGTATAAACTATTGTTTGCAAATGCTCTTGAGAGGACTGCATATTCCCAAGAGCATTTCAAAACAATAGTTTATGCAAAATTTGGGGGGCAAACAAAGTGTATTATGGGCAATTTGAAAATAGAGAATTTGAACCCAGAGTTTATTCGGGGCCCAGCGTTTAATCGAGAAAATATAGTATCACACAGGAGAGTGGCAAATCTTCTAGGGTAAGTACAAATATTCTTTTGGTGTAGTTCTGAAATTCACTTACCCAAATGGAGAGTGCTGCCAACTGTAAGTTTCCAATCCTGTATAATGCATACACTGAAACAAAAGCCAAAACAATAGAATGCCTTTAGAACTACAGTCAAACCTCTCCACAACGGCCACCTTGGGGACAGAGGGAAGCTGCCGTTATGGGGAGATAGGGGTTTAATATAACACCATTTTTTGGGGGGGAGGGGGGTACAACATTTTATTTCAGCAAAAATGATTATTTATAGCATACATGTTTAAATACATAACACAACCAAAATAATATACCAATAAAACAGAAACAAAGTGTTTAGAACAAAAATGTTAACAAAACAAAGCAAGTATTAGGTCCAATAAGTACATCAGTTTGTACATTGTTTGCAGACAGTTTATTTTCTCTTTTGTGAAATGTAGCTATCAAGGGTTGTCTGCTTGAGCGAGCTTTCACGCATTTTACTAAGCAAAGCAATTACTTTGCTTACGGCTTGGACAAGTTCTTCGTTCCCATGAAACTCGGCAAATGAAGCTTACATCATCAGCAGCTGCTAATGCTTCTTTCACTGACTGTAACTTTGGTTCATGCAGAGTTCGTGCCATAAACACATGCCACAATTAATAAGATACTGTACAGCCTGAGGACGCACAGTTCAGATCAGGTTTCCCGACCTTTTATTAATGTATGCCAAAACACCGTTCGTCAGTCGTTGATTAAGTGGCCATTGTGAAGAGGTTATTTTGGCAGTTGGGATGCACTTCAGTGGCAATTGCTGTTATGGAGAGGTGGCTGTTGTAGAGAGGTTAACCCATTGACACCTGAGAATTTTTACGTTTTTGAGCGATTTCCTGCATTCACACGCCGCATAGGATTGCGTGACTCCTTATTTAAAGTTACCGTGAATGTGCTGCTGTTCTAAAACACTGAAGGCTCGAGTTTACTGGAAATGTGATTGTGACGTTCTCATTTCGCTTGGTTGATTTGCAATAAAGCTAAGGGTCCAATATGAATTATCTACGATTTTTGGTAAGTTCACAGCCATTTTTCATCTTTAGTAGCTGCCTGATGAGCATCATTAAGCTTGAAGGTAGTTCAGAGTCCACTTTCTCAACGAAGCGAGTTCGGTGTTGTACTTCATTTACGAATTTGGCTCGTTGCTCGTTCAACTGGAAAAATGGCTGCCTGGAAACGAAGTAGCTTTGGGACTCGACTCTGGATGAATTTCTCGACCTACCGCGGCATATTTTGGAAGTTGCGACCACAGGAGAACACAACAAGCGCGAAATTTCGGTGGTGGGTCAGAGTGGCTGTGGACTTAGTATATATATGAAATGTGTGGAGGACGGAAGGAACGCTGTCGAAAAATCTCGTTATTTCCCAGCATGCAGTGCGGTGGTGATGTTGAAAATCGAGGCAAGGTCAGTATGCACTAAAATGAGAGGCTGTAGCTGGTCCCGAGCAACGAATAAGAGCAAAAAAATTCGCTGCTAAGCTAGGACTAGGACGGAATTTTGCTGTGAATGTTGACTTTTGGGTTTGCCACGATGATTTGAATAAAAAAAACTAAAGGCAAAAACGCGATTTTGTTGTTTTTCCATGACGTTAAAAACGGTAATTTTTGTTATTGTCCAAATTCAAACGCTGATATTCTGCAAAAATCACTGACTTTTTTGTGTTTATTGGGTATCTGAATTTGAGGGACTTTCTAGTCAATGCTCACAACTGCTAGTTAAGGCAATGTTCGCACGATTGATTTTAAAGCAGTGGAGTCTTGTACAGGCGGTTTCGGGCGGTTCAGGTGTCAATGGGTTAAAACAAGAGTGAATGTATGAACTGTCCGCCGTGACAAAAAAAAGTGGCCGTTGTAGAGAGGTGGCCATTAGTAGAGGTTCAACTGTTAATGAAACAGAATTAAAATGTGCACATGCATGATATTAATGGGTTTGGGGCTGTATGGAAATCTTGCCAAAATCACTTCCATTCCCACAGGACCCAGGGTGGAGTTTCATGTCCACATGGATAAACTGAGCAGTTAAGGTGGCTGAACACAGTTTCCGCGCACTCTTCAAAGTAAACAAAATTGAACCAGTTGAAAGTTGTTTTTGCATTATAGATGCTTATAAGCCAATATAATGTAACTAATCGTATCAATAACAAAATTCTCGATTGTGATTGGTCGTCCGCGCGCCTATTTCTTACGTAATTGGCGTGTGGTCATGTGGGTGTCCAATTACTGCTATCCAATGTACAACTTTTTGTGCGCACAACAATCAGTTGCACTTAAATGGGTTCTTTTTTGCCTTTTTTCCTCTTACTTTCAAACTGATATTAAATATCCTTAACGTTTTGAGTAGAAAAAAGACCACATAGACTTTTAAATCTCGAATTTTGTTATTGATGCAATTAAATAGTAATTGAACTCCCGTGTCGTACAATTCAGGGGTAATCATGCTTGTAATTACAAATCGTCCACAGGCTACGCGCTCGGCCGATTTGAAATTTCTTGCCCGATTACTCCCTGAATTGTACTCCACTCAGTCCAATTACTATTACTTATAGTGAATCCAATATTTTGTGATAAGATTTTTTGCGTAATCATGGCTTTGAAGTTTGGCCGTCATGTTGGTGTACCAAAGTACAGCTGTAGTACACCAAGATGGCTGCTCCATACATTTTTACTTTTTACTCGTTCGCCTAAAACTCTTGAACAAAATGCTCTGGCGGCTTCAAAATTTGGCCCAGGGCCGGGTTGTTCAAAGCACAATTAAGCTAACCCAGGATTAACGTCAATTTTTAATCCAGTTAAATAACTCAACAACTGAAAATTTTACAAAATTCTCTGCCCTTCAGTTTTAACTTAAACTTGTCTTCACTACTGACTATAAATGACCTTTTGAAAACACTTGAAATCCTCGGTTAACTTTTAATCCAGAATTAGCGTTAATCGGCTTTTGAACAACCGGGCCGGCGAAGGAATAAGAAATGAAGTTTACTTTACCGTGTAACGGTGTTGGTTCCCATAGTGCTTGAAAAAGCTAAAACATCCTTGGCTCAGTTACTGCTGTCGCTAAGTGAACTCAATCTCCCAAAGTTGTGGTCATGACAGACGGCTTTGCTATTCAACAGGAAACTTGTGGTGACGACCAGAAAGAAGCAAAGATAAAACAAAGATACGCAAAATGTATTCTTAAAGGAAGATTCCATCGGCTTTGAGCTCTCCAATTTCAACTTTTTAGGCAGTTAAGTATTCTTCAGGGTTTTAACATTTGATGTTGAACTTGTGATGCAGGCCAAAAATTGCGGATTTCAAGCGCACTGCGTCGCGCACTGCGGAACCATTATTTCCGGCTAGTACTTGGCGTAAGACTGCACATAATGTCCTGGCGCAGGGGGGCCCTGGCCCTGGCCGAAAAGCCCGGGGCTCGGAACCGTTTCCGTTGGTGAAATCAGAACTCACCCGAGGTCGTCTTCGTGATAAATATACTTCATGGTGTGGTTCCCTGGGTGAGTGCCCTGGGTGTGGTACCACTCGGGTACATGAAAAAGTGTTAAGTTTAACGCTGTAAAAAGTGTTGAAAATGAAACTAGACGTTTCGGCAATGCTGCCTTCATCTCCACATTTTTACTATGGATGAAGGCAGCATTGCCGAAACGTCTATTGTCATTTTTAACACTTTTTACAGCATTAAACTTAACACCTTTTCACGTAACTACAATTAACGCTGCACAGGATAATATTTATTTACCACTCGGGTACACCCCGACTCGGGTAGTAGGGAGCGAAGTTGCCGAATCCCTACCCTACCCCTACCTATTAAAAATGATTTCCCGTCGGAGCTATCCATATATGGAAGTGAACATTCATGCCATCATCAAGGTGATGTTTTTAAAAACACGGGACGATTTTCAACCATGCAACATTGTTTCGTTAAAAATCGCGCCGTGTAGGACGGTGTAGCACAACACGAGAGACGATTTTTAACGCAACAACATGTTGCAAGCTTTTAAATCACTTTCAAAACCTTGCAACATGTTGCCGCAACAAAATATTGCGTTAAAAATCGTCCGCGCGCTGTCAGTTAAACGATGCGGACTTTGCGTTAAGAATTGTCCCATGTCCCATCACCTTTATGGTCGAAAAAATCTCATTGTCATAAAATAAATCAATTTGTCCAAGAAAAATTATCGATTCAATTCCCAAAAGACCATTTTTCCATAACTTTAAGAGAAAATGAAAGTACGTCAACATTCAACGCCGTAATTTCGTCCAACCAATCAGAAAAAAGAAAGCGTTGCGCAAGCCGTCGAGCCAGCGTAAAAAATTCGCGCCTATTTTTGCATAATTATTTTATCACTGTTCAGAACGAACTTCACAAACTCTTCTATATGCCTATTCAAAATTAAGGAAATTGTTGCTGAACAAGTTGTGAAAATTTTAGTATTACACGCAGTCCGCTAAGGAAGAAAGGGATGTCAATTTACCTCGGTGGCATATTTTTTCGTTTTACAAGGCAAGAACTTACCAAGTAACAATCTTTGCGGCCGTTCACGGGTCAAGCTTTTGAATGTTAATATTTGTTCTAAAATTAATTTTATTTACATTTTGTAGGGTTTACACGACCAGAAAGAAAGCTCACAGCCTCCAGAGCTGCGTTAAAGTGTGAACGGTTTAGAAGTTGTGCACAAAATTATTGAAGTTGGAAGACCATCAACTGGGACGTGATATAATAAGGAAAATTCATGGAATTCATGGCGACTTTTGTAAAAACTTTGGCATATAACAGCTGAGGTAATGTTATTTTCAACTTTAGTTAGCGCGGGTACATTTCCACCGTCGCGTAATTTTTTAGCGCACTGACGTAGATCAAAAATAAGAGGCGGTTTACGTAAAGTTGAAGGTGGTGGACAAAACACTGACTCCCAGTCACATTCGCCACTTAAGAAACGAAAAGGAAACTGAGCCGAATGAACTTTCGCAACGACTTCTGGGATCGTTACAGGGGACGCTTCTTTTGTCTCTGTCCCCAGTAACAGTCCCAGAAGTCGTTGCAAAACAAAAATTCACTCGGCCCAGTTTCCTTATCATTTCTAAAGTGGCGAATGGACAACCCCGATGGACAACCCAAATTAACTACCCTTAAATGAAAGACCTTACATAACAACGGTCTGGACCACCTCGGACGCTTTATTGAGACTTATATAACGGAGTAACTGGTTAGCTTTCAGTTGAGGTTGGGGTTAGCAGTTTATGTAGTTAAATTTAGGCCTAAACAACCCGAGAAGCTAGGTGGTACTCTGGTACGGTAGGCTATGTAAGCCTAAGTCTAGCTGAGGTCACAGGTAAATTTATTGAAAATATAATTCTAAGTGTCGACATTACGTTATATAATTCTCAATAAGTGTCCGAGGTGGTCCAGACCGTTGTTATCTAAGGTCTTCCCCCTAAAATGGACTACCCCTAACCCTAACCCTAAATACTAGTATTTTTTAGAGGTAGTCCATTTGGGTAGTCCATCGGGGTAATCCATGGACTGGGGGTCAGTGTTTTGTCCATCACCAAAGTTGAACCCTGTTTAAAGTGCCCATAACTTAAAATTTTTTATTTTCGTATCTAAATCTACACGTCACGTATTTTTTGATTTCAGCAAAACGTGAATTTTTTATGAATATTTCAAATCTTCCAAATCCTATTTTTTTGTGGTATACCCGTCCCGCTGTTAAGAAGGCCAACGGGCTCACATGTTCCTTAATGTACGTCACCAGGAGCTAATAAGCTCCTGACGTCACAGTTCCTTTGTTTGAAGTCACAAGTTCCTTTGTTTTAAGTTATGTGTTAGTTAATCTACGTCACGGATCCCTTGTTAACCGAGAGGGACCGAGAGGAGACTAATGCGAATGATGGACCAAAATGGCGGCAAATTTCGAAGACTTTAAAAAATCATAAAAAATTCACGTTTTGCTGAAATCAAAAAATTTTTTCGCAGATGTTCATTACATGATGTGTAGATTTAGATACGAAAATAAAAAATTTAGGTTATGGGCACTTTAAATGCTAACGGTTGCACAAGTTATTTGATTCCCCCCACGCGTGTAGGCCCGGTTATAAAACGTCGAACTTCACATGTGCCGAATCTAATTGCAAATGAGCAAAATCTATTGTTCTTTGTGCCTTGTAGCATGCATTGTGAAACTTAAAAATAATTTGCGTCATTTTTAACGACATAGAGGTTGTTTGGTACAAAAAAGCTCAGTCAATCTCAACAAATTTAGGTTCTTTTAATAAAAACGCTCTAAAGATAACTTTTAATTCCACCGTCGAACGCGTAGTTTGTTTATATACGGTACATTTCAGTGAAAAAGTTTATTCAATTTAGGAAATTTAGGAAGTATCCAAAGAGTGATTTCAATAAAACTCCAAACTCTTTAAATAAAGTTGCCGCTGAAATCATAAATTGGTAAGTACTCATCTCCTCTTGGCATCCCGTTTTTCCGGGGAATAGAGGACATTCTACAAGCGCCAATCTTCTCTAACGAACACCTCTGCAAGGAAAACCACCATTACTTCTACAATCTTGGCTCTGCCCTTTGGACTATGAATGACAAAGTAGAACAGCAAGAAAAAGATAAAGTTCGTTAAAGACATTTTATGGTCGTGGTATCGTACGCTTTTCTTTGGTTTTCATTGGGACAGATCCAAAAATATGGTTGGATTTAATTGCAGACTGAATACGCTTAATGTTGTCGCGTTAGTCCTTGCAAAGCGCCGATTGTTACGACCTTTTTCCAAACAGGCGCCTGCTATGCAGGCTACTAAATTATATTGCTTGGTTTTATATAATTTGTTCTTTTTTTCTGATTTAGATGAGGGTCATGGATTCGTCAGTGGTAACTGTTTAGTATTACTTAATTTACTATTAACGTTATTTGCTTTTCTTTATTTAGTCTGCTGGGTTTCATGTTTTAAAAATGAATAATGATGATTTGTACAGTTTATGTTAAACTGTAGAAGCTTTAAACCAGGATCTCAAGGAAAAACGCTTTAGTATACATGGTTTACTACTAAACGAATTTGCTGTTGTTATTATTCTTAGTAGGGCGCAGTTGGTCAATTCAGAGGTTGTAAGGACATCTCATGAAGAAGAGTGCCTCCAATTGTTGATCATGAGATTTTAATAAAGGAAGACTCGAGCTAAGATGAATCAGAGAAGCCTTGATACATGCTGCAGTCTACATGCTGGCTAATCTCATCTGTCTCGTAAAACAATGATATGACGCGCGCCTCTTATCAGAGCCAGAAATATTGAAACTCCGGGATCGAGACCGGGACACCGGGGGACACCGGAACAGTCTGGAATACTGTATATAACGGCTAGCTCTAACCTTAACCACAAGCTAAACAGCTACCTAGGCCCTAATTTAGGTTTTCTCAGCTGTTCCGGTGTTCCATGTTCTTATATCTTGGTGCTACAATGCTCTGGTGTTCTTTGTTTAAGTGCATGCCCGCAAGATCATTTCTGAAAAAAGGTGTCCTTCCGAAAGGTCACGTGGCGGTTGTAGAGGAATAGGTGGAATGTTGTTTGGTTCTTTCTGTTCTTAGTTTCATGATGCTTCACGTGGTCTACACTATATATAGCTTACTTGTCGACTTTTTGAACCACCTCTTGAGTTTTACTTTTTCCAAAGTCTTATAATCAGCTTTTTAAGCTGAGTGCCTGTGCTTGCTAACTTTCTCCAATATCCTTGACCACGTATTTTCGCTTTCTCTACCTCTTAACTTTTTTTTTCAATGTTCTATTATTATTAGTAATTATTGTTATTTGTTAATATTATAATATAATTAATATTATTATATCATAATAATCCTTGATTATGCTCTGCGACTGGAAGGAAAAGGGGAGCATTTTACAGGTTAACTATAGAAAGAGTAGAAGAGTTGGCTCAACGCAAAGAAAACAGAGGTCATCGGGCTTCAACATCATCTGGGAGGAAATCAAGATCACCACCAAAGATTCACTCGCTTCCAAAAACGGGAATTTATGTTAGCTCCACTGAGAAAGACATCCGGGCGAAGAAAACACAAGCTTGGAGAGCTCTCCACGACCTCAAGAACATCTGGAAATCCACCATGCTTCGGCTCGGAGTCATGGACACTCACAGTAGAGCAAGAGACCGTGCTCGGCTTGGCGGACGCTACACTCGCACGCTCAGAATAGTCCTCAATTTCTCATGGAAGGGTTGGGTCAGAAACGAAGTCATCTATGGCGATCTGCCTAGTCTCTCCGTCAACATCAGGAGATCAAGAGATTCCTACTGGCTGGACACTGCATATGGAATCCTGAGCTGGTTGCTAGTCAATTGGTCCTCTGGGAACCGACGCTGGGGACAGGCCCTTACATACAAAGATCTGCTTTGACTTGTATGTCTGTATGGCGGACCTTAAAGTTTGGCATGCTATTATATAGCCCGGGGAAACTCGACTTGATTGAATTAGTGTTTCCAGGCTATTCAATAACGCGATTTTATTACGAAGGTTATAAGGCATCTCTTCTGAACGTCACGGTTTCAAGACTGGTCCAAAACTATATATTACGAAGACTTCAATGCGCATCTCGGCAGTTCACGTTCCCTGCCTCGCTTTTTCGCATTCGATACGATACATTCCTCACACATGCCTCAACGACGCGGCATTTCGGTTAGTAACTTCTGAACATGGTTTTTACATCCTACATCTTTACTTTTCATTACCATAAACCTTTGCCGTATGTTAAAGATGGCAAAGCCCGTCTTAAAAAAAATAAATACAAATAAATCACTTTATTTAAGTGTCAACTGTATTTAGCGCGCAAGCACTAATTGGGGACACTAAATATAGAAACAAATATTGCAAATAGAACATAACACGTTAAAAATCCCAACTGGCAGGAGGCAAACCAGTTGGCTATTTTACAAGCGTGGCCGAGGAGTTGGACTCGGGACTACCGTGAAACAACTCCAGATAGTGGTCAGAGCGGGACTTGAACTCGGGACCACCGGGTTTCAAGTCCAGCGCCCTAACCACTCGACCTCGCTGCCTCCTCCAATTGATTGAAGTCAAAGTTAGTGCACCTTTGACGCTGTGCATCTTTGACGCTTAGTACGCTTATCAAAGGTATTGTAAAGGTGCTGTCAAATGTTGCTTTGTCTTGTACAAAGGTACCTTTGATTCGCCTGTGACGTGCATCAAATGTCGCGCACTTTTGACGCCCGTCAAAAGAGTGTCAAAAGCAAAGGCAAAATTATTGTAAAACTTTTGATCACATTTGATGCCTGTGTCGCGCAACTTTGTCACGCCATTGATGGTGAGTTTAACGGTGTCGCAAATTGAACTAGTTAGTGTTCTGAACTAGAAATTTTAGTGGGTTACAATCGAAATATCTTTAATTCGAATCTTCCTCGCTATTATTCGAAGTATTCGGCAATCTTCGGCAAAAAAATGACCTTCGCACAATGATCGGACATTTTCGTTACACCTACGGTAAATTGTTGGGAGTCTTCGATAAACTTCGGAAAATTCAGAAATTGATCATAAACTTGCAACTGGCATTGTAACAATGCCCGAAAATTGTGGTACCAAAGTTACAAAGGCATATGAGATCCTCGTGACTTGATTTTTCTTTGTATGCACATGAGACAAAAGGCTCCTGTGTATACTAAGAAAAATCAAGTCACTCGTGGGATATTTTACGGTATACCACTCGAAATCTTTGAATACCTAGCATTTATCATCTTGGGCTTGCAATCCATGTCGATACGATTTTGTGCACACGGGGGGCGTGTTCGTTCATCCAACTCGTATTCTATGAATTTTTTCCACAAACATAACCCGTGCTCGACTGGGTTCTATCCGTGTTTGATCTGTATTTCGTACATGGTTTGTATGAATCGAGCTCGGTTGCCCAGAAACAAAATTCGATCCGTTTCTTTAATTAAAGCATAATATTACCCCTCTCCCTTCACATATGATATAGTTGTCTACCCCATAACTTCCGAATACATTCATCCTCAAAGACATGACATTAATCTATGCACTGATTGCAGTAAAATAAGCTACAGTTTTGGGATAAACCTAACAGATGTAATAATATATGAAATACACTTATCAACCGTTTTAAAATGATATATTGTGGGATAGAAGTTCTATCGATTCACCTTAGAGAAAAAGGTGTTTGCCATAGGCCTTGAAATGGTTGACCATAATTAAACGCCCATTGGCTCATAATGCGAATAACGCGGTTTTATGTTATCCGTTTGCATTCTCGCACTGAACAACCCATTTACTTTCATCGTCATTTTCATGCTTAAGGAAAATCCTGAAGGTTAACTAGCCGATGATGGTCAGCAATAGAGTCCCGAGTTGCTCTTAGCCTCCTTTTCAAACCGAGGCCAAGTGCAAAACCATTCATATGGATATAAAGTTTTATTTGCATGTGAAAGAAAACTCGTTTTCATATGAATGGTTTTGTACTTGGCCTCGGTTTGAAAAGGAGGCTAAGAGCAACTCGGGAATGGGACCCCAAGATCATACTAACATGGGCACCCGAAGGCAAGCATACGAGGGGACGGCCAAGAGAGACGTGGCGGATAACCATCGATAAAGAAAGGACACAGCTAAGATTTAGAACCTGAAGAGAAGCAGAGACTGCAGCTAGAGACAGAACAACTTGGAGGAGGTGGATTGATGGCGCTTTTCTTCACGAGGAGAGAGAAGATTAGATGATGATGATCGAGAGGGAGAGAGGGAGAGAGAGAGAGAGAGAGGGGGGAGAGAGGGGAGAGGGAGAGAGAGAGAGAGGGAGAGAGAGTCGGAGTCTGAGTCTGAGTCTATGTGTGAAACTGTGCGAGCACATACACACAACACGTGCGCGATAACCTTTAAGCCCATATTATAGCCACTTACATGCTCGATAATTATTCTGATTAGAAAAGTCTGTGTGATTTTACTAATGACAGTTTCATTTGAAGAGAATTGCAGGTTATTATTGATTGAAGACAGGTAGCTCTTCATGAAGAAAATTGGTCTCAAGTCCATCAACAATCCACCGCTTAATACACAGGGCAACTGAATAACAGGTAATTCTTGGAAAACCTGTAGATTTTTTTACGATTAAGAAAGTAAAAATGATAGTGCGGTTTACATTTGAGTATTGAAAGTAATTTTGCTATTGCTTTGGTTTGCATTACTGCGCTTTGTGATTGGCTAAAATATTGCTTCACTTCTTCAACCAATCAGAGGTAAAACCAAAACCAACCATGACTTACTCGCACGCGTTTCCCCGCACTTGACGCTTGATGTATTTGCTTCGAGTTCTGATTGGTTCATTGGATTTTCTGCGTCTGTTGTGATTGGCCAGATTAAATTAAAATTAAAATATTAATATTACAGTTTTGCAATGAGTTTTAATCTTGCAGTTCTCAGGGATGCCAAGAGCCTATTTGAAGTGGAGATGCTGAAAAAAATCACTACAAGGAAAAGCCAATGGCGAGATAATAATTACAGCTAGGTATATATACGTTCTGTTTATTTTCCTTTGAGTGAGTGAGGGAGAGAGACTGTGTGTGCGCGACACCTGTAACTACGCAAACTCATACACGCAACACGCGCGCGACAATTTTTAAGCACACATTATAGCCACTTACATGCTTCTTCATAATTAGTCACACTGATTAGAAAAGACTGTTTTATTTAACTAATGCTCTTTTGTCTCGTAAACAATTTTATTTGTAGAGAATGGCAGGTAATTACGGATTGAAGACAGGGGGCACCTTATAAAGAAAGTTATAGTCTCAGGTCTATCAATAATCCATCGCTTAACACACAATGCAAATTAAAAACAGTTTGGATTTTTACGATTAACAACGGAAAAGTGACAGCGTGGTTTTAAATTGAATATGGAAAGTAATTTTGCTATTGCTTCGGTTTTGCATTTCTGCGCTTTGTAATTGCTTAAAATATCTCACGCTACTTTTTCAACCAATCAGAGGTAAAACCAAAACCAATTCTGATTTGCTTGCACGCGTTTTCCCGCGCTTGGCGCCAGCTACATGTATTTACTTCAAGCTCCGATTGGTTCATTGGATTGTCTGCGTCTGTTGTGATTGGCCAGAGTGAATACTTTGGTTTTATTTTAACGACACTCAAATAATGACCGCTTTACGATTTTAGATAAATACATTTGTATCTAATTATGATTTGCCAATTACAAAGTTAATCTTACAGTTTTGCAATGCGTTAATCTTGCAGTTCTCAGGGATGTCAGGAGCCTATTAGACAGGAGATGGTGATGCTAAGATACTAAGATGAGATACAAATTGCAACAAGGTATATATATATATATATATATATATATATATATATATATATATATATATACGCCTTCATTTTTTCTAATTCATTAATTCGAGCCCATCACAGAAAAAGGTTTATTCATAGCTGGGATTAAACAGAACAGAGAATCGACCGCTGACGAAAGTTAGGTGGCTCCCTAGGGTATTAATAAAAGTACATGCATATAATTAACAAAATAACGCCCAATTTTCTTGAATTGCAATTGTGGTTCGAGAGATGATTTCAACATTTTTACCTCTATTTATCAGTCGTCATTGCCATGGAAACACAACAACTAGAGAATAGCTATCTTGCGGAAATGAATACGGACAACATTTGTGAAGGAGACGATTTTCCCAATACCACGCAATTTCGAACACTGAGCTTTCCAACTTCATTGCCGTTACATGTTTTTTTCCTAAAAAGAATATGTGAACGTTTGTATCTCACAATTTGCGAAGTTTTAGAAAAATCACCGATGGAAACGAAAGCAAATTTGCTATGAAATCTGCTTTTTTGCGGTTGATATCTGAGAGGAGTGTGGAGGGAAGCCTTTAAACAACAAACTTCATACAAACTTTAACAAAAGACTGACAATTATCGTGACTACGGACATGCAACTCTACTGATCACTTCAAAGGCGAGGAGAGCTCAACTGAATTTGATGTTGCCTTGCCCTTTAATTTATGGAGAATTTATTAAAATCTGCATTTCTGTCTCAGACTGGGGAAGTTTCATCATTAAGGAAAGGAAAAAGAACCCGGCCGGGGATAGCTGATCAGGCTGATGGCAAGAGGTACTTCTTGAGGTCATCATTTGATGCAACTGCATATTTTTGTATCCTGGAAAACTGTTGGAATTCCGTCATCTCGAATCCATGGGTACGTTTTGCCTTTTAATCTGAAATTAGGTATAGATTTTTGACATCGGGATTGAAAAAGATAAAATATTTAAAAAGGTTAGATTTAAAAATGTATATAACTTTAGGGTTTTGAATAGCGGGCAGCTCGCACCCCACCAAAACGTTTTAAGAGTACTCTCTGGAAAATGATAGACTGAGCTGGGAATGCACGCTTGGAATATTGATAAGGCACGAAACGAAAGTAGAAATAAATTATTTTTATCAACATTGTGTCTTGAATAGATGTTTCTTTTCTTTCGCTTAAGCAATTGTATTGCTCTTGCTCGGTTTCTATTGAATTTAATTCTTGGGTCGAGGCTTCCCGTATTGCCATTCAGGTAAAACAGGACCTAATGGAACTTCCATATTAAAGTGCCGGGAGTGATCGACAGACCTTTTAGGGGTTGAAATTCGTTTTTTGCGACGAGTGGGAGGTTACACAATTCTGGTACCTTTTGGGGGTTTCTCTTAAAAACAGCCAGCGAAACTCCCATTAATTTCAATACTCTCACACGGGACGACGAAAAAAAAAAATAAAACTACGAGATTGCAGTCTAATTGTTATTTATACCATATATTTTCAGCTTAAATTTAAAGCGACTTCAAAACGCCTTGGAAAACTCCATGAAAGGATCTTCATGCAGTCTCATCAGATGAAATGGACCCATGATTAGGATAATGGACCACTAACTGTTCCTGTTGCATGCTTCTGATAGTTTCTAAGAAATCTGAGTAAATTATCTTAGTCGTAAAGGAGCGCTTTTTAAGGCTGCTTTAAAATGTACGCATTACCACAGGTTGCCCCAAACCGCATTTTTTAATCAATAGGCGTTATTCACGATGGCCACCATGTTACGCGCGTTAGCAAATTCAACTCATACATGATTTAAGAAGGCATGATAACTGTGTTTATATAACAAGTAAGAAAGTGCGCGTGTTTTAGGAAATAATTGATACATGAATTAAGAGGGAATAATATTTTTTATATAAGTAATAAGAGTGTACGTGTACGCGTGTTGGTAAATAACTGATACATGAATTAGGGAGGGATAATTTTTTTATAAGTATAAATAGTGTGCGTAGCAAATAACTGATACATGAATCAAGGCGGGTTAATAATGTATATTTAAGAATTAGTTGTTTGTGTGTGTTAACAAACAACTTATACATAGATTAAGGATGGGTAATAACGGATATATTAGAATTAATTGTGTACGTATTAGCAAACAACTGACACATACAAAACATTATCATCCTGAGTGCATGCGTGTTACATGAATTACGACGGGGTAATGTTTATATAAGTATTAAGAGTGCTAGTGTTAGCAAATAACTGACATGAATGACGACGGGGTAATGTTTATAAGTATTAAGAGTGCTAGTGTTAGCAAATAACTGACATGAATGACGACGGGGTAATGTTTATATAAGTATTGAGAGTGCGCGTGTTAGAAGATAACTAATACATGAATTAAAGTCTAGAAGGCATATAATGTTTATATAAGCATTAAGAGTGCGTGTGTTAGCAAATAAGTGATACATGAATTAAAAAGGGATAATGAGTAAATAAGGGCTAAGTAGTAAGAGTGCGCGTGCTAGGAAATAACTGATACATGATATAATGTTTATGTGTGCTATCGGATTCTGGCCAATGGCAGTATAATGCGTAGCTACCGTTAGATATCTTTCGATAACACATATTTTTGGTTCGCCTTCGTCTTGTAAAATCTTTCGTTTTTTCACATTGCGTTTTATCATGCCTCGCAAGAAGCGTTCCTCGATGAAACCTTCTGCCCAAGCAACAGATTCTTGGCAACGCATGCCAATGGCCTTATGGAAGTTCTAGCTGAGTACCAGATGACCACCGAATAACCAAGCAGGATTTGGCAGACATGCACCTCGTGGTGGGCCACAAATAGTTTAACGCCAATTAATCACTCGCCTCACCAAGTCCGCTGCTGATACTACCACCACCCTCTGTCCAGCAGATTCCAGCTTGGCTTCTACTCTTCCGGAGGTGCCTTTCTTCCTTCCTTCATCCACTCAAGCTGGAGGACGAGATCGCCAAGATTAAATGGGAGTTTTCCGTGCCGAAGGCCGCTTCTTCCACGTTTCATGATACTGTTTACACTGTCTATATAAGCATTAAGAGTGTGCGTGTTAGCAAATAAATTATACATGAGTTGAGAAGGAATGTTTATATGCGATTTAAGAGTAAGCGCGTCTTAGCAAACAACTGATATATGAATTAAGAAGGGATATGTTTATATCAGTATTACGAGTGTACACGCGTCTTAGCAAACAACTGATACATGAACTAAGAAGAGATAATAATGTTTGTATGAGTATATAGTGTGCGCGCGTCTTCGTAAACAACTGATACATGAACAGCAGGATTGGATAATGTTTATATAACTATAAAGAGTGTGCGCGCGTCTTAGCAAACAACTGATTTTACATGAACTAAGAAAGGATAATGTTTATGAGTATAAATAGTGTGTGCGCGTCTTAGCAAACACTGATACATGAATAAAGAAGGGATAATGTTTATAAGTATTAAGAGTGTGCGAGCGTCTTAGCAAACAACTGATACATGAAATAAAAACAGATAATGTTTATATGAGTATATAGTGTGCGCGCGTCTTAGCAAACAACTGATACATGAACAGTAAGATGGGATAATAATGTTTGAGTATAAATAGTGTGTGCGCGTCTTAGCAAACACTGATACATGAATAAAGAAGGGATAATGTTTATAAACATTAAGAGTGTGCGCGCGTCTTAGCAAACAACTGATACTTGAAATAAGAAGAGATAATGTTTGTATGAGTATATAGTGTGCGCGCGTCTTCGTAAACAACTGATACATGAACAGTAAGATGGGATAATAATGTTTATATAACTATAAAGAGTGTGCGCGCGTCTTAGCAAACAACTGATTTTACATGAACTAAGAAAGGATAATGTTTATGAGTATAAATAGTGTGTGCGCGTCTTAGCGAACACTGATACACGAATAAAGAAGGGATAATGTTTATAAACATTAAGAGTGTGCGCCCGTCTTAGCAAACAACTGATACATGAAATAAGAACGAATAATGTTTATGAGTATATAGTGTGCGCGTGTCTTAGCAAACAACTGATACATGAACAGTAAAATGGGATAATGTTTATATAAGTATAAAAAGTGTGCGCGAGTCTTAGCAAACAACTGATACATGAAATAAGAACGAATGTTTATATGATTATATAGTGTGCGCGCGTCTTAGCAAACAACTGATACATGAACAGTAAGATAGGATAATAATGTTTATATAAGTATAAATAGTGTGTGCGCGTCTTAGCAAACAACTAATACATGAAATAAGAACGAATAATGTTTATATGAGTATATAGTGTGCGCGCGTCTTAGCAAACAACTGATACATGAACAGTAAGATGGGATAATAATGTTTATGTAAGTATAAAGAGTGTGCGCGCGTCTTAGCGAACAACTGATACATGAACAGTAAGAAGGGATAATAATGTTTATATAAGTATAGAGAGTATGCGCGCGTCTTAGCAAACAACTGATACATGAAATAAGAAGCGATAATGTTTATGTAAGTATTAGGAGTGTGCGCGTGCTTTAGCAAGCAACTGATATAAATACGAATTAAGAAGGAATAATGTTTATAGAAGTATTGTGTGCGCGTCTTAATAAATAACTGAGAATTGAATTAAGTGTGTGCGCGTGCTTTATCAAACAACGGATACGTGAATTACATGTATTACGACGGGATAATGTTTATATAAGTATTGAGTGTGCACGTGTTAGCAAACAATTGATATATGAATTAAGAAGGGATAATGTTTAAATAAGTATTAAGATTGCGCGTGCTAGCAAATAACTGATACGTGAATTAAGAAGGGATAATATTGTTTATAGTGTTAAGAGAGCACGTGTTGGCAAATAACTGATACATGAATTACGACTGGATAATGTTTTTATAAGTAACAGACTAAGAGTGTGTGTATGTTAGCAAATAACGCATACATCAATTAAGAAGGGATAATGTTTATATAGGTATTAAAGGGTGTGCGCGTATTTTAGCAACCAACTGATACATGAATAACGAAGGGATAATAATGTTTATATAAGTATTAAGTGCGCGTGTTAGTAAACAACTGATGCATGCAATAACAAAGTATGTTATATATGAATGAAAAGTGTGTGCATGTTAACAAACGACTGACACATGGATTAAGAAGGGATAATGTTTATTTTAGTATTAAGTGCATGCGCGTAAATTATAAAAGGAGTTTGCATGACATGTTTATGTAAGTTCTAAAAATATGCCAACGTTAAAAATGAAAGAGTTATTGCTGTTTAGGACTCATTTTAAAGGAACAGGAAAATAGAACTGTTGCCGATATTTATCACGAGCTAAACATCGTTTGGCACAAAGCACAATCTACAATTTTAGCCGCTTGTCAGATCAAATTCTTTTTTTTATTATTTTCTTCGCTTTTTTCTGATTTTCTCTCCACAGTTCTCATTCAATGGAATTTCAAGAGAGGTTAGAGAATGATCCATTACTGCTGTCAGGCTATAGCGAGAAAACTAAAAACTCTAGTCATATTAGAGAGTTCAAGAGGAATGTGAAACAGGAACTGTATTGCCAGTATTTTTCGCATTAATGTATCATATATAATAAGTTGTACTTTCTTGTTGATTTTATTAATAATGTATAATGTATCATGCATGATAGAAATATTGTAATTTCTTACATTTTATTTTTTATCGTATTGTAAATTAGTTCTGAAAAACCAAGTTGGAGGAACTAATAAACTATTGCATTGTATTGTATCGTAAACAAAATCTCGCTTTAGTCCTTCAAATAAAGTAAAGTAAAAAGTAAAGTCGCGCACACGAGCCAGAAGGCTCACAACGGCCGGAGCTTAAACCCGGTTTCTGTAGCATGAAGCGACTAGGAATATTGCTACTCCCCCCTGGATGGGATGCTAGTCCATCGCAGGGTTACCCCCAGCATTTTTTTTGTCGCCGGTACCCATTTATACACCTGGGTGGAGAGAGACAGTGTGGAGTAAAGTTTCTTGTCTAAGGAAACAACACGACGGCAGAGACCAGGCTTCGAACCATCGACCTTCAGGTTGAAAGTCCGACGCACTAACCACTAAAAAAATAAAAGCCATCATTTAATATTATTTTCCAATATTGTCGTTTCTTTTACATTTTGATTTTTCATTTTCGCACTTGTGAGCTCTAAGCTTGGTCATTTTCTGAAATTTAGCTGCAGACAATGCTGGTATTTTTCGTACGGGTGTTTCAAACAACAATCGTGTGTGATATTTATATTTATATTTATATTTATATTTATATTTATATTTATATTTATATTTATATTTATATTTATATTTATAAAAGGTGATTACCGTTTTTTGCCCTATTAAGCTGAATTTCCACTGTTTCGTAATTTTATACGTGCGTAAGTATAATTAGAGATGAAGTATGAACAGTTTGCGTAAAAGTGAAAAGTTGAGTACGGTTCAACTTTTTATAAGTTTACGCAAGCTGTTCGTACATTGTCTCTAATTTTATTTATGCACGTAAAACGCAGTGAGTAATTACGTGACAGTGGAAATCCATGCTTTAGAAATCTAATTCGTTTCTGAGATTTCTGGGATCGTTTGGGTAACCAATACGAGCTATGATTGGTTAATTGGTTGGAAACCATCAACCTATCGCAACTAACGCTGGTAACCCAAACGATTCCAGAAATCCTAGTAACGAACGCTGGTGCTCAGTCTCCCTGAAGATTCCATTATTTACCTGTTATTTTTTTTGGTGGTGTTTGTCCCATCCCGAAAGATATTGCATTGTGAAGTTCAGCTCTGCTGGCCCAGGGGTTTTCTCCTCGAAACATTTTGGACGGAGTAACACATAAGCGTATATTTCATTTTTGTGTTAGGGACATTTTGGGGTTTCAAAACTCTCCAAAATCAGAATGATGTATAGATCTTTCCTTCACAGAGGCATCCCCTACACTCTTTTCCTGCATTCTCTTCGCTCAGCGTATTCTAACCCTTGAGTTGAGGTTGTTGGTCATCAAAGTCTTGAAACACTATTTAAGTACACGTCTTCGTATGGTTCTCACCTGTTCATACTGATGGGTTTCGGTTGAAAACACATAATTTTCATGGTGAAGTCGTGGGTACCCTTTCCATAACCTTTGACACAAAAGTCTATAAAATTCCCCCAGACGAACCAAAACAGGCCGAACGAGACCATATTAACTGCATCCTTAGATGTTCAGATGCAAAATGGTTGCTGCATCCTAGTGCAACAACTATTATCTTAGAAGAAATTATAAATAACGGGAGAATACGCGATAAGACGATTCTGAATGTATTGCAAGACGAACGATATTCCCATCTTTCGTCTTGAAGTTTGATATCTGGCATCCTTTTGACCAGTTCCTTGTTTTTTTTTTTGGTTTAAGTTAATCCAGTTTCTAAGATGAGTGAATTAGCTTGAAACTATCTCAGATAGTTAGAGTTGAAAGTAGTCGGCTACAAAGAGCTGTCGCATAACAGAGGTTAACAACATTAAAGTGATTCCTCAGAAATAAAAGTTAACGAGCATTTTTTGAAACTTTCCTAATAATAATAATGTTCTTTCATCAGGGAACCCACTCACAATGGTGATTTTCAGTGAGGCCCTGAGGACATACACAGAAAAAAAATAATGATATTAAGAAATAGCAAAGAAAAGTATATGGATATACACCCTGGATCCAGAGGTCCGTTCTCTGAATATCATGAGTGAAATTAACCGTACAAACGGTTAGAAGAAGCTCGTTCTCGGCGCGTTGCGCCTCGTTGTCGCGGCTTCGCCGCTCAAACTCGCCGTTTCCACTAAAAAATAAAAACCTCTGGCACCCAGGGTAATGGATATATAAATATAAAATATAAAAACGAAATATATATATGTAAGAATAAAAACTAGGGTACAAGTGAAAAAAAATGACAATGATATATAAAACTATAATAAAAAGTTTAAGTATTACTTATAGCTAGCTTAAAATGACGGTTGATAGATAAAGTTCTGATTTGTTCAGGGAGACTGTTCCAATAATCAATGCAATGACACACAAAGCGGTTCTGCCCCGAGGTCTTATTAAAATCAGTGTAGCTTGCGTAGATTGTTCCTATTGCGGGTGTTATAGTAATGGGTCGGTCAGCAAAAGATGAAAAATGGAAATTACAAACCAAGAGACCGTTGATCCCCTTTTAGACAAAGATGAGACGATGTATACGTCGTCTCGCTGACATCGTCTTCCGATTTAAGTCTGCAAGAGCTTTAGTAGCCGATGAGTGCCTAGGTCTATCTAGAATTACTTTGGTAGCAGCATTTTGAATGATTTGGATCTGCTGCATCAAGATTTGATTATGCTTGTCGCCCCACACGATGTCTCCGTAGTCTAATATTGGCAAGATCATTGATCGATGTCCTTGTTTTTCCCTACCAAGCATTGTTTCGAAAAATGCAATAAAAAATATAGGTAACCATACTCCCGAAAGAGATATGATGGACTATTAAAAGTTACCCTATTTATCCATTTTGTACTGCCTATCACGAGCGTGATCATTTGGTCGGTTCACATTACTTTACGCGCTAGCTTAAAGCATTGTTAACATGGAATGCTCGAAAATCTGTAATAGATATAATCCACCGACCAAAAGAAACAATTTGATATATGATTCACGGCATGGGTACACAGCCGCAAACGGCATTAACTCAAAACGCTTCTTGCGTGCATGATCTCAACATCACAATTTTATAGCCATAATTAATCATGACATTGGGGAGAATTACAATCTAGATAAAAAAGAACGGAGCTCGAAAAAAATATGTTTTCTTTTCACCCATAGACTGCAGAACTTCCGTATTTTTCCGAGTCTATCGAAAAAAGGGGCGACAGCTGAAGCGCGAAAACAAACTGAAGGAAGGAACGGCGGCTTGCGCCTCTACCCCTCTCGAGTGTCGGCGCCTCTCCCTCGAGCTTAAGAGGTAAAATACCGGCAACTGCTTTGCAGTCTACTCAGCCAGAACTGGAAAATCGACACAGTTTATAATGTTTACAAACGGTTCTCGAAACGTTCTCAATCTGCTTCCGTGATAAGTGAAACACCGAGCAACTCTATGAAGGTCTCAGCTCCTTAGCCTGAGAAAACAGACGTCGTTTCGCGGCGCCACCACTGGGGCCGCAGTGGTGGCGCCGCGAAACGACGTCTGTTTTCTCAGGCTATCAGCTCCTGAGTAATTACGTCACAACTTACCCCGTATGTACACGCACTCCATTTGTATCTACTTAAGGTGACATTCTGACTCCACTAAGACGAGACATTCAATGTGAAATGAGTTTATTGAGGATAAGTCAGTCAGTCATCTGATGGATGTATCCTGCTAACATATTCTTTACATTCTCCTAACCTTGTAAATTAGATTTAAATTTACTTTTAAATTACAGAAAAATGTGCCACGCCAGATACGAAAAACCACTAAAAACCACCCTTTAGAAGTGGCCAAAAATTGCGGAAACGTATACCCCCCTATAAAAGTGTAGTGGCACTGGACCTCGGAGGCAGACGTACAACTGACAAATGATAATATTTCCAAATACTTTCGCTAGAAAAACAGTATCAAACCTATTTGAAAGACTGAAACTGAATCGAAAAAAGGAAAAGAAAAGATATAACGTTGCAGAAGACTGACCGACGTAGAATGATACTTATAATTCAACACATTGATACACTGCCCAAATATGGTAAAAAAGTTATCGATATACGCTATGTCTACATGACGTATATCCAACGATGGATGTTAATTCGCATTTTGACAAGAGAATGCAAAAATGACGGATCCGACTCGATATTTTTTCTTCAAACTGTGCTTTGTTATCAATGTGTTGAATTATAAAACTATTATTGCGCTCAAGCTTGCGTGATATCGCCTAATTTTAGCCCACTCGGCCTACGGCCTCTTCGGCTAAGAATTAGGCGATATCACGCGCGCTTTCGCGCTATTATAGTTAAATATCTCCCGCCAAAACCTTAAATAGTCCTGAACTGTCCCATGAGGTCACGCGAGCCTCTATGCCGAGCCGTCAGAATAATAATTTCTGCCTAATTCGTTCCTACGTCACTCAGTCATCAGAAATTACATTCCTTAGTATTGCTTGCATTGCGCATCGCTATACTACACATAATTTCTTGCGTCAAAAGCGCGTGCACTGACGAGCGCACACTCAGTTCGAACCAAGAGGATTTCTTTCGAGGATAAGTTGACCAAATGAAAAAGAGTTTGTTTTCTCCTAGTAAACGAGCACGGTGACCCAATTCTACTGTTAAAATCATCCTATTTGGGTTAAAAAAGTTTAAAGCAATTTCTTTGTCAGGAAAAAAAGTTAGCGCGAAAAATGCTCAACTCCTGAATAATTAGATTCTCTGGCGGAAAAAGAGTCTTTTAAAACTCACTTTGCCGGAGCCATCATGATGTTGTTAAATACAAAACGCTTAAATAAGATGAATATTACAACTGAATTAAAGTTTGCGGCGAACATTAAAGATTAAAAGCTAAAACAACTGGATAAATACCTTCAATCATGTACAACAACATTTTCTTTGGACATAAAGATAATATATCAACTTAATTCTTAAAGGGAGAACTAACCCCAGTCATTGTTTATCGATTTTTCAACTGGACACGAGGAAAAATTTAGCATAAATCGAACTCAAAGCCTCTGGACTAGATCTTCCAGCGCTCAAACCAACTGAGCTGCGACGAGGTCAGACGGGAGAAGGCTGTGGGAATTAAGGTATATATAAGTCGCGGCAATGGAAATATACTGTCGTGAACAATCGCGTTGTGAGAGCCACGTAGCACTCGTATGCAGTGAAATAAAATGTAAATGTAATTTTTATGTTTGCCGAGAAGGACGAAATGATGAGAGATGGCTTTATTCGCAGCCTTGTTGTGAGTACTAATCGAAACGTCGTGTTTATCCTTAAAACTACCATGCCCTGTTCAATTAAAATATAAAAATGTATCAAAAAAATAAAGAAAATAAAAATAAAGAAAACATGCCCTGTTCACTTTAGACTTTTTTTCGGTGAACGGTTCCTTGACGGAGGAGTTAATAAACACCGTTGAAGTTTTCAATTTCTTCATTTTAGTTTCCAAAGGGGCTCTCTACCACGTAGATCGCCCTCTTCCCACTGGATTTCCTCGTCCCTGTGTGGTGAACCATGGGCGCGGCGCGTGGGCGCCCATTTAGCGCAGTTGGTCGTGGTGAAATGACTTGAATCAACTCGAACATTTTTACAAACGAAATCCAAGTAACCGGAGTGGTATGGGATCTAATCAAACTAGAGTCATCCATCTCACCATCCGACAGACGTTGTTTCAAAAGAAAAAAAAAACCTCAGACAAAAAGGGAAGGGTTGGGGGTGGGGGTGGGGGTTGTATGTCAGCCCCCTCGGCCCCCTCGGCCCCTTCCTTAAATCTGCCCCTGCTTGTGAAGTGCAAACCGTTTGCACAAATTGGAAGACAGCAAAGGCTAGAACTGTATATCCAAAATGTTTACCAGTTAAATTAATAGCGCGTCTATTTAGTAAAAAAAATGACGCATGACAGTTTTTTACACCTTTGTAATTACTGAAAGAGTTACCCTGTGTACATAAAAGTATCTCTCAAGGAACAAAATTCATCTTTGATTCATCTTCATCCTCTTTAATCTAGCAGAAAAAATATTTCTCTGAATTTTTTGCTAGTTTCATTATAAGAACTTGCTGTTTTTAAAAAGAAAACAAAAGAAAAATAGTTCGTGAGCACATAACAACGCATCTTTTTGTTATACAATGCGCGCTAAAATATATGTATTTGCCGATTTGGTAGTAGGACAACAGTCCAATCACAATTAGTCGTCCACATTGTAATACACTTCACAACATCCCCCCGGGGGGTGAGGAGGGGGTACTTGACAAATTAAAGCTCTGTCCTAGAAATATTTTATTTTAGCCTCAAGTCGGGCGTTCGCAGTTTCAGGACCATTTTCCAATACAGTTGGCTTGCAAGTTATTTTATTTTGATCACCCAACTCCTCCACCTAAGAAATCTAAAGGTTTGCCCCTGAATGAATATACAAATACCTTTATTTTAATACGGCAACAACTTATACTTTAATGATAGCAAGTTCTTTTTGAGGGGGGTTGGAGGGGGGGGGGGGGGGGGGTTTCCACTCCTTAAACACCCTAGATAGAGCTCAGCTTAGATCATTTGTTTATTTCGATAAAGAAGCGCAAAAGATAACTGTACTTATCGAAAGCGTTTACTTGGGTTTATGAAACATGGGGAAAAATAAAAGTCCAAAGACAGCTAACAAACCTTCAAAGCCCCCCAAAATCGAGTCACGCACTTAATTATCCGCCCAACGTTCTGCTTAGATAATTATTTACAGCATTTGGCTGCCAGTTCCCCTTGAGAGATCTGTACAACAATGTGACCGTCAAATAACCTACTTTTAATTAAGAAGATTGTACGCTACAGGGCGCTAAACTTTAAATGCCAAGTGTAAATCATGCGCTTCACTTTGAATAGTCATGAAATAGCACTTTCCTTTGACATAACTTCCAGCAACAATTTGGGAAAGCATTGTCTTCCTTGTTAATTACTCCTTCATAATTGCTTCAGGAATGTTTCACGACTGAACGGAATAAATTTTAATCGCACGCCTAGAGTATTTGATGTTAGTCGTTGGCGTGAACGTGGTGCTGTGAAGGTCAGATTCAAAGTTCTGGCTTGTCGTCTTCTTGATCTGTATCAGTTTGGAAAAGACCAGGTTTGTTCTTCGTTCAAATGTCGTTTCGAATACATTTTATGTTCGCATTTACATTACAGCCAAATCAACATGAAAGCTGCTGGAAGTATTGATAGCAGCGACAATGCGGTGTTGAATATTCCCGTTGCTATAATTTCCATCGCGGATCCACGTCAGTTTGGACTTTACAAAATGAAACGATACTTATAGCTTCGGTCTGTGGCTTGTGACACAATGTTGATTTGGAGTAGAGCAAAGAAAAATCGTTTCATGCAACCTTTTTTCATTAAGTTTGTTCGTGCGTGCCGGAAAATTATATATGTAGAATTTTCTCAGGAGCTCAAATAATGAATGTCATAGATAGTAAAATAAGTCACTAGCACAAAGTTTTCACAGTTTTTACTTAGAAATCTACTGAACTAACTCCTTGTTTTTTCTTTTAAACAGTTTATTCTGTAGTGGAACGTCCCAAAGCCGCCATGTGCTATGCTTGAGAGTCAAGTCCTTTGACTAAACGATTTTGGTGTCGACTGAATCTTTACTGTTTTCAGTTCCTCGCAGGTATGGTGGCGTAACTATTTTGACTTGAGATGTAACTTGACTTTCGCCATGTTATCTGTTTTTGTTTTTGCACGGCCATGTTGAAATAGAAAAGGCGCACAGGGAAAGCTGAAAACTAGCTTTTGGTTCAAATTTTGTTTTAACATGCAACTGATAGTAATCAGTCTCAGGATGATTTTGGCTAACTTATTAGCAGATGAACTGATGTTGAAAGGATTAACCGTATTAACACAAACATGGCCAATGTTCAAACTTCAAGTTAAAAGCGCTAAGTATCTAACATTTGGCTACGTAAAAGGAATTCATAAAATTTATTGATTGAGGTTTACTGCTTTGTTCATTTAGGTCCATCAGAGGTTTATAAAACTATCCTGCTGTGTTGAACCGTTGTACGACTCAAGGCGTCCACTTCACTGAATAAAGAAGCGCAGATAAGTACACCTTATTACGAATTTGTCAGTAGCTTTCAGTTGAATGGTCACACTTAAGGATCAGTTTTATCCGCGGACTCAAAGTTAGGATCACATTCTACAGCATAATAAACAGCACCACTGGAAAGAACTGCCCAGTAGCTTTCATTTGAATGGTTACACTTAAGCATTTTCAGTTATCCACGAACTCAAAAGTTACAACCACCCTCTACAGCGTAACAAAAAGCACCGCAGGAATGTTACATTTGAATAGCTTGTATTTGTATGGTCACACTTTAGGACCTGATTTTATCCGCAAACTTAAAATATAAGATTCCAAAAAGCAAGTACTACTCACTGATAATTTGTAGTTCATTTTAATGGTCACACATTTAAGATTTCATCCACAGGCTCAGCAGTTTGAAACAGCTCTATAGCCTTTGATAGCTTTCATTTGAATGGTCAAACATTTAGTATTTATTTACGGACCCATGCAAAAGTTTGAAACACCACCACAGAAAAGTGGGCCTTGGCAGCTTTTATTTGAATGGTCAAACATTTAGGATTTATTTACGGACTCAAAAGTTTGAAACACTCTCACAGGAAAGTAGGCCTTGGTAGCTTTTATTTAAATGGTCAAACATTAAGATTTAGGATTTCATCCACGGTCTCAAATGTTTCAAACAGAATCACAGGAAAGTACGCCTTTGTAGCTTTCATTTCAATGGTCACACATCTAGGATATTACTGATTATTCAAGAAATCCGCCAAACGTTTGAAACAGAATCGATCACAGGATAGTTGGTCTTTGTAGCTTTCAATTCAATGGTCAAACTTTTAGGATTTCATCCACGGACTCACACGTGTGCCCAGAACGACAAGAAAGTACGCCTTTGGTGCTGGTCGTGCTGGCATTTGAATGGTCACCATTTAGGATTCCATATACTGCTCAAAGTAGTTTTGATTCGAAGGGTCGCGTAACACTGAAAGAAATGGTTACAGCTGCATGTTTACAAAATAATCCTCGGAGTTCATCAATTATAATCAAATCATTCAGTGACAATTGTTTGGAATTCGGCAATCGATTATAAATTTTATTATAGAAATCATCTCGCGATCTAATTGATGAATAGTTGTAACAATAAAACAGAAAATGGATTTCATCCTTGATATCAAGTTATTGAAACCACAGACAGAACAAAGTCTTTCATCTCTCGAGATTTCGTCATATCAGCCAGTTTCAATCTTAAGTTTGTGTTACTTATCCTTAGTTTCACTAAAGCTTTACTATTCGGATTGTTCCCAGTCAGATCTAAATATATCGAGGGCTTGTAATTGTTTTAAAAACGCTATAAAAGTTTAGTTTTTTGGTATATGTTATAAGCTATGTTTCCAATGTGCGATATATTTCTCGTTAGTCATGACATCTATATGGTGCTTGATCTTTTTAGCGTCATCAAGTGTATCAAGATTTAATTCAGAAAGATTATAATATTCAAGTATCTTCCTGGGCCGGGATTAGAATAAAAGCTAATTTTACCATTACAGTGGAGATTGGTCACGACTGTTTAACAAGAGAGTTTTCACCTTTACTTTGAAGATAACTTAGGTAATTAAGAATTTTTTTATTGATTTCAATGATCAGAGGGAAACGGCCAAGTTCTTCCCTGCATGCAATATTAGATGCCTTGTTGTTTACTTCTAGGTACCGTTTGCAGAACTGTTAGTGGTTTTTTTTTCAATTGGAGACTAGTGCCAAGACTTGAAATCAGATTTAATATATACACCCCAGGTTTCGCTATTGCAAGTCAAAGTTGGGGAAATCATAGTGTCAAAAACTTTGCATGCTATAGATGGTCTTAGCCTGCTAAAATCTGCGTGTCGTCTTAGGCTGAAAAGAGCATGAAGAGCCTTCTCCCTTAAGTGATCGATTGACATTGTGAAGTTTCCGGAAGAAGAAATGCAAGTCCCCAAATAGGTGTAATTTTAAACAACGTCTTCGTTGCCAATGTGAAATTTATAGTTAACAATTTTCTTTGCGCGCCGTTGGAAGATCATGACCTTGGTTTTGTTGGGATTTATCTTTAACATTCACGAACTGCGTTATGAAGACAGCGTATTAAGACAATTTTGCAATACTATGTTTGATCGTGATAATATGATGAAATCATCTGCATGTAAGAGAGAGTTTAATTTAGTTCCATTTGGTAGAACAAAAGGATCAGATAAAGTATTTAATTTCAAATTGGAATGGTGAGTCGTGATTTCATTTCGGCAGGAGCCATAATCGGGGACGGAGACCGTAACAACATGTCATTTCTTTAGAGCTGCCTGTCCCCATGTAAAGGACAATTTGGGCTATTTTTAGCAGAAATTGCGCTATCGCGTGTGACCTGCGCGTGTGTCTGCGCGGACGTCACGTTTAAAAAATTCAAAACAATGGTGGCCGAAATTTGTACTTTTAGGTTGGATTTTTCTCCAAAGTGAGCGCTTTTATACATTAAGACTCGCACAGAGAACACGATGCACTCAATTCTAGTTCAGGGAAAGTTTGAGTCAAGACATATATCACATGACCCGCACGAAAAAGACCGAAAGACGCCAAAATTGTGGCACTGTGGCGCTTGAGTTGAATGAATGAAATTAGCGAAGAAGTAAAAGTTGAAAAGTCGTTCCTGAGCTGCGATACTGATAGTCAGCTAATTCTTGCAGTCATTTCAAGCAAAATGGATCCAGTAAACTGCCTTAAAGCTATTTTGTTATGCTGGATTGCTAAAAAAGTCTAACAATGGACTGACCTGAACTGTTTGAGAAAATTTATAATTCAACTGAGGATGGTGTTGCTTATTTGTTTGCGGTGTTCATAAGGCTGACATGAAGAAATGGTTCAGTTTGCAGCTTGGAAACAAAAGAACTGACACATTCATCACGACCTTCTACAGTGGAAATGGAATTGCTCTTTTCTTGTGTGCAACAGTATGTAAACCGCTAAAATTAAGCTTTTTTAAAGGCTGTTAAAACATTTCTTCAATAAGCTTCATTCTTGACTAGGCCTAGACACAAATATCACGCAAAATCGCCTAAATATGTTGCCGGAAATTCCCAATTTCTTTTTCTAAATATCTAGAAAAACATTCTAAATATCTCGAAAAAGTTCTAAATATCTCTAAAATATCTGGCTTTATTCTCATAAATATTACAGTGATAACCTCAAAAAGTAGCCTGTCATCTGAAATGGCAACTAAACTCTCACTGGGACAATTTTCCATAAATTCGGCCTTGGACTTATTTTAGTACCCCGCAGCGGCGCAGCTTCCTAGAAGACTAGGGCAGCACAGTTACAGAGGGTACGTCATCTGGAACTGTATTCACTGCATTTGACCTTTCAGCATCCGCCATTTTGTTGAACAAGCAAACGCTAACATTAGACACGCATGGCATATATTATAAATGGAAAATGCTGCTTAATCTTATTACTGCAGGCCCATATGGAGAATTTGTTTTTGAATTTCTGTCAATTGCTGCCCTGATTAGCATTGAAATAGCTTTCTTTCTCAATTTTGCTAGAAAAAAAAAAGATTTTAATAATTTTTCCTTCAAAAATTCTAAATATCCCAATTTTTTTCTAAATATCATGAGATTTTCTAAATATCTAAAAATCTAAATATCTCAAAAAAATATCCGGATATTTGTGTCTAGTCCTATTCTTGACGTTTTCATGCGAAACCGGGATGAATTCAAGGTTTGAATTTTCATCGAGTTTTAACATTTGGTGATTGCTTTAAACATTCAGTTGGTTAGGACTGTCATGTCACCTTAAAATAAGGTAAAGATATTAATTCAATGTTGTCATTATTATTTTATTGGTTCAAAATATTTTTATTCACTTGTCACCTGTAAAAAAAAACGAGAAAGCGTAGTTTTGACCAATGATGCACCGCATTTTGGATGTGTTCAGATTAATTTGATTTCGTTATTCCGTTTGTTAGCCCTATCAGTTTTGATTTGTAGCTTGATTGGTGATAATTGAAGAGGTTTATAGCACAATTTGGTTGGAATTACGATAAAGATCAACTTGCAGCTAGAAAATTGAGTTAAGCTAAGCTTACGTCGCGTCTTGGGAAAACTTAACTTCTCTTTCAGGGCGTAAACTTGAAGGGTACATCTTCTTCGCGTAAGCTTACTTTGAATTCGTGATCATTTCACTTAACATATAAGATCTTATAAAAATTAACGTCACTGAAAATTAGTCTATTTTTTCAGCGGCCAATTCAAAGTAAGAATCCTGAGAATCATCTTCAATTTTTCTAAAAAGGTGAAGAATGTTTGCAAGCTTTCTATAAGCTTTATATTTGCTTCAATAGTATAAACTTACTGTCAGGGATATATCAGAATGTATTATTCATAAGCTGTGTCTTCTACTACTCAAATTAATAAACGCTAGCAAGTTGTAATAGTATCAAATAAGTTTATGTGTGTTTCAGAGGATTTTAGCGAACTTGCGCCGGTTGGTAGAAGCGGCCGCGTTGAGAAAATTTCTTATGATAGAGAGAGTGACCTCAAAGCAGCCTGTTCAGGTACTGGTAAGCCACTTCCATTCGAAGTATTTTTGGCTTGAGTTAGGAAAAATCGTAAACTGAATCAGTTATCAGTGTTTTCATTTGCGGAAAAATAATTGAAGCTTAGCCAAATGTCGTTAAGCTTAAGTTTTTCTGTCGGGAACGTCTTCTGACGGATGTCTCTCAGCCAAGTAAACAAGTATAAAAAAGACCATCACTGAATGACTTTTTCGATCATCTTAATCTGACACCAGTGTCTACTCTGTTGAGTGTACGGTAGATAAAAATTATTTGTCGTTTCAGTCACTTTGTTTCAGTAAACTTCTATTGTCCACGTAAAAACTTCATTTGCAATCAACAAGCCCGAAAGACTTTTATTTTCCATATAAGGTAGTATGTGCGCGCGCTCTCTTTGCGTCAAGGGTGGTGCAATTTCTGCTAAAAATAGCCCAACACGTCCTTAACATGGGTTTGCGTGGGCCCCACGCTTACGGTCTCAGTCTCTGATTATGGCTCCTGATTTCGGTTATTTTCCCGATTCTGAAATCATACGCCTCAGTACATGTCACTATCTCAATGTCCAGAAGTTTTATTAAGCACAGAGGAGGAACGACTGCCATTCCACAATGCATTGCATTTCGAAGTACATTATCGAATCTCGGATGACGTCATCAGTACAATTTGGCGTTGGATCAGTTCAGAACCCACGCGAGAGCGGCGCCATTGCATAATCGGAATAACGCGAGAAAGCGTTCGTTTGGGGGCTATTCTCATTCCGGAATACTTGGATTCCATTCCCGCTATTCTACTCCTGGGAGCAGAATAAGCCGGAATAGCCAGAATAATGACGTCATTCTTCCGCTGTAAACCAAGATGGCGTCGTGTTCTGGCGAAACTGTCGAGAGAAGGAAGGGGTTTTGGTAGGGGAGAGAAGAGACCATGTTATTAATTTCACAGTACAGGGAGCACGAGAAGCTCTTCAAAGATGTCAATTATAAGAAAAAAAGCGTGTGGGAGGTAATAACGGCGGGTATGACAGCGGAAAATCCAAACTTCAGCGCACGACCCGAGTAGGTTGAAGGAAAATGGAAATCCTTGACACTCGCATTCAGAAAGTGCTGCGACCACAACAACATTTCGGGAAATGACCGAAAGGAATGTCCTTTCTACAAGGAAATTGCAGAGTTCTACGGTTACAGGCCAAACGTTCGGCATAGCCCTGAATACGAACAGCCCTCTCACGACACTTTAACGTTTCTCCAAAACGAAAGAACGGTAGAAATTCCTCTACAATGTCGCTGTCATTTTCAGTCTCATACTCAGTCAACTCCTCCATGCAGAGGGACAACATAATAGCACGAACGGAAGCCGCCGTCGACGCCATCTTAATTGTTGACATCGCTTTCGTGACTTTCGTGACTAAAGTTGCTAAGCAACAAAAGAATCCGCTGACTATTTCGGGCAACAGACCGCAAGCGCACCGAATATCCGGAATAATCGTTCGTTTGGGAAATGGAAAACCAAGTTATTCCGGAATATATTCTTATTCTGGAATATCCCAAACGAACGCGCCCTAAGTATAGGTAATCATACGGTTTCGAGTTCAATTTGGGATTAATTTGCACGAGTGAGTTTTTTGAAAAAGCTCAAAATTGCACGAGCCGCTTACTTATTAATAATTATACATGAAAACATTTGCATCCATTTTTGTTTGGAATTTTTTTTTTGCAAAAATTTTTTTTGGAAAATTTTTTTTTTGGCAAAAAATAAAGAAAAAATTTTTTTTCGATTTGTAATTTGCACTGGTGTTACACTTTTTGCACCGGTGTTACACGTTTTGCACTGGTGTTACACTTGAACTGCACTGCTCTTAGCCAATCAGAATCGAGTAATTTTTTCATGTATATTATTAAGAACCGAAACTCTTTATGAAATTGTGTTCATTCCTTGCTTAAGGAAAGAATGTAAGAATTTACTAGCATCCGTGAGATTTACAAAACACTGAGCAACCATGAATCAGATTATCTGTTGGATGCCAAATCAAACGCTGTTACAAAACAATTAACGGAGGTTTATCCCAGCTCCACTGAGACACACTACTCAACCACAGAACTAACTAAGGAGCTAAAAATTATTGCAAGAATTCATGATTTCATTGCAGTGGAATTGCAGACTACGGGTTTTTGAGACTCGGATCCAAGACGCCTATATCCGTGATGCCGGAAACACTTTCTCACAAGTCTTGCACACCGCAGACTTTAGACATTAAATCACGGCCTGAGAAATTTAACGATCCTAGCACTTTCAAAGCGACAACAAACTTTAGCCGATAACTATTTATCTTGCAACAAAAGTGAGCCAAAGAAACCACAATATACAGCTGTTTCAATTAACGTTGTCGGATGAAAAAGGCGAAAAGCCAAGACCGCAAGGTAGTATGGGATTTTCATACAATGGCTATTAACCCTAACCCATACTACCTTGCGGTCTTGGCTTTAAGCTTTCATCCGACAACGTTAATTGAAATAGCTGTATGCCAATAGAGTTAGCATCGAACAACGAAATAAAATAATGCATATATTTAATCAGTTGAACCGGCATGGACGAAGGTTCTTCTCCGGTGGTGATTGCTGTGAAATCAACCCAAAAGTTTTCATATTTTTCTCTCTTCTGCGAAAGTAGTGGGCTTTCAATGCTGTAACGTAATTTATAATATATAACACGCGCAAGCAATCTCAAGGTCAAGCTTCTTGTAGGTCACGTACGCGAACAGTATTAGCTGCAATAGTTATTTTGATCTGTTTTGAATGAAGTCCAGAAATTTTCCCCGGGAAATTTTCATTGCTCTCTCTCTCTCTCAAGCGAATAAAAGAAAACTATAAAATATTAGGTTTGCCTGCGGTAATAACAAATTACAAAGCGAAATTTCTAAGCCGACTAGGTTTTAATACTGAAGCGTCCTATTTTTGTCGAGACAGACAAATTATATTCATAACGCGCAACTATCAGATAGTAACACATGAGAACTAGCGCTATTTTAAATGATACAAAGATGACAATTGTCGCAAAAATCTAATTTTAATCCTTGCAATGAGACATAAAGGACGATACAGTTGAATTCTTAGATGGGCAGGCTACTTTTCTTTTTGAGACAGATTTTATTTCACAATACAAAGCTTACACTACTTACAAATCAATACATATACTACTTACAGTACGATACTTACGCTACTTACAATACGATACTTACGCTACCTACTAAACAATTCTTACAATACTTACAGAACGATACTTACACTTCTTACAATATTTTTATAACATGCTTAAAACCTTATAGCTTGTATACGAAAAGAAAGTTATAGCGGTTGTTCCAAAAGAGGGAGGAGAGGCTCCCATTTTGTTGTGGAAAAAAAGTTTTTTGTTCCTTCTCGCAATAAATTGTCGATTTGATACGTTCTCTTACATTTTTCTAAAAACAGACTAATGGAGAGGGGGATTTATTAAGCTTAGAACGGTAAATAAAGTATTTACCCTCGAGAATGATGTAGTTAATAAGAACATTGTTGTTGACTGCACGGACAATTCCAAAGAAAATAATTATCCTTGATATCGAAAAGAGCGGATATAAGCTTTTGCGATATTGGGATGTTACTTCATTCCAAAAAGAGACACAATTTCACATTGGAAGAAGAAATGTTCTATCGTCTCTAACTCTTCATTGCAGAAATAGCATAGCGGCGAATCAACGTTTCTAAATTTGAAAAGCATTTTGTTTGTATAACAAATTCTATGAAGTATCTTGTATTGAAATTCTCTTAATTTAGTGTCTAGCGTTATTTGGAAGAATAGCGAGTACATTTTTTTCCAGTCTGGCTGTTAGTTCGCTGTGTTGCAGATTTCGTTGTATTTTTTTCATAGTTTAGAAATGAAATAATCATACACTGATCTAGCTTGGACCTTTTCTATATCTACTTTTTTCCCTTAAAGAAATAATGAAAATCTAGTGAGATCAACGAATTCTTGATTTGAACATAGTAGGCCTTGAAGGGTCAGGAGTCTCATTCGTTTCTAACACTCTGCGCCATTCTTTCGGAAGGGCATTGGCTAGACTAAACAGCAGAACATGGTCGAGAGGTAAGAGAATTGAGCGTAATGGTTCCCTAGAGTGCGATTCGAGTCAATGAGGCAACGAATCGTTATGAATCCGGACTTAATCAGCTTTTGGTTATAAACTGAACGAGATTCGATACTGGCAAATTTGTTGTTCCACAAAACTTGATATCTTAGTATAGGAGGAAGGATTATTGTGACTTAATGACGACCATGTCAAAATGCATTCTCTGTAGAAGCTAAGTCTGGAAGGATTAAAGATAATTTTGAATCATCAAAATTACATTGAGACAAGAATTTTCCTCCCACCTTCTTTAAATAAGATTCCAAAATAAACTTCCAGCTAGCTATGGTAGGAGCAAATTATTCTTTGAGCGGCAATCATCAAATCTAAATCTGGTATTTTGAGCCCACCTTTTTCAATTGGACTAATTAAGACAGCGCGTTTAACCTTATCGTTACCTTTCCAAATAAAAGAATAAAGTAGGATGTTTACTTTCTTTATGAATTCTTTTTTATTTGAGATCATCGTGAGCCTACATAAAATCTTCGGTAGCGCAAAAGATTTGATGACTTGTATTTTGCCTATTATGGTGAGGCTAAATTAATCTGCGTTCGCCCGGCGCAGCCGATCAGTGAATTATTGGTACAATATGACATACAGCGAATCGCTCCGTAGAACATCGCGAAGAAGCGACGTCGGTATTTAGGCGAAAGCTTCCCAAATCAGGCAGAGAACCACAGCAAAATCAAGTTAGAGCATTCAAAACATACCAAACGTTTTAGTTACCGTAAAAATATCTTTATTTTTGTGACGTCATCAAAATAAACAAACGCACTCGCGCCATTTTCGTGCCCATGCCTCGCGCGCCAAAAAACTATATGGAGCCACCTTAATACAATCTTTTTTCTTTCCGCTTGGTACAAATGTCACAGGACACCCAACACCAGATTAGGAAACGTCTCCTTCGTCGACGCAATTACTTGTAAACTAGAAATACGTGTCTCACAGAACCTCGTGAAATTCGGGCAGGGTGCACATACACTGGGTGCACCGCAAGTCGACGCAATTACTTGTAAACTTGAAATACGTGTCTCACAGAACCTCGTGAAGTTCGGGCAGGGTGCACATACACTGGGTGCACCGAAAGTCGACGCAATACACCTTATTCATAAATGGCGGCGGATTTATTATTCTTTTGTATTTATTTTAATTAGCCTCACAAGCCTCGTTAGCATGTGCAAAATTCAAAAGAATTTACACGCTAAAATGAGGCTAGTGAGGCAAATTAACATAGATATAAAAGAATCATGAATCGGTCGCCATTTATGAGTAAGGTGTATTACTTGTTAATATTAAAGGACCCTAGTCATCCAAAATGTACTGCGGGCTCAAACGGTGAAATCCGCCATTTTCGAATGTTTAATCACAGGTCTGAGTTCATTTGCTTCACAGGACATTACCGAAGTTGGATTAAGACGCTTTTATGGCCTTTTGGCTTTCTTGTTGTAATGAGTGGACATTTGTCTTTCAAGCTAGAGGTCTTTTAATCACTTTGGCAGCTTGAACAGTTTATTCTTTCTGTATTTTAAACGCAAACAGTTATTGTTTATTTAATTCTATTGTTCAATTAGATTTTCAGGTTAGCATTTGGTTTAAACTCCAGCGTAAAATTCATCGCGGGTTTTCGTAGGCACCTCATTGATTCTCCGGTTCGTTTTCGTCTTTGTTGACTTGCACTCGTGTCCTTTTTTCCCTAAATCTCCTAGTATTTTTCAGTTGTTAGAACTTTTGTCTGTTTGCGTATTTTGAATTTTGTTATACACCGAATGCAAATATGGCCGCCAGGCAATTTTTTGTTTGGCCAAGTTTTCAGAGAAATTGATGATATCACGTAAACAAGTGCTGCTAAGTGTATCATCTTGCAAAGTTTGAGTGTTCTTGGTTTAACGGTTGCAAAGTTATGGTTCACTGAAATTTTATACATTTGTATGAGAAAAGACATTCTATCCTGACTAGCCTCGCTTTCATGTTTTTCCCAAAATTTGATTGCCTATAACTTCTCCTAAAATAAGAATATGGCCTTGAAAATGCACACAATGACCTGATCTTTATCATTATTCAATTGCTTTTCTTTTCTTGAGAACCTGTCCAAACAAAAAAATGTTGGACGGCCATATTTGCATTCGGTGTATACTGTTCGAATCTTGTTTTATTTGTGTCCGCGATTTTCTTTCTGCATGGCTCCGCGAAATCCGTTTAGCTATCATAACCGTCAATCATTTTTAATTTCACCTTGTTGTACTGCCGGCCAATTTCAACTTTCTGCACTGTTTGGGATTAATTGATAGTATCTCAGCCAATCAGAACGCAGAAAGTTTTGCATGCATGTTATAAAGGTTGTAATCCATTGACTAAAACGTTTGAAACAGTACCGCATGAGTCGAAGTAGGTCTTTGTAGCTTTCATTCGAATGGTCACACATTCAACGTTTTATCCACGGACTGTAAATATTGAAAACGTACCAAAGGAAAAGTACGCCTTTGTAGCTTTCATTTAATTGATCACACATTTAGCTGGATTTTATCCACGGACTATTAATTTTGAAAAGAAGGTACCACAGGAGCGTTTGCATTTGTGGCTATCATTTGAATGATTACACATTCAGGATTTCACCTACCTTTTGGCTTTCATTTGATTTGTCGCATATTAAGGATTTCATATACGGACTGGAAACTTAGAACCACTACCATGGGAAGGTGTTACTTGACATGACTTTTGGTCACATGGTTTGGTATTTCATCCATATGGACTCAAGATTTACAATCAGTGCCACAGAAGTAAACGGCCTTTGTAACTTTTATTTGTAAATATCTTAAAAGAATATTTTGTCAAAGCCTTAGCGTTTTACAAGTGTTTTTTGTTCATTTATTTCAAGATAACTTTCAAGTCTGCACTAAGACGGTTGTATGAATCCAGTTGAGAAATCATCACGAATTTCCAAGCAGTCGAGTGACTTAAAGGTAAAATAAATCACATTTTTCGATGGGAATTTATGTTTATCATCTTTTGATTGACTTTTCCTTTGTGTTCTCGTTAGTTTTGGAGGCATGTTTAATAAAACGTGCTCAAATTCATTGGTGTTATCTTGAATTTCATCGAGGACAGCTCTGCCTCGATGCGCTATAAATGGTACGCGTTTTGCTTTTAAACATAAATTAATAGATATTTGAATGAAATTTTTCAAAAGAAGATTTTGTTGTCCATTTTTGTGTTTGTTCATTCATTACATAGGTTGAAAAGCGATTTTATGTAAACAAAACAAGACTTGGATTTTATAGTTGTAAACTTCACTCGCGTTTCCTTATGCAAATATGTTTGTTTACTATTTGCAATTTTGATTTCCAAATCAGTTTCTCGGGCAATTTTTGATACGCAACAAGTGCATTTTATTTAAGAAATAAAAAACGCGCCGAGTGCATTATTGAGTTATATAAGCACGTGGGAATTTTTAAGAACACGAGAGGAGTGCAGAGAAGCACGAGCCAAAGACGTCTCGTAAAGGCGAGTGCTTCTCGCACCTCTCGAGTGTTCTTAAAAATTCCCAAGTGTTTATATAACTCTACAATGCACGAGGAACAATTTTTTTATTTCTTTTATAAAATAAAAACGGTTATAATAAACTCGGTTTAACCAGTCATAGTACGCGCATTTCCTTGAGCATTTTATAATCGGAAATAAGTCATACTAGTTATTCTAGATCGAGAAAAAGTTGTTTTTGTGAACTTTTGTACGGTCCGGCTAAATGTACTGTGCAGACGGTCGCGTAATACTGTTTTTTTTTCTAGAATTGCTAAAATTGAAAGATAGCCCGGTCGTCAATCTTAATTCTTGTGCTTCCGACCTTTCACCTTTGTTAAGCTTATCATTGGCTTTCTGTTCAGAAAGCTTCGCTGTTAGGCTCAGTCTATCTATGCATAAATTTCTGTCACGCTGCGGTTGTTTTAGTTACAAAAATTCACTTTGCCACGCTTTAATAACTTCGCTTCAGATTGGTCGAAATTTTGACAGGTGAAGTCATGCTTGAATATTTATGCACTCTTTATATATATTACAAGAACTGCTTCACGAGTTTTTCGTATTTCATTAAACTCTAGCTACTGTTAGAAACTTTATAAAAGAACGAAGCAAAACATAGACGTCGCCATGATTTTGCTGTTATCCGCAGGCTCATATGGTTGAAAGGTTTCGACATACGCTGTCGCCGTTTTGTTTGCTCTTGACGACTTCGAAAGCTGCGAAAGCTACCAAACGGCCACCAAACGTTTTTTTTGTCAGTTTTGTCGGCACAGGAGAATTTTAAATCACAGGTCTGAGTTCATTTGCTCCACAGGACATTTCCGAGGTTCGATTTAGACGCTTTTATGGCCTTTCTGCTTATTTGTTGAAGGAGTGGCCTTTTAATCACTTTGGTAGCTTCTTTAACATTCGATTCTTGAACAGAAGAACTATAGTAAACTTCATTGTTCTGCGGCATAGGCTCTTTCCCACATAGAATATCTTTGGTTTTAAGAATAGTGGAGCGGCTGATGGTTCATAATTATATTTCAGTATAAAAATAAAGAAAATCCATTTGCGTCAATTAAATTTTAGGAAATGTTCGTGCTTAACCAATCAGAATAGCAGAAGACAATAGCTAATAATTTTGCTTCTTTGATGAAGTTCCCTAAATATAATATCTTTTAAAACTTGCATGTTGTGCGATTGGGTTTCAAATTACTTGAAACCTTAAAAAAAATAGACAAAATGCATCTCGAACCTTAACTTTTTAGCAGTTTTTTTAGTCTAGGCCAATGAGATCACTAGTTGTAACAATGAAAAAAGCTGACATTCCATCGTACATTGCCGTTCAGCGCTATCCTTCTTATGCGGATCATTATTTAATATTCTTTCTATTTTAAACGTAAAAAGTCATTTTTTATTGTAATTCTATTGTTCAATTAGATTCTCAGGTTAGCATTTGGTTTAAACTCCAGCGTAAACTGATTCATCGCGGGTTTTCGTCAGCGCCTCATTGATTCTCCGATTCGTTTTCTTTGTTGACTTCGTGTCGTTTTTTCCCAAATCTCCTAGTATTTCTCAGTTGTTAAACTTTTGTCTGTTTGCGTATTTTGAATTTTCTTTTAAGGCTTTTTAATAGAATTCCGTTATACTGTTTGAATCTTGTTTTATTTGTGTCCGCCATGTTTGTTTATGCATGGCTCCGCGAAATCCGTTCAGCTATCATAACTTTTCACTTTGTTGCACTGCAAATTCACCTTTTTGCACTACCAATTTCAACTTTCCGCACTGTTTGGGATTAACTGACTCTCTCTAAGCCAATCAGAACGCAGAAATTTTTGCATGTATATTATTAAGGATGTTATCCATAGGCTAAAACGTTGAGTCGAAGAGACCTTTGTAGCTTTCATTCAATGATGGTCACACTAAAAGGTTAAATTGGAACAGTTGATGTTTAGTAACCGCTGAAAAAGTTGTCGGCGTGTGTAACCTACATAACTTTCAGCTGCACCGCACAGATCATATCTGAATTCGCAAACAACGCATGGTTGGGCTTCTGCTACTTTGATCTCCGGCATCGGCAATTTTTTGCACGTAAACACTGGCCGTAGATCGCTGTTTATTTTCTTTCCAAGACGGAAAACTGTCTTCGCAAAGCAAAACCATTTACCTAATTAACATCCTCTACATTTCACATTGTTTTTCTTTTTAATCACATGCATTAAGACAAGACACGCGATTTATTATAATATAATGAACACACAACAATCTGACTTTCGCTACACGAATTTGAAAATTACCTTATAATAATAGCATTTTTATACAACACACAAAGTTAATTCATGTTTGTCTTCTTCTTTCGAACAGCACATTCTGTTGGACCAGCACTGGTGTTTAGAAAACTGAGTTCTTGGATTTTACTGCTGGTTTGATACCTTAAAGATTAGCTCAAGTCTACGAATGAAACATTTGCTCCTGCAGAAGATAGATTATGAGAAAGGTAGTAGTAACAAGAGCCAAATACAACAGTCCACTGTTGTAGAAAAAGACAGTAACTTTCAAGATAAGGAAAAAAACTGTATACCTAGCAACATTTTTCTCCGATTATCCACTGATTTAGAAAAGACTTCGAGAGCAGAATAAAGAAACTATTTCAAAACAATCTCTTAAGGGCCTTTTAGTAAAGTTCCAAGATAATAACTTCTTCTCCATGATAAATAATAAACTGCCGTTAAGCCTTTGCTAGCTTACGCGGCTAACCATTGTGTCTGGCTACTTAATTTGTGACACTTGACGGGACTTCTTCCGCAGCCGTAGGGGGAGGGGGACGGTAGGGGAAAGGGACTTTCCTCCTGCCCTCTTCCGCAGCCGTAGGGGGAGGGGGACGGTAGGGGAAAGGGACTTTCCTCCTGCCCTCTTCCGCAGCCGTAGGGGGAGGGGGACGGTAGGGGAAAGGGACTTTCCTCCTGCCCTCTTCCGCAGCCGTAGGGGGAGGGGGACGGTAGGGGAAAGGGACTTTCCTCCTGCCCTCTTCCGCAGCCGTAGGGGGAGGGGGACGGTAGGGGAAAGGGACTTTCCTCCTGCCCTCTTCCGCAGCCGTAGGGGGAGGGGGACGGTAGGGGAAAGGGACTTTCCTCCTGCCCTCTTCCGCAGCCGTAGGGGGAGGGGGACGGTAGGGGAAAGGGACTTTCCTCCTGCCCTCTTCCGCAGCCGTAGGGGGAGGGGGACGGTAGGGGAAAGGGACTTTCCTCCTGCCCTCTTCCGCAGCCGTAGGGGGAGGGGGACGGTAGGGGAAAGGGACTTTCCTCCTGCCCTCTTCCGCAGCCGTAGGGGGAGGGGGACGGTAGGGGAAAGGGACTTTCCTCCTGCCCTCTTCCGCAGCCGTAGGGGGAGGGGGACGGTAGGGGAAAGGGACTTTCCTCCTGCCCTCTTCCGCAGCCGTAGGGGGAGGGGGACGGTAGGGGAAAGGGACTTTCCTCCTGCCCTCTTCCGCAGCCGTAGGGGGAGGGGGACGGTAGGGGAAAGGGACTTTCCTCCTGCCCTCTTCCGCAGCCGTAGGGGGAGGGGGACGGTAGGGGAAAGGGACTTTCCTCCTGCCCTCTTCCGCAGCCGTAGGGGGAGGGGGACGGTAGGGGAAAGGGACTTTCCTCCTGCCCTCTTGCGCAGCCGTAGGGGGAGGGGGACGGTAGGGGAAAGGGACTTTCCTCCTGCCCTCTTGCGCAGCCGTAGGGGGAGGGGGACGGTAGGGGAAAGGGACTTTCCTCCTGCCCTCTTGCGCAGCCGTAGGGGGAGGGGGACGGTAGGGGAAAGGGACTTTCCTCCTGCCCTCTTGCGCAGCCGTAGGGGGAGGGGGACGGTAGGGGAAAGGGACTTTCCTCCTGCCCTCTTGCGCAGCCGTAGGGGGAGGGGGACGGTAGGGGAAAGGGACTTTCCTCCTGCCCTCTTGCGCAGCCGTAGGGGGAGGGGGACGGTAGGGGAAAGGGACTTTCCTCCTGCCCTCTTGCGCAGCCGTAGGGGGAGGGGGACGGTAGGGGAAAGGGACTTTCCTCCTGCCCTCTTGCGCAGCCGTAGGGGGAGGGGGACGGTAGGGGAAAGGGACTTTCCTCCTGCCCTCTTGCGCAGCCGTAGGGGGAGGGGGACGGTAGGGGAAAGGGACTTTCCTCCTGCCCTCTTGCGCAGCCGTAGGGGGAGGGGGACGGTAGGGGAAAGGGACTTTCCTCCTGCCCTCTTGCGCAGCCGTAGGGGGAGGGGGACGGTAGGGGAAAGGGACTTTCCTCCTGCCCTCTTGCGCAGCCGTAGGGGGAGGGGGACGGTAGGGGAAAGGGACTTTCCTCCTGCCCTCTTGCGCAGCCGTAGGGGGAGGGGGACGGTAGGGGAAAGGGACTTTCCTCCTGCCCTCTTGCGCAGCCGTAGGGGGAGGGGGACGGTAGGGGAAAGGGACTTTCCTCCTGCCCTCTTGCGCAGCCGTAGGGGGAGGGGGACGGTAGGGGAAAGGGACTTTCCTCCTGCCCTCTTGCGCAGCCGTAGGGGGAGGGGGACGGTAGGGGAAAGGGACTTTCCTCCTGCCCTCTTGCGCAGCCGTAGGGGGAGGGGGACGGTAGGGGAAAGGGACTTTCCTCCTGCCCTCTTGCGCAGCCGTAGGGGGAGGGGGACGGTAGGGGAAAGGGACTTTCCTCCTGCCCTCTTGCGCAGCCGTAGGGGGAGGGGGACGGTAGGGGAAAGGGACTTTCCTCCTGCCCTCTTGCGCAGCCGTAGGGGGAGGGGGACGGTAGGGGAAAGGGACTTTCCTCCTGCCCTCTTGCGCAGCCGTAGGGGGAGGGGGACGGTAGGGGAAAGGGACTTTCCTCCTGCCCTCTTGCGCAGCCGTAGGGGGAGGGGGACGGTAGGGGAAAGGGACTTTCCTCCTGCCCTCTTGCGCAGCCGTAGGGGGAGGGGGACGGTAGGGGAAAGGGACTTTCCTCCTGCCCTCCTGCGCAGCCGTAGGGGGAGGGGGACGGTAGGGGAAAGGGACTTTCCTCCTGCCCTCTTGCGCAGCCGTAGGGGGAGGGGGACGGTAGGGGAAAGGGACTTTCCTCCTGCCCTCTTGCGCAGCCGTAGGGGGAGGGGGACGGTAGGGGAAAGGGACTTTCCTCCTGCCCTCTTGCGCAGCCGTAGGGGGAGGGGGACGGTAGGGGAAAGGGACTTTCCTCCTGCCCTCTTGCGCAGCCGTAGGGGGAGGGGGACGGTAGGGGAAAGGGACTTTCCTCCTGCCCTCTTGCGCAGCCGTAGGGGGAGGGGGACGGTAGGGGAAAGGGACTTTCCTCCTGCCCTCTTGCGCAGCCGTAGGGGGAGGGGGACGGTAGGGGAAAGGGACTTTCCTCCTGCCCTCTTGCGCAGCCGTAGGGGGAGGGGGACGGTAGGGGAAAGGGACTTTCCTCCTGCCCTCTTGCGCAGCCGTAGGGGGAGGGGGACGGTAGGGGAAAGGGACTTTCCTCCTGCCCTCTTGCGCAGCCGTAGGGGGAGGGGGACGGTAGGGGAAAGGGACTTTCCTCCTGCCCTCTTGCGCAGCCGTAGGGGGAGGGGGACGGTAGGGGAAAGGGACTTTCCTCCTGCCCTCTTGCGCAGCCGTAGGGGGAGGGGGACGGTAGGGGAAAGGGACTTTCCTCCTGCCCTCTTGCGCAGCCGTAGGGGGAGGGGGACGGTAGGGGAAAGGGACTTTCCTCCTGCCCTCTTGCGCAGCCGTAGGGGGAGGGGGACGGTAGGGGAAAGGGACTTTCCTCCTGCCCTCTTGCGCAGCCGTAGGGGGAGGGGGACGGTAGGGGAAAGGGACTTTCCTCCTGCCCTCTTGCGCAGCCGTAGGGGGAGGGGGACGGTAGGGGAAAGGGACTTTCCTCCTGCCCTCTTGCGCAGCCGTAGGGGGAGGGGGACGGTAGGGGAAAGGGACTTTCCTCCTGCCCTCTTGCGCAGCCGTAGGGGGAGGGGGACGGTAGGGGAAAGGGACTTTCCTCCTGCCCTCTTGCGCAGCCGTAGGGGGAGGGGGACGGTAGGGGAAAGGGACTTTCCTCCTGCCCTCTTGCGCAGCCGTAGGGGGAGGGGGACGGTAGGGGAAAGGGACTTTCCTCCTGCCCTCTTGCGCAGCCGTAGGGGGAGGGGGACGGTAGGGGAAAGGGACTTTCCTCCTGCCCTCTTGCGCAGCCGTAGGGGGAGGGGGACGGTAGGGGAAAGGGACTTTCCTCCTGCCCTCTTGCGCAGCCGTAGGGGGAGGGGGACGGTAGGGGAAAGGGACTTTCCTCCTGCCCTCTTGCGCAGCCGTAGGGGGAGGGGGACGGTAGGGGAAAGGGACTTTCCTCCTGCCCTCTTGCGCAGCCGTAGGGGGAGGGGGACGGTAGGGGAAAGGGACTTTCCTCCTGCCCTCTTGCGCAGCCGTAGGGGGAGGGGGACGGTAGGGGAAAGGGACTTTCCTCCTGCCCTCTTGCGCAGCCGTAGGGGGAGGGGGACGGTAGGGGAAAGGGACTTTCCTCCTGCCCTCTTGCGCAGCCGTAGGGGGAGGGGGACGGTAGGGGAAAGGGACTTTCCTCCTGCCCTCCTGCGCAGCCGTAGGGGGAGGGGGACGGTAGGGGAAAGGGACTTTCCTCCTGCCCTCTTGCGCAGCCGTAGGGGGAGGGGGACGGTAGGGGAAAGGGACTTTCCTCCTGCCCTCTTGCGCAGCCGTAGGGGGAGGGGGACGGTAGGGGAAAGGGACTTTCCTCCTGCCCTCTTGCGCAGCCGTAGGGGGAGGGGGACGGTAGGGGAAAGGGACTTTCCTCCTGCCCTCTTGCGCAGCCGTAGGGGGAGGGGGACGGTAGGGGAAAGGGACTTTCCTCCTGCCCTCTTGCGCAGCCGTAGGGGGAGGGGGACGGTAGGGGAAAGGGACTTTCCTCCTGCCCTCTTGCGCAGCCGTAGGGGGAGGGGGACGGTAGGGGAAAGGGACTTTCCTCCTGCCCTCTTGCGCAGCCGTAGGGGGAGGGGGACGGTAGGGGAAAGGGACTTTCCTCCTGCCCTCTTGCGCAGCCGTAGGGGGAGGGGGACGGTAGGGGAAAGGGACTTTCCTCCTGCCCTCTTGCGCAGCCGTAGGGGGAGGGGGACGGTAGGGGAAAGGGACTTTCCTCCTGCCCTCTTGCGCAGCCGTAGGGGGAGGGGGACGGTAGGGGAAAGGGACTTTCCTCCTGCCCTCTTGCGCAGCCGTAGGGGGAGGGGGACGGTAGGGGAAAGGGACTTTCCTCCTGCCCTCTTGCGCAGCCGTAGGGGGAGGGGGACGGTAGGGGAAAGGGACTTTCCTCCTGCCCTCTTGCGCAGCCGTAGGGGGAGGGGGACGGTAGGGGAAAGGGACTTTCCTCCTGCCCTCTTGCGCAGCCGTAGGGGGAGGGGGACGGTAGGGGAAAGGGACTTTCCTCCTGCCCTCTTGCGCAGCCGTAGGGGGAGGGGGACGGTAGGGGAAAGGGACTTTCCTCCTGCCCTCTTGCGCAGCCGTAGGGGGAGGGGGACGGTAGGGGAAAGGGACTTTCCTCCTGCCCTCTTGCGCAGCCGTAGGGGGAGGGGGACGGTAGGGGAAAGGGACTTTCCTCCTGCCCTCTTGCGCAGCCGTAGGGGGAGGGGGACGGTAGGGGAAAGGGACTTTCCTCCTGCCCTCTTGCGCAGCCGTAGGGGGAGGGGGACGGTAGGGGAAAGGGACTTTCCTCCTGCCCTCTTGCGCAGCCGTAGGGGGAGGGGGACGGTAGGGGAAAGGGACTTTCCTCCTGCCCTCTTGCGCAGCCGTAGGGGGAGGGGGACGGTAGGGGAAAGGGACTTTCCTCCTGCCCTCTTGCGCAGCCGTAGGGGGAGGGGGACGGTAGGGGAAAGGGACTTTCCTCCTGCCCTCTTGCGCAGCCGTAGGGGGAGGGGGACGGTAGGGGAAAGGGACTTTCCTCCTGCCCTCTTGCGCAGCCGTAGGGGGAGGGGGACGGTAGGGGAAAGGGACTTTCCTCCTGCCCTCTTGCGCAGCCGTAGGGGGAGGGGGACGGTAGGGGAAAGGGACTTTCCTCCTGCCCTCTTGCGCAGCCGTAGGGGGAGGGGGACGGTAGGGGAAAGGGACTTTCCTCCTGCCCTCTTGCGCAGCCGTAGGGGGAGGGGGACGGTAGGGGAAAGGGACTTTCCTCCTGCCCTCTTGCGCAGCCGTAGGGGGAGGGGGACGGTAGGGGAAAGGGACTTTCCTCCTGCCCTCTTGCGCAGCCGTAGGGGGAGGGGGACGGTAGGGGAAAGGGACTTTCCTCCTGCCCTCTTGCGCAGCCGTAGGGGGAGGGGGACGGTAGGGGAAAGGGACTTTCCTCCTGCCCTCTTGCGCAGCCGTAGGGGGAGGGGGACGGTAGGGGAAAGGGACTTTCCTCCTGCCCTCTTGCGCAGCCGTAGGGGGAGGGGGACGGTAGGGGAAAGGGACTTTCCTCCTGCCCTCTTGCGCAGCCGTAGGGGGAGGGGGACGGTAGGGGAAAGGGACTTTCCTCCTGCCCTCTTGCGCAGCCGTAGGGGGAGGGGGACGGTAGGGGAAAGGGACTTTCCTCCTGCCCTCTTGCGCAGCCGTAGGGGGAGGGGGACGGTAGGGGAAAGGGACTTTCCTCCTGCCCTCTTGCGCAGCCGTAGGGGGAGGGGGACGGTAGGGGAAAGGGACTTTCCTCCTGCCCTCTTGCGCAGCCGTAGGGGGAGGGGGACGGTAGGGGAAAGGGACTTTCCTCCTGCCCTCTTGCGCAGCCGTAGGGGGAGGGGGACGGTAGGGGAAAGGGACTTTCCTCCTGCCCTCTTGCGCAGCCGTAGGGGGAGGGGGACGGTAGGGGAAAGGGACTTTCCTCCTGCCCTCTTGCGCAGCCGTAGGGGGAGGGGGACGGTAGGGGAAAGGGACTTTCCTCCTGCCCTCTTGCGCAGCCGTAGGGGGAGGGGGACGGTAGGGGAAAGGGACTTTCCTCCTGCCCTCTTGCGCAGCCGTAGGGGGAGGGGGACGGTAGGGGAAAGGGACTTTCCTCCTGCCCTCTTGCGCAGCCGTAGGGGGAGGGGGACGGTAGGGGAAAGGGACTTTCCTCCTGCCCTCTTGCGCAGCCGTAGGGGGAGGGGGACGGTAGGGGAAAGGGACTTTCCTCCTGCCCTCTTGCGCAGCCGTAGGGGGAGGGGGACGGTAGGGGAAAGGGACTTTCCTCCTGCCCTCTTGCGCAGCCGTAGGGGGAGGGGGACGGTAGGGGAAAGGGACTTTCCTCCTGCCCTCTTGCGCAGCCGTAGGGGGAGGGGGACGGTAGGGGAAAGGGACTTTCCTCCTGCCCTCTTGCGCAGCCGTAGGGGGAGGGGGACGGTAGGGGAAAGGGACTTTCCTCCTGCCCTCTTGCGCAGCCGTAGGGGGAGGGGGACGGTAGGGGAAAGGGACTTTCCTCCTGCCCTCTTGCGCAGCCGTAGGGGGAGGGGGACGGTAGGGGAAAGGGACTTTCCTCCTGCCCTCTTGCGCAGCCGTAGGGGGAGGGGGACGGTAGGGGAAAGGGACTTTCCTCCTGCCCTCTTGCGCAGCCGTAGGGGGAGGGGGACGGTAGGGGAAAGGGACTTTCCTCCTGCCCTCTTGCGCAGCCGTAGGGGGAGGGGGACGGTAGGGGAAAGGGACTTTCCTCCTGCCCTCTTGCGCAGCCGTAGGGGGAGGGGGACGGTAGGGGAAAGGGACTTTCCTCCTGCCCTCTTGCGCAGCCGTAGGGGGAGGGGGACGGTAGGGGAAAGGGACTTTCCTCCTGCCCTCTTGCGCAGCCGTAGGGGGAGGGGGACGGTAGGGGAAAGGGACTTTCCTCCTGCCCTCTTGCGCAGCCGTAGGGGGAGGGGGACGGTAGGGGAAAGGGACTTTCCTCCTGCCCTCTTGCGCAGCCGTAGGGGGAGGGGGACGGTAGGGGAAAGGGACTTTCCTCCTGCCCTCTTGCGCAGCCGTAGGGGGAGGGGGACGGTAGGGGAAAGGGACTTTCCTCCTGCCCTCTTGCGCAGCCGTAGGGGGAGGGGGACGGTAGGGGAAAGGGACTTTCCTCCTGCCCTCTTGCGCAGCCGTAGGGGGAGGGGGACGGTAGGGGAAAGGGACTTTCCTCCTGCCCTCTTGCGCAGCCGTAGGGGGAGGGGGACGGTAGGGGAAAGGGACTTTCCTCCTGCCCTCTTGCGCAGCCGTAGGGGGAGGGGGACGGTAGGGGAAAGGGACTTTCCTCCTGCCCTCTTGCGCAGCCGTAGGGGGAGGGGGACGGTAGGGGAAAGGGACTTTCCTCCTGCCCTCTTGCGCAGCCGTAGGGGGAGGGGGACGGTAGGGGAAAGGGACTTTCCTCCTGCCCTCTTGCGCAGCCGTAGGGGGAGGGGGACGGTAGGGGAAAGGGACTTTCCTCCTGCCCTCTTGCGCAGCCGTAGGGGGAGGGGGACGGTAGGGGAAAGGGACTTTCCTCCTGCCCTCTTGCGCAGCCGTAGGGGGAGGGGGACGGTAGGGGAAAGGGACTTTCCTCCTGCCCTCTTGCGCAGCCGTAGGGGGAGGGGGACGGTAGGGGAAAGGGACTTTCCTCCTGCCCTCTTGCGCAGCCGTAGGGGGAGGGGGACGGTAGGGGAAAGGGACTTTCCTCCTGCCCTCTTGCGCAGCCGTAGGGGGAGGGGGACGGTAGGGGAAAGGGACTTTCCTCCTGCCCTCTTGCGCAGCCGTAGGGGGAGGGGGACGGTAGGGGAAAGGGACTTTCCTCCTGCCCTCTTGCGCAGCCGTAGGGGGAGGGGGACGGTAGGGGAAAGGGACTTTCCTCCTGCCCTCTTGCGCAGCCGTAGGGGGAGGGGGACGGTAGGGGAAAGGGACTTTCCTCCTGCCCTCTTGCGCAGCCGTAGGGGGAGGGGGACGGTAGGGGAAAGGGACTTTCCTCCTGCCCTCTTGCGCAGCCGTAGGGGGAGGGGGACGGTAGGGGAAAGGGACTTTCCTCCTGCCCTCTTGCGCAGCCGTAGGGGGAGGGGGACGGTAGGGGAAAGGGACTTTCCTCCTGCCCTCTTGCGCAGCCGTAGGGGGAGGGGGACGGTAGGGGAAAGGGACTTTCCTCCTGCCCTCTTGCGCAGCCGTAGGGGGAGGGGGACGGTAGGGGAAAGGGACTTTCCTCCTGCCCTCTTGCGCAGCCGTAGGGGGAGGGGGACGGTAGGGGAAAGGGACTTTCCTCCTGCCCTCTTGCGCAGCCGTAGGGGGAGGGGGACGGTAGGGGAAAGGGACTTTCCTCCTGCCCTCTTGCGCAGCCGTAGGGGGAGGGGGACGGTAGGGGAAAGGGACTTTCCTCCTGCCCTCTTGCGCAGCCGTAGGGGGAGGGGGACGGTAGGGGAAAGGGACTTTCCTCCTGCCCTCTTGCGCAGCCGTAGGGGGAGGGGGACGGTAGGGGAAAGGGACTTTCCTCCTGCCCTCTTGCGCAGCCGTAGGGGGAGGGGGACGGTAGGGGAAAGGGACTTTCCTCCTGCCCTCTTGCGCAGCCGTAGGGGGAGGGGGACGGTAGGGGAAAGGGACTTTCCTCCTGCCCTCTTGCGCAGCCGTAGGGGGAGGGGGACGGTAGGGGAAAGGGACTTTCCTCCTGCCCTCTTGCGCAGCCGTAGGGGGAGGGGGACGGTAGGGGAAAGGGACTTTCCTCCTGCCCTCTTGCGCAGCCGTAGGGGGAGGGGGACGGTAGGGGAAAGGGACTTTCCTCCTGCCCTCTTGCGCAGCCGTAGGGGGAGGGGGACGGTAGGGGAAAGGGACTTTCCTCCTGCCCTCTTGCGCAGCCGTAGGGGGAGGGGGACGGTAGGGGAAAGGGACTTTCCTCCTGCCCTCTTGCGCAGCCGTAGGGGGAGGGGGACGGTAGGGGAAAGGGACTTTCCTCCTGCCCTCTTGCGCAGCCGTAGGGGGAGGGGGACGGTAGGGGAAAGGGACTTTCCTCCTGCCCTCTTGCGCAGCCGTAGGGGGAGGGGGACGGTAGGGGAAAGGGACTTTCCTCCTGCCCTCTTGCGCAGCCGTAGGGGGAGGGGGACGGTAGGGGAAAGGGACTTTCCTCCTGCCCTCTTGCGCAGCCGTAGGGGGAGGGGGACGGTAGGGGAAAGGGACTTTCCTCCTGCCCTCTTGCGCAGCCGTAGGGGGAGGGGGACGGTAGGGGAAAGGGACTTTCCTCCTGCCCTCTTCCGCAGCCGTAGGGGGAGGGGGACGGTAGGGGAAAGGGACTTTCCTCCTGCCCTCCGGGTTTAATTTATTCATATTTCATGTTCCTGTGTGATCGTGCTTATTTTAAGTTTGGTTGGTCAGATTCCCACCCATGCTTTCATTTGTAATTTATTGATTTTTGTGGAGTTAAAGATAACCCTGGTATTCCTTTAGACGGAAGGCAGGAAAATTTGTACCCATGCTTTCATCCATTCCCACCTATTTCTCCCGCAGCCGTAAGGCAGGGGAAAGGGACTTTCTTCCGCCCTTATCCGGCAGCTTGAGGACGAGGGGGATGGGATGGTTAAGGGACTTTCCTCCACCATTCCAGGGTTTAATTTATTCATTTTTAGTGTAGTTACAGATAACGCTTTTATTTCGTTGGACGGAACGCAGGAAAACGGGCTGGAAAATGTCTAGGTGTGTTATTGTGCAGAAAACGGGTAAACGTTTATGCGCGTAGGTTGCCTGGAAAATTAGTTACATCCAGTAGCATGAAATTTTATGAAACTGCATTTGTTGCGTTTGGTTTATTCACCACCAACATAGTAATTATGGAGGCCTAACCATTTTGACCTGACTGATCGCAGGTTAGGCTGTTTTTCTTTCCATGGGTACCTAGGGGATCCTGACCTGGAACAAAGCATGATAAACACCTTACAACAAACAGCTTGATTTGTTTTTGTCAACGGAGATTCTGTATTAGCTTCATTTGTGGTTTATGAAAGACAGTTTAAAGTTACGAGAGCTAACGATTCCTACATATACTGTAAAAATAAGTTTCTTTTTCGTAATGGGAGGGACCAGCTGTAGGGAAACTATAAAAACTGCGAAATGAAACGTTTCCATCACTTCCCAGGTACATTGATACGTGCATGTGACTTAAAAAATCAGGTTATTAACAGCTCATGAGTAGTTCGAGGCGGTACGCACCTCTCGGAACGCCTCACAAGATTGGCTAAGAAAACAATAGAACAAACAACAGAACAATGGACCCTAGACCTAAAAACAATACAAGTGCGTGATAACCAGGTCCAATGAAATTAGAGGTTCTGAAGAGGTGCGTGGCTACTGAGTAGTTCTGTGTTAACTTAATTAACGCAAATTATTTGCAGTGAAGACTGGCGACTTGTCGGCGTTTGCTGCAATAGGCCATTTTAAGATGGCGTCATTTAACTACAACTAATAGAATCCTTCAGTGGCTGCAGTCACATCTGCGCTACTAACTATAGTTAAGACGGGGATAACTATAGTTAGCTATTTCGGTCATGTGACCGCTTCTCTGTTCGCTCTAACTATAGTTAGAAAATTTACGCCTCGGTGATCCAAAACAATACAGACTAACTATAGTTATACCCAAGCAGGGTTCATGGGTTAGGGCCTGGTCGCACTACAGTCAAAAACAAAAATTAGCCCGTGCAAAATGACATAAAAACAAAAACATTCCACAAAAAGCGTGTACCACCGGAGAGGTTTCTTTTGTTTTCCTCGATTTTTGCACGGGCGGATTTTTGATTTTGATTGTAGTGCGACCAGGCCCATGTGACAATCCTTTTCGCACGTGCGAGATGAGCATATATAAATATGCAAAATAAAAACCAAGCGTGAAGTGAGGGGGAAACCAAAAACAACAAACAAAAAATTTAAATACAACAAGGTAGCAACACGTGTACCCGGCGTCGAGCATCCGTTAAAATTCTCAGCTAGGTTATTTATCATTTTTCTCCGCGACGGTTTGCCGCACGAAAAAAAATAAATAAGAAGAAAAACTAGACACTCTTTACGTCGGTCAACCATGTTGACATTTCACGGAAGTTAACTGCGTGGTGTGACCGCAAAGTCGACCGAAAGCACTAACTACAGTTAGGTATGACGTCAGATAACTTGAGACTAACTTAAGTTAAACTTTAGTTACGTCGTAGATGTGACCGCAGCCAGTGTCTTGTTTTCCAAACAATGGCTATTGTTATTTAAACCTCAGTGGGATTACAAAATTCTAATAGGAAAGGAAAAACGAAATCAACTCTGGAAGTTGTAGCAAAATAACGTCATCGTGAAAATGGGCTGTTCTGAGGCACGCCCCTTCAACAGAGTTTCCTTTAAGGTGGCTCCAAGTAGTTTTTTGGAGTCACACTTGCCTTTTTGAATGCTCTTATACATAATCTTACTTTAGTTCAATGAATCTGAATTTGATACCAGATGTTGGGCTTGGATGAAAGTTTTGTATGATGCTCTTTTATGCTAATCAGTGTTTCCATAGCAATGGTCAACAAACATGGCAAAAAAGAAACAGTTTTTACTAATTATCTTTCAATTTTGGGGTACCCGCGATAAGCAAATAAATGCACTATAATCTACACAGTGTAGCACACTAAATGGGAAAATTTCAAACAAATTAAACTGTTCGATTTTGAATAAATCGCTGAAACATTTTAAACACGTTTTTTCATGTTTGAAATATAAGCGGTCAAAACATTCCATAGGTCTCGCAAATTGTCATTAAATTACCACAGAAAGTTTCCTCAGACGTAAATTATTACTTCTTGCATATAGCTTTGACTAACTCCTCGGCAGTAAAGAGATCGAGCATTTCATTTAAATGCAGTTTTTCTTGACATTTTCACTCTTTTTAACGAAGAGAATTGCGTGACAAATTAATAATATTCCTTCACGACATCAAGCATACAAATAATTGTTCCTTAATTTCACGAGGCATGTTCGAGCGTAGTCAATAAATAATTGACATTCATGATATAGCACTAACGTCACTTATTCGACATTCGTTATGTACTTCATATAGTACGATGCGTGTAAACCAATCAGAGAAACCTTACAAGCAACCTTAAAACTAATCTTACATGAAGTGTATAGTGGAATGAGGTTATAGCATAGCGTCTCCCGGGTTCCCAGGGTAGACACAAAAATTAAAATAAAATATTTTAAGACTATAGGTTTCCTTATTTTTAACAGTAGAATTCTGAAATTAATGCCCTGTTCCTTTCTTTTGGAAAAAACAGCCATAAGAGGCTGCAACTTTCGAGTAGCAGCTATTTTAGGGTGGCTGTTACTTTCGTTAATATCGCCACTTCCAGCAGGTAGAAAATTGACATTTACAGAGCGACGCGCCTTACCATGACCACCCAACAAACAAGTTAGCCAATCAGAGAGCGGAAATTAAATTGACGGGCACACATCCTCGCAAAGTTGAGAACGATGGAATGGTATCTTGTCGCTTCATGTTTATCACAGTAGTGCAAAAATAGTTACAAAATACAAAGATTTTATTCACTTTATTGCTTCACACGTATCCGTAGTTACGAAAATGATTATGAGAATGATATCGTGGAAACTTGTAAAAGGGTTTGTTTGGTGGTCACAGTAAGGTGCGTTGCAATGGAAGTTTCAAAATTAACATATGTTTAGAAGAGGCTTTATTTTCAGAATTCTATGGTACCATACTTTCAATATTACATAACATTACAACGCAATATTACAATGCTAACAGGTCCTTAAAAGTAGCTTCCAGTTGTACTGTCACTGCGACCTAGTCATCTGTAGTCAGTCTCACAATGAATTCCTCCTCCGTTGGTGTAAACATGCTCTGAAATAGTAAGAAACAGGTTCAGTTTCTTCAGTCTAGCTTAAAACACCAGTGGCTATTTTGACTGTAGTGTCTTAAAGGGGCAATGTCACATATTTTAGTATCACTTTGACAAGCCAAAACCATATTTGTATTGACAGAAACCTAAAAATATGGACAAGTTTTGTTAACAATATTACTCCACTATTGCACTAAAACTATAACTTAGTGTCTTTACAAGTGCAGATGGCCAGAATGGAAATGGATTGCAACTCGAGAAAATGTGAAGCAGCGGTCCACATCGTCTGGTTGTGAGAGTGCCAGTTGCTTTAGGATCTGTATATTAGAAGGGTTGGGGAATTATCATGGTACTTGAAGATTTGCTTCAGTAAAGCTACTTTTTAACTTGCTACAGAATGCTGTCCAATTCTATTACTTGGTAATTCTATTACCAACTAAGCTGATGCTTGGCATAAAATGCTTTTGATTTATGGCATTGCTCCAAATTGGGATGAATTATCTCCACATTATTTAGCAGGCAATCTTTAAGCTTCTTTCAAAAGGCTCTTTTAAGTGCTGCTGTCTGTCGTTGGACAATGGCAAAACAAAAAAGAAACAGCCATCGCAGACTGAATTTTTGACTGGAAGTGTAACATAGGTTTGGGCTTAGTAGCATGACGCTTCCATGACAACTTATCTTTTTATCTTGAAATAACATAGATCATGCACATGCAGACTTTGATTTTTTGTTTGTATGTTGGTTGGTTGCTTCCGTAATCTCGTGGACAAAATGTACACTGTCTAACAATATTTTAAGGGGGATATAATGCCATGTTGTACATGTATGTAGGGATCAAAGGGTAATCTTGACATAAAAATATGTACAAGTACTAAATAATCTTGACTTACATGGAAAAATGCCATTGGAGTACAAAAAGAATATTGTTGTTTGCAGGATAGGCTCATTCTCGAAAAGCTGTTGGAATAAAAAAATACGATTTATGAGGTGTGAAGACATGTCCCTACTTCACCAGAAAAAGAATAAGGTAAAAATTAGAGGAACTGTGAAAGATTTTATACATGCACTATGTTTAAATTAGCAAACTGTCTGACAGCAGTCATTATCAATTAATTAGTACACCTGCAGATCTAGAATGTATCACATAAGCCTGATATTAAGGTTTGGAGTTTCAAAAAGATTTGTTTATGATAGACTAGCTTAAATTATATAGTCCTGTTATTAATGTACTACAAGATTCAGAAAGATGGGTTGGGCAGGGCTTATTATGGCTGTGCTTTGGCAGTGCCCAGGGGGGCCATATGCAACTCTTTTATTTTCAGCGACTGAGTTGTTGCCCTTTGGGCTCCCTATGATAACTCTAAGAACAAAGCTAGCCTTGGTTGGAAAATTGCACAAATAGTTAGCCAAGGCTAAGAAAGAGTTCATTAATTTCATTGTGAATAACTATTCTTTCGACGCTGTCAAAATTAAAACTTATTAACAAAAATCTGAAAAAAACTTTACTAGTTTCGTCCATGCGGACCTCTTCAGCCTTGGTTGGGTATTGTTAAATCAAGTGACATACTTTGACAATGTTAGCTGTTTTCATCAACAGGTTCTCCATTTGCCAGTGTGTTCTGATCAAGCCACTGTGCTTCCATTTCTAGTAAATGAAATTAAAATGTTACTATCAACTTCCTGCCACATCACTTACAGCGAATTTTCTAAAAAGATAGAATGACCTGGAATTGTTATAAAAATACAACTTTTACTATTCCCTGTTCATCCTTAAGGAATAAAAAAAAATGAAAATGTTATTAAGTTGCCTTGTTTAATAATCAACTAATTACAAGCAATCATTGCATGAGGTTTTTGCGATATCCAGAATAAATTATAATGAAGGTTAAGGTAAGACGTAGTGTTACCAGCCAAAGCCAAAGTCTGAGGCTGATAACAATTACCGAGACCTTGATTATTCCAGATATCACAAAGATTGAATCTTATAATTGTTTTATTGTTCATTGTTTTAAAGAAAATTACAACAAATGCACTGTCACATGGAACACAGTTTATTAATTCGAACAAGAATAGAATTCACCACGGGTGTGCGGAAAACTCAGACCCGGAAAACTCAGACCTCAGACCTCAGACCCGGCGGAAAACTCAGACCCCTCGAAATTTCAAAACTTAGACCCGGCGGAAAACTCAGACCCCTCGAAATTACAAAAGAAATAAACTTCACTCATGATCAATTTTAGTCACCTCACGTAAAATGTTTTGTTGTCACGCAATCAACCCAGGAGATCGCTTAGAATACAGCGAGATGTTTATCTTGCCCGGTTCATCGCTGTAGATCAAACAGGGAAAAACTATAAACATGGTTAAAATAGCAACCGACAAGAGATATTTAGCATTTTTCATTTTTCTTGCGAGACATTACTAAACTCCGATAAGCATCGAAACGGTATTCTTTTTTTCTTGATTTAGATAACTCGAATTACATGTACATGTGTCGCATACTTGTAAGTACTGCCATCGTTGCCTAGCACGTGACCAAATTCTCCCTGGAATAAAATTTTACTTTCTTCCTAGAAACCTTGAAATAATATTAAAAAACTGATTGTTGGAGACATTGCATGCTTTGAACTGCTAAAATAATATCTGCCTCAGAATCTTCATCTAAATTAACGTGTTTTGTTGCGATTCCTGAATGCGGCACTCTCTTCAGGTGTTTGCTCAAGCGTAAAATACGCAACTCTGAGCGCTTCTATAGCACTATAAAGAACTATGAATGTATACAAAACTGACTTAATTTGACTAACATTTTCGCGACTCTGTTTTTTTTTTTCATTTTTTTCAGTGAAAAGTGATCGAAGTGTCGACTGCTATTTTAAACCGTGTTTATAGTTTTTTCCCTGTTTGATCGACAGCGATGAACCGGGCAAGATAAACATCTCGCTGTATTCTAAGCGATCTCCTGGGGTGATTGCGTGACAATAAAACATTTTACGCGAGGTGACTAAAATTGATCATGAGTGGAGATTATTTCTTTTGTAATTTCGAGGGGTCTGAGTTTTCCGCTGGGTCTGAGTTTTCCGCCAGGTCTAAGTTTTGAAATTTCGTGGGGTCTGAGTTTTCCGCTGGGTCTGAGTTTTCCGCTGGGTCTGAGTTTTCCGCCGGGTCTGAGTTTTCCGCCGGGTCTGAGGTCTGAGGTCTGAGTTTTCCGGGTCTGAGTTTTCCGCACACCCAATTCACCACCCGTAAACTTGACATTGCTCTTGGAAATCATGCATGGTGTGGACACTACAGATTATTCACTGATCTGTAGAGTGATTATTCACTAATCTGTCTGTAGGGCAAGGATTTCTAGAATTAACTGTAGGCTCTTAGACAATGAGAAGACAGATAGTGACTACAATGTATAATAATTATAAAACCTGTTATTCAATTTATGCAGTTCTCTCTCCAACTTGACATTGCTCTTGGAAATCATGCGATGTGTGCGCACTCTACAGATAATTCACTAAACTACTGGCAGATTAGTGGATAATCTGTAGGATGAGCTGATTTTCAGATACATGTAGTGACTACAATGTATAACAGGGCAAAAAACTTTTTTTCTTTCCACTTGTCCATTGGACAAGTGCCACTCAAATTTTGGTTGTCCAAAAGTGAAATTCACTCGTCCAAAAAATGAATAAATTAAAAAAAAATGTAGCGGTAAAACAAATTTACAATGTACCGTAAAAACTGGCGTATAAGCCACATTTGCCCAAAAATGTTTGCTCAAAATTGGGGATGCAGCTTATCTGCGGGGACATCTGCAATAGACACTTTTAAAAAGTACCACGATGCATCATTTTCCGCTAATGACGTCAAACATATTCTTTTGAATTCTCTTGCAATTCAAAAGAATATGTTTGACGTCATTAGCGGAAAATGATGCATCGTGGTAATTATTAAAAGGGTCTATAGATTGTACTTTCCGGTGATATAAGTTGACCAGACTTTTTGAGCCTTGACCAGCCTTGAAATTGAACATTCTATTTATTTGAGGTGTACAATGTGGAGCAAACATTCTTTAACTTTAGATGGTGTAGATAAGTGAAAAAGTGAAGAAGAGTGCCTCCGAGACTAAAAATCAAATTAAAGAATAAGGATCCGCATGAAACACGTATTCTTGTAACACACGAACATGAGCGTTGCGTTATAAATTGTAAAATTTAGCCTCAAATTGTCAAAATGCCTGTGTTGAAACTGTGCTCCCTATGTCACGGAGAGTTTTCTCCGTGAATAAGGGAATAGTCACGCTTTAAGTAACGCGGGATCCCTCGAGGGATTCCCGGTAACACATGTAAGCCTAAGCGAAAATAAAGCCGCCATGTTGAAATGTTGTTGTCTTCACTCGTCCATCGCAACACCCTATCTTTGTCGTACATTTTGAAGCTTTTAGCAAAACACAAAAGACGAACGAATTCGAAGCCAAAGAAAAGAGTCTGTGAACAAGCGGCCATCTTGGTTATCCTAAGTAACCAAGCTAAATACAAACATGTGCTCAAGAAATTTGCACGATCAGAAACGGGTAAGTTTACGAGTAAAAAGAAACGGAAATTCGCGGAAACCAGGTCAGTTTACGAAGTCCAGAGATACTTGGGAAACTTAGAACTCAGTGAAAAACGAGACAAATTTCTCCTGGTAAATTGTACTCGTCCCATCGGACAAGTGCTTTTGGAAATCCACTTGTCCGAGATCAAGAAGTACTCGTCTCAGACGAGTGGACGAGTGGAAGTTTTTTGCCCTGTATAATATAAACTGAAAGTGCATGATGTTCAAATTTGCTTGATACATGAAACTGAACACCATGAGAAACTTTATGACAATTAACTAACCAATTCTTTTTTTCCTGATTGTGGCTTTCTTCAGATTTAGTCAGCCATCTGTTTGTACTTTCATGTACATGTATGATTACAGTTGCAGGCTTGAATTTCATGTTCAGGAAGACCACAGGCTAACAAAGGTTAAAGATTGTAGTGAAGGACTGACCATTTTTCTTTTAGTATTTATTTCTTTATGTGCGTGTGAGGGTGGGGAAAGGGGAGCTTTTTCGGTTTGTTTTCTATTGGGGTCGAGCCAAGTAAAAGTCTAAGAAAAAGAAATTTAACCTGGAATACCGTAAACGTTCTATTAACCCCCCCAGGGGGCTTTTAGAGAAGGGGGGGGGGGGGGGGGGGGGTGAGCTTAATAAAAAAGGGCTTACTAGAGAGAGCGGGGGCTTATTTAAAACTTGAAGATGGACTTGTTGTTCCAGGAACGTATAGTGTGATATGCAAGTCAAAAACTACATGTAAGGTATTTTCTCGATTAAACGCCAAGTGTGTTTGTTTAAAACTCTGCCTCTTGGACCTAGCGTTTATTTGAGGCCCGGCATTTATTAAAAGGGGTAATTTTTCATCAGTTTTCATGATCACATTTTAGGTTTTAACCAGAAATTCAACTGATGTTCCCTGACCTTGGGACTTTTCTAAAAAACTATCAACTACAGATAAACTATGGAGCGATCCCCAGGATGCTAAAGATGACAAACTTTACATCTCGATTACTTGAAAGTCACATTGACAAAATAGCAGTTGAAAGCGGCTGTAGTGTAACCATTAATAAAATATTTCTATGGAAACAAAGCATACGGAACGTATCGTTAGGTGGAATGGATGCTGCAGTTTATTCCACCTAAAACTACATTATTTCATGTTAGTGATGGTAACAATCAGTTACATAATACTGAACTCAAATAAATGCCAGACCTTAAATAAACGCCGGTACCTCTAATAAACACCCCCCAGCATTTAATTTAGAACTCGACCTTGACGACCCGGCATTTGTTCTCTACATGTATTTTTGAATTGTCCATAATACACTTTGTTTGCCCCCCAAATTTTGTATAAACTATTGTTTGCAAATGCTCTTGAGAGGACTGCATATTCCCAAGAGCATTTCAAAACAATAGTTTATGCAAAATTTGGGGGGCAAACAAAGTGTATTATGGGCAATTTGAAAATTGAGAATTTGAACCTGGAGTTTATTCGGGGCCCAGCGTTTAATCGAGAAAATATAGTATCACACAGGAGAGTGGCAAATCTTCTAGGGTAAGTACAAATATTGTACATCTTTTGGTGTAATTCTGAAATTCACTTACCCAAATGGAGAGTGCTGCCAACTGTAAGTTTCCAACCCTGTATAATGCATACAATGTACACTGAAACAAAAGCCAAAACAATAGAATGCCATTAGAACTACAGTCAAACCTCTCCACAACGGCCACCTTGGGGACAGAGGGAAGCTGCCATTATGGGGAGGTAGGGGTTTAATATAACACCATTTTATGGGGGGGAGGGGGGTACAACATTTTATTTCAGTAAAAATGCTTATTTATAGCATACATGTTTAAATACATAACACAACCAAAATAATAGATTGTTTTCACGTGACGTCACGACAGATCCACCGCCATATGGGTGTACCACTTTCGATTGCATAATAGCAGTAATAGCGTGCAAATGCAAGTCATATCTACAGTTGTCGCATTTTAGAAATGAATACTTCGGGATGTGAAGCAAAGTATGGGCAAAATCTTTGTTTGACTTGTTCTTTTCCCATTTGCAGCGTTATTTGGAGAAAATCTCGGCAATTAGAATCCATCCCATGTTGAAATTTCTTTGAGCCGGACTGCTTGTCTCCGATTCAAACAGTTGAATCAACAGCCTTTACACCCACCAGCAGTTTAAAGCTTTCCAAAGCCTGAACTAGGAGCTTATAATAAAATAGTGTCCGTATTTATAGTTATCGTACTACAAAGCCAATTCATTGCTGCAAACAAGTTTGTTTTATAGCGAAGGTGAGACTAATTTCCAGCGTATGAATGACTCAATGACGGAAAGAGAAGGAACAGTTTCGTCTGCTCATTGCCTAGGCTGTAAGGCTGGGCAAGCAGAATCCTGTTCAAATTATACGGCTAGTGTTCATTTGGAACTGACCAAGAAGCATAGACAAAACTAAATGATAAACTCAGTCATGTACACAAGTTGTGTACATGCAAGTGGAGAATTTTTAAAGATTAGTTTGAAAGATAGACTACTGGGCAGCACTTGCGAACTATAAGCTGCAAAAGTTCTTTATTTCTCCTACACACTTCGTTTAACTATCGTAGACTTCATCAGGGAGTTTTAGGTCTGCATCGAAGCCATAAACTAAACGGAAATCGCACCAGTGCAAACAACAGCCGAGAATGTTTTGGTCGAATTTGCGTAAAAGAAAAGGTGACACTATGAAATATTTCAGTAGAGCAAGGCATGAAATATTCTTGGGGGCTTTGGTTTTAGCTTTTGGAGATTCGTTGTCGAACGCAATATCAGACATTTGCCCTCCGGTTTCATTTAGTTCGCATTTCTTTGCTGCGATTTTTTCAGCTACAATCGCTTTGGCTGTCAATTTTGTTCCTTTTGATTCCTCCCTCTGTTCTCGCTGTGATGCTCGTTTGACGTTTCTTTCATCTTGTTCTTTTTTTGTCGTTCCTGAGTATTAATGAAACCCAGTCAACATTATCTATCCTCGTTATAGCCGCTTGTCCAGAAACAAAATATTTGGCATGGCTTACACACTATCGTTCAATGACTCGTCCGTAAGAATTCCGCCCGACTAACAGCAGAAATCCATCGTGATCGCCTCTCTTGCGGCAATTTGTCGGTTTCTTTTTTTTTTTCTTCTTTTATTATTATATAATATAATATTTACGCTACTTACAATGCAATGCTTAGGAATACATTACTTACAATATGATACTCTATTTACAACACGTACAATACAATCCTCACACTACTTACAATGCAATGCTCTACTTATATACAATATGCTCAATACAATACTCACACTACTTATAATGCAGTACTTACACTTTTTACAATACGACACTGGTTACATTACTTGTATATCGTCAGCTTAAATAATTTATTTTAAAGGACCAGTTGTAGTGTTCCACTCGTCTTTTCTTTTAAAGCTCATAAAAAACCTTGCTTTTACAATGAAGGATTTAAGGATTTGAAGAGGTTTGTTTATTTGTTTATTTTTTCAAAAACCGCTGAACAATGTCAGAAAACTTGGAAACCCTTCTATGTTTGGGATTTTCTCTTGCATTTTACAAGTCCAGATAAAATATCTGGCAACAAGAAAGTAGAAATATTGTTGTGTGTGGGAAAGAATATCTGTTCTCAGACCTAGTATTATAGCCAAGGATAAATTATCAATTTTTGTCGTTGAACACTTTTCATAGAACCATTTTCCAAAACCCTGCCAGAAAAGTGACGTTTCGTTACAGTACCAGAAATGAATAAGTGTTTCTTTCTCTCCACTACAGAAAGTGCAAATATCATTATTCCTGATTCCAATTTTATTTAAAAAGTCATTTGTTGCTAGTCTTTGATGAAGCAGTTTAAACTGGAAAATAATTAATTTGGATATTTTTGTACAGCGAAAAGGTAGTTTGTAAACAGCCTGCCAGTTAATAAGATCAGTGCATTGTAAATTGCAGTCAATAATCCACTTATTTTGGCTTTTACTGGGGCAACTCTGTTTTAAGCTGACAAGTTTCTCGTAAGCTATTCTGTTAGTTTTGTTAGCTTTCATAAAATTATCGGCAAAACTAACATAGTTTATGTTATTTACAAATTGGTCTTCTTTGTCTCTTCTAAGGGCTTTTATAGCAGATACAACACCTTGAAAGACAAGAAAGTTTGTTTTGATGTCAAAGCGGTCTTTGAAGTTAGAGAAAGATAAAAAACTGTTCTCATCTTTCATAAGATGTCCAACTGTTTTTATTCCTTTAGTGGACCATGATTTATAGTATATTGGCTTATTCCCCACCCTTATAAGAGAATTGTGCCAGGGGTTCAGCGAAAAAAAATGTTTTACAGATTTTACGCTATCGTCAAAACTAATTTCTGACCATATTTGCAAAATTTCAGACGTAAAGGCGTCAGATACTTTAATATACCGAGACGGATCACTTTTATTAAGGTTTCCTTTGAAAATGTCAGGTCCTCCATACTCTTGTAATTCAAAGTCAAAAAAAAGTTTCCATTTACCATAATTGTCTCTGTCTAAGTATTTTTTAACCCAGGTTGATTTGAGCGCTTTATTAAAAGACTTAAGGTCAATCATCTTTAATCCTCCGTTTTCATAATCACTAATCATAACGTTTCGCTTGATTTTGTCCCCCTTTCCATCCCAAAGGAAATTATAGAAAATCTTGTTAATCTCATCTATTGCTCGGTGGTTTGTTTGTAGGGGAGAAAGAATATAAACGAATTGTGAGGCAATTAAACTCTTTAAAACAACAATTTTCCCCAGAAGGCTTAAGTGGCGGTATTCCCAGCAGCTTAAGCAATTTTTAACTTTTTCTAACTTTTGTCGGTTTTTTACTTTGATTCATAACTGCAGAACGTACTCAAGCGAAATAAATACCCCTATCTCGATCGCTTTTGCATCCACATCGAACAATTGATCACAGCACCCGTATAATTACAGTCAAAACCGGTCAAGCGTTCCCGCCAAGAATGAATTAATGAATTCATTATTGCAAATTTGATTTCATTACTCGTTTCAATAATCCGCTCTTCGAATAAATAATGCAAAATTCAAAATAGGCCTCGATTCAAAAATCGAATTTTGATTGGATTAATGAACAAAAGGTTTATGCTATATATGGAATACTTAGCACCAGGTTGACCGCGACTTGTCAACAAAGATGGCGGCAAGATCTCCGTCTTCCTCGTGTGAGGAAAAGGTAGGTTTATAATCCATTTTGTTGGGAAACTTTTCCTCTTTTCAAGCATTAGTGCATGGTAACTATTATGGCTATAGTTTGCTGTTATAATGAAACACTTGTATTGGAAAAATCAGATTTATGGAGCGCTGTATGAGAAGGCTTTCGGAGATACAAAAAAATATCAACAATTACATGGCTCTCGCTATACTTCTTCCTCGAATTTTCCCAAATAACCACGAGTTTATATCAATTTGCGATTGATATAAAGCCTAAACCTTTTGTTCATTAATCCAATCAAAATTCGATTTTTGAATCGAGGCTTATTTTGAATTTTGCATTATTTATTCGAAGAGCGGATTATTGAAACGAGTAATGAAATCAAATTTGCAATAATGAATTCATTAATTCATTCTTAGCAGGAACGCTTGACCGGTTTTGACTGTAAGAGGACGCGACTGGGGTTTGTTTACATTTTGGTACACCAATATGGTGGGTAGCAACGATTGTCAAGATTTTTGTCACGTGACTGAAAATGATCTATATACCAATAAAACAGAAACAAAGTGTTTACAACAAAAATGTTAACATTATCTATCCCCGTTATAGCCGCTTGTCCAGAAACAAAATATTTGGCATGGCTTACACACTATCGTTCAATGACTCGTCCGTAAGAATTCCGCCCGACTAACAGCAGAAATCCATCGTGATTGCCTCTCTTGCGGCAATTTGTCGGTTTCTTACTTTGATTCATAACTGCAGAACGTACTCAAGCGAAATAAATACCCCTATCTCGACCGCTTTTGCGTCCACATCGAACAATTGATCACAGCACCCGTATAATTAAGAGGACGTGACTGGAGTTTGTTTACATTTTGGTACACCAATATGGTGGGTAGCAACAATTGTCAAGATTTTTGTCACGTGAGTGAAAACGATCTATATACCAATAAAACAGAAACAAAGTGTTTAGAACAAAAATGTTAACAAAACGAAGCAAGTATTAGGTCCAATAAGTACATCAGTTTGTACATTGTTTGCAGACAGTCAGGGTGTTCATTAGGCATCGGAGATCGGAGAATTCTCCGGCTAAATTTCGATGGCAATATGTAGCTATCTTCGCTCTTTCATAATATTCTCCTGTTACTTTACACTATTCTCCTGCTACTACAATTCTTAATGAAAACCCTGGACAGTTTATTTTCTCTTTCGTGAAATGTAGCTATCAAGGGTTGTCTGCTTGAGGGAGCTTTCACACATTTTACTAAGCAAAGCGATTACTTTGCTTACCGCTTGGACAAGTTCTTCGTTCCCATGAAACTTGGCAAATGAAGCTTACATCATCAGCAGCTGCTAATGCTTCTTTCACTGACTGTAACTTTGGTTCATGCAGAGTTCGTGCCCTAAACACATGCCACAATTAATAAGATACTGTACAGCCTGAGGAAGCGCAGTTCAAATCAGGTTTCCCGACCTTTTATTAATGTATGCCAAAACACCGTTCGTCAGTCGTTGATTAAGTGGCCATTGTGAAGAGGTTATTTTGGCAGTTAAGACGCACTTCAGTGGCCATTGCTGTTATGGAGAGGTGGCCGTTGTAGAGAGGTTAAAACAAGAGTGAATGTATGTACTGTCCGCCGTGACAAAAAAAAAGTGGCCATTGTAGAGAGGTGGCCATTAGTAGAGGTTCAACTGTTAATGAAACAGAATTAAAATGTGCACATGCATGATATTAATGGGTTTGGGGCTGTATGGAAATCTTGCCAAAATCACTTCCATTCCCACACGACCCAGGGTGGAGTTTCATGTCCACATGGATAAACTGAGCAGTTAAGGTGGCTGAACACAGTTTCCCCGCACTCTTCAAAATAAACAAAATTGAACCAGTTGAAAGTTATTTTTGCATTATAGATACTTATAAGCCAATATAATGTAACTAATCGTATCAATAACAAAATTCTCGATTGTGATTGGTTGTCCACGCGCCTATTTCTTACATAATTGGCATGCGGTCACGTGGGTGTCCAATTTCAGCTATCCAATGTACAACTTTTTGTAATTGGATAGCTGTAATTGGACACCTACGTTGCGTGCACAACAATCAGTTGCACTTAAATGGGTTCTTTTTTGCCTTTTTTCCTCTTACTTTCAAACTGATATTAAATATCCTTAACGTTTTGAGTACAAAAAAGACCACATAGACTTTTAAATCTCGAATTTTGTTATTGATGCGATTAAATACATGTAGTAATTGAACTTCCATGTCGTACAATTCAGGGGTAATCGTGCTCGTAATTACAAATCATCCATGGGCAACGTGCTCGGGCGATTTGAAATAACTTGCCCCATTACTCCCTGAATTGTACTCCACTCAGTCCAATTACTATTACTTATAGTGAATCCAATATTTTGTGATGAGATTTTTTGCGTAATCATGACTTTGAAGTTTGGCCGTCATGTTGGTGTACCAAAGTACAGCTGTAGTACACCAAGATGGCCGCTCCATACATTTTTACTTTTTACTCGTTCGCATAAAACTCTTGAACAAAATGCTCTGGTGCTTCAAAATTTGGCCCAGGGCCGGGTTGTTCAAAGCACGATTAAGCTAACCCAATTTTGAATCCAGAATTTTACAAAATTCTCTGCCCTTCAGTTTTAACTTAAACTTGTCTTCACTACTGACTATAAAAGACCTTTTGAAAACACTTTTTAACAGAGAAATGAAATCCTCGGTAAACTTTTAATCTAGAATTAGCGTTAGTCGGCTTTCGAACAACCGGGCCAGGACTCTCTACAATTCCAGAAACATTTTGTACAATAAAAGATGTAGCTTAATGCGCAGGAATAAGAAATAAAGTTTACTTTACCGTGTAACGGTGTTGGTTCCCATAGTGCTTGAAAAAGCTTAAACATCCTTGGCTCAGTTACTGCTGTCGCTGAGATTGAACTCAATCTCCCAAAGTTGTGGTCATGACAGACGGCTTTGCTATTCAACAGGAAACTTGTGGTGACGACCAGAAGGAATCAAAGATAAAACAAAGATACGCAAAATGTATTCTTAAAGGAAGATTTCATCGGCTTTGAGCTCTCCAATTTCAACTTTTTAGGCAGTTAAGTATTCTTCAGGGTTTTAACATTTGATGTTGAACTTGTGATTCAGGCCAAAAATTGCGGATTTCAAGCGCACTGCGTCGCGCACTGCGGAACCATTATTTTCGGCTAGTACTTGGCGTAAGACTGCACATAATGTCCTAGCGCAAGGGGGCCCTGGCCCTGGCGGAAAAACCCAGGGCTCGGAACCGTATCCGATGATGAAATCAGAACTCACCCGAGGTCGTCTTCGTGATAAATATACTTCATGGTGTGGTTCCCTGGGTGAGTGCCCTGGGTGTGGTACCACTCGGGTACATGAAAAAGTGTTAAGTTTAACGCTGTAAAAAGTGTTAAAAATGAAACTGGACGTTTCGGTAATGCTGCCTTCATCTCCACATTTTTACTATTGATGAGAGCAGCATTGCCGAAACGTCTATTTTCATTTTTAACACTTTTTACAGCGTTAAACTTAACACTTTTTCACGTAACTACAATTAACGCTGCGCAGGACACATATTTATTTACCACTCGGGTGCACCCCGACTCGGGTAGTAGGGAGCGAAGTTGCCTAATCCCTACCCTACCGGTACCCTACCTTCACCTATTAAAAATGATTTCCCGTTGGAGCTATCCATATATGGAAGTGAACATTCCAACTCACTTTCGCGCCATTTTCAACAATTCATTTCAAGATGGCGCCAACCTCTACCGATGATGGTGCGACAACTTCACAAGACGGTATGTCTTTTGCTGATGTTTTTATCGCTACCCCTAAGAATTCTATGCAAAGAAACTTCAATATTGAGGCCTTTGCTTTTTTATCTTTTGCAGATTCTCAGTCTACGCGGCGATCAAAGCGATCTGTGAAACGCAATGTCGGAGCAACTTCTGCTCTCGATAAAATCAGGTTCTTGATTGAAGCTCTTTCCCACTGTGATAATGTGTTAGATATTTTCACCGATCGTCTAAGAAACTAACACCATTTTCGTTTTTGCTAGGAAATTCCGTGAAACTGGGGAGCGATCAAAGTTCGAGGTAAAAATTTACTTTTAATCACTCTCTAGATGCAGTTAAAACACACTGCATTGCATGCTTGTACATTGCAAATTCTAAACACTGCGGCTTTGGTCCGAGTCCCAGTTGAATATAAATGTTTCATAGTCACTATAATCAATCCAAGAAAAGGTAAATATTTTTGAAATTATAAATCTGGTTTTCGATTCAGAAGAAGGCAAATATCATGATTAAAAAGTCCTAGATCAGTATGAAATTCTCCCTACTCCTTTTGATATTAGTTCTGAGCATTTAATGGAACGTAAAGATATGTACACATAACTTAATAACTTAATACATAACTTAATAAATGCATGCTGCCTGTTTTCCAGTTTTCAAGTGTGCTGCATCCATGAAGTAACTTGACCAAGTTATGTTTTCAAATTTCCTCTTTAGGTTGGTGAATTGGCTGATGTGTATCAAGTGGTCGGTGAAGATGAGTACTCGGACATTGTTAGAAAACGACAAGAGGAAGACTGGGTGGTCGATGATGGTGAGGAGATCCTTTGAGTACTAGCGTTCAGTTCTGATCATTTACACTATTATTATCTGCCATGTACTGTAATATGCAAACTTGGGAAAGCAAATGGGACATCTTCTGTTGCATTGTGGTCTCAGCCTCACGCAAACACTAAATTTTGAACCTCCGATAGGTGGACATGTTTTTCTAATCAGATTACTTGAACAAAATCCCAAGGTTGTACACTTGAAGGACACTCCACTGTACTTATGATAGGGAATATGCACGGAGGCAATATTGGTGTTAAGAACAATGAAATTTCCATATTTTGAAATAAAACTATATTTTTATGCAAACATTTTGTATTGTTTACGAACACCAACATGGCTGCAGTTGTGCACATACCCTATAGGAGGGTCTCCCAGGGGGGTCCATGTTCCCTTGTTCCCCCAAACCCTTTGGGAGACCCTCCTATAGAACTGGCTCTTACTCTTCACCATTAATAAGTGTCCAGTTATGGAGTTAACCATGAAGACCCAGTAGTGCCAGTAATGGTTAACATGCGAGACCTTTGATCTAAAGGTCAGTGGCTTAATTTTGAGACTCTGTTGCTTTAGACAAAAGACTCAATTTGCTGCACATTATCTTTCTCCACCCATAATAGCAGGGGGAGGGGGTAAACCCTGCAATGGATTGGTATCACATCTTGAAAAGGGTGCAGGGGGTAGTAATAGTAGTAATTCCCACAGTTGCTTCATGCTACAGACACTGGTTTAAACTTTGGCAGTTGTGTCACTAGGTTTGCAAAGACTTCAATTTACTGTGGAGCCAAATTTATATTCTTGGTTTTCACATGATGTCATAAAAATTAAAAAATCTAAAGTATACGTCCTACAAAGCTGTTTTTAACATGGTATGTGGATACCAGTGTTATAATCTTTCACAAAACGTTTCAGGTTTTAACGATGTTTTTCTTCCGATTTACAAAGGTTTTAAATGTGTCACGCAATTTTTCACGCTATTTCAGATAAGCCGCGAAAATAAACAAAATTGAATCAGCTGAAAGTTATTGTTTGCATTATAAGTGATTATAAGCCGAGTTAATGGCGCTTATAGCAAATACAATATTTTTTATGTGATTTTTGATGTAATTAAGACTTTGAATTTTTGGCCGCAATCTAAGTTGTGCCCCTGAGTGGGGCACAAAGATGGCCGCTCCATACATTTCTTACTAAAAATGTCTAATACTTGTTCGCCTATAATAAAGCTTTAACCGAGCGGTTAAATGCAGTTAATGGAACGTGACGCCCTATGGGTAGCTGGTCACGCAAACACTGCCCAGTGAGTAAACAATAAGCAAAGCCTCCATTCATTATGAATGTGTTCTATTCACTATCTTGAAATGAATGGTATTCATGTCTAAAAAACAATCAGATATGTGGATATATAGTCTAGAAATATATCTTAGCTTTACCTCGATTGGTTGTCGTTTTCAAAAGCTCTATTCATGGCTCGTAGTTAGCCACGTTGTGTATTTTTACTTTATAGTACAAATGTAGTCATTGGTCGCACTCAAAGACACTGTCTCGATATAAAAGCAGTAGTACACAATCCCAGGTCATTATCCTGGCAGCATTGCACGAAGCAGTAACAGCTTATAAATTGTTTCCCACCCTCCCTCCCTTTGGAGATGGGTTGTTTTGTTTACTTTATTAAACTAGGGGTCACTCCTTGTGGTTTGGCTAAGTCTGCGTAGCGACTTCCCCCAAGCTCTTGGCATTCCTTGTGTGTTGCCATGGTTTTACCTTTGCCTTCATCTTGTTCGTGATCCAGCCCGGGCGGTGCTGGGGAGATAAGGAAGGCTCTGCCAATACTCTTGTCCTATCCCCAAGTTGCGGGGAGATAAGTGAGGCTTACGTTGTGCGCATAACCCGAAGTCGCGAATTACCTGCCACAGGGCTGTGCCCCCCCTATTACGCCACATTGTTGTTGTTTTATTGCGTCTCAACATGTTTGTTTGGGTTTGGTTACGTCTAATAAGTCCAAATAGCAACATAGGAACAGTGACATTAACTCTTGAACGAAATGCTTTTGCGCTTCAAAATTTGGTCAAGATGTGTAGTTTTAAACTCTCTTCAATTCCATAAACATTTTGGATTTGAATCTCATTTTTTAATGCTTCTGAATTTTGATATGACGTAAGTGTAAACCAAGAATTATTTGTAAGCAATTTAATAGTATGGAATCCATGGTGTCACTTTCAAAGGTGTAAAATAAGTTATTGTAAATTTCAGATGGGACAGGCTATGTGGATGATGGAAGAGAGATATTTGATGATGATCTAGAGGACGAACCATCAACTGGTCAGTATTTGCGTCGACAAAGGAGACGCTTCCTAATCTTGTCGGCTAAGCGGAACGAATCGAGAAATGTGTCGCTACCAAATCTGCGCCATTTTGAAACGTCACAATAGTATCCAGCATTCTTAGCGCGTCGTCTAGGCTAAGCGGAACGAATCGAGAAATGTGTCGCTACCAAATCTGCGCCATTTTGAAACGTCACAATAGTATCCAGCATTCTTAGCGCGTTGTCTAGGCTAAGCGGAACGAATCGAGAAAAGTGTCGGTACCAAATCTGCGCCATTTTGAAACGTCACAATAGTATCCAGCATCGCGTGGAAATCAGGCATCATCCTGGGGAGCTGGGGTTCCGAAATGTCACATGTGAATAATCTATTTGTCTTGATTTAGTTTCGGATATTTTCCCGATTTTGGAATCGTACGGCTCAATATTTCAATGCCTACTAAAAGTACGCAGTGGAAAAATTGGACGAAGGTTCTTCTCCGGACCAAGTAAGTTGTTGGGTCTCTTTGGAATCAAGCAAGAAGTTACAGATTTTCCTCGCTGCCGTTCTGGTATGTTTTGAATGTTCTATCTTGATTTTGCTGTGGTTCCCTGCCTGATTTGGGAAGCTTTCACCTAAATACCGACGTCGTTCTTCGCGATGTTCTACGGTACGGTGCAATTCGCTTATGTCTAGTTGTAGCAATAATTCACTGACCAGCCGCGCCAGGCGAACGCAGATAATTTAACTTTACAGTGCTCGAAATTGCGCCTGTATCGGGCGCATTTGCGACTAAAGATTTCGCAGTTTTGTGACTAAAATTTGTCTAGCTAATAAAGGAATTATATTCAACAGTCTTGTGTCTTATTTGCATTGGTAGTTGTAATTTTATCCGAAAAATCTTGCGAAATTTCACGTTGAATGTTGCGTGACTTAAACGTCGAAATTTCTCATTTCCGGTTCCGGTATTGGTACATGTACTGAGGAGTATGATTTCAGAATCGGAGAAATAACCGAAATGAAATCAAGACAAATATACTATCTATATGTCGGGAAAATCTGAGACCTTTCGGAGTACACAGCACGGCAGGATTTTGCCCGATTCCACGGCGATAGCGTGAATTTGTTTGATGACGGCCCGACGTTTTTGCCTGCGTGACATATCTCGCGACATAGCCCTTTTCAACAGTGGCTGAATTAATTCATGAAACTGAGGTACTAGGCTAAGACGAGGTGCCACGGGATAAGGAGACGCACTATAATCTATGATTACTACTAGTTTATATTTGAATTTGTTACGTATTCAGTAGAGTAGGTAGCAAAAATCATTATTTAATGAAAATAATATTTCACATTTTCAGGGAAAAATGTTCCAAAATTCAAGCCTAAAAAACCAGTAAGTAGTATTTTAATTTGATTTTCTCATAATATTATTGTCAAAGTAAAATACCTTTGGGTCATTAATTTGAAAATGTATTGAATTTGTTGTTTTGTAGAATGTTAAGAAACCAGCAGTCAAGCCAAAATCTATCAACAAAATGTTGTTAGCAGCGAGCGCAAAAGCAAAGAAGCCAAAGGTGAGAGGCTTGTTGCCATGCTATTGGAAGCGACATGTAGAGAAGTTGTTAGCACACTCGGAACTAATTCACCTGCACTGTTTTGTCTTGTTATCTTTTGTAGAATGAAGTTACATCTCTGGGTGAAGATGACCTCTTAAGTGACCTTCTGAAGGAAGTTGAGGTATGCATGAACAGTAAAATAATACAGTTGAATTTTGATAACTCAAACCCCTGATTTGAATTTTTTATTATTTTATTTCACTCATAAAGCACCCAAGACCAGCTCCAGTGAAAGTAGCAAAGGGCAAGGGACAAATGTTAAGGTATTGCAAATAATAAGTTTATCTCTTCATTAACAATACTAGAAATACGTGTCTCGCAGAACCTCGCGAAGCTCGGGGGAGGATGCACAAAATTTTAGCGATGCGGGAGGGAGAGATGGAATTTCTGATTTAAATGGAGAAGTTGGGTTGCTTGCTGGCAATGGCCCCAAAATTTAAAGTTGAGACATTTTCGTTCCCAGTCTCTTCCATTTAACTTGTACTTTGTGCTCTGTCTTCCTAAAATAAAATAAATGGGAGCTGGTGCTGGTCAGTTTTGGGTTTTGAGCTGTGGGTCGCTGTAACTGCTATGAGACTGGGTACCAAACGATCCTCAGGCCCTTCCTCTCCCTCCCCCCCCTCCCCTCCTCCACCGCGGTCAAATGGCCGAGGCGTATTTTGTTTTACTTAGTAGGATTTTATTTAATATTAAATGGAAATATGGGAGGTTGTATAAAAAAAAATAGTTGACGTTACTATCTTTTAATGTATACTATATACTGGGTATCAAATAATTGGTAACCCAATTATCTATTTGCTTCAATGGTTGAGATCACAGGAGGTTACTGCTGCTGAAAAGTGATGTTGTCCAAAAAATAACTCAATGGTGAAAGTGGCACGAGATTCTCCCAGCAGTAACAATGCTTTATTTTGGATACAGGTCATGGGAATTACAAAATTGATTAAAAAACATGAATATTCAAGATCAAGCAACAGATTCTCTGCAAATACAGACCTGGATGGAGAATTCGTAGATTAAGACCAGGACTTAGGTCTTCATGACCAGTTAGCCCCTTTAAAAATCTCGAAATCAAAATTTATTTGTTGATGTACATTCTCCTTACTGGTGTCAATGCAGTTCACATAGCCATATAACTACAGTGAATTTGTATTCAATTTCCACAGACAACTCATGTTAAAGGTGATCAGGTTCTCAATTTGCATAATCTATGTACTTGCTCGTACACTGATATTGTGAGGAGATTTAAGATACTAATCACCGTTCCAATAATAAATGTGAAGCAATAATGTTGATGTGTCATGTGTTTACCTAATGTATACAGTTGCTACACATTAGCTGGACATGTTTGCTAACATAAAATTGTTTTTTCTAACAAAATTTTTTTATCCAAATTGTAAACAGAAATTCTCCTTACTAAACCATTCGAATGTTATTTCTTATTGAACTATTTTATGAAGAATGCTGTAAACTCAAGATACCGTATACGTTTACAAAGCACATTTCACTCACTGTTCATTCACAAACAATGCTACATCATGTAAATGTTGCATATTTGGGAAATAATTTCCACCTGTGTGATCTGTAGTATTGATCATTTAAAAAGTTCCTTAGTGAGAATATCAATAAACATCAAATTACAGTGTGTACTAAGAGAATTATTTTTCAGTGTTTGATTATCCTCTCAGTAGTTTAGCCACTTAAAATCTTCTTTTTTTGCAAAAGCCGGTGATTTGAGCTACATTTCTTAATCGCTCTTCTAGAGTTTCCCTACCGTGTCAGATATGAAAGATATTCGTCACGAGTATTTAGCTGATCGTGTAATTCTCGCCACCTATCTTTGCGTCTACAAACAGAATCATTTTGTCCAACACTTCCAGTTGGTGTACTCGCCTCTCCTGATCGGTTTCGTTCAGAATTCTAATGTGTGCCTAGGCTGTTTGAAGTCTTTGTAATTTATGCTCTCGTTGTCTCTTCGTTGCTTGATCGCGCTGAATTTCAAGTCACCGTTCAGCGGAGTTTCGGTGGTTAATTTTCTCGGACAAGGATTTCCAGCTACTTGTTGAATCCAGCGTTGTTGTGTTTGGTGTTCTTTCTCATTTGCATCAGAAATTGGTTGTGTTCCACCGAGAGTAAACATTTGATGAGTAAGGGTAAATGGCCGCCGGCACGGCCTCCATGAATAAACATGAGAGTGCGCCATTGTCAGCGGTCGTGATTTTTGTTGCCAGGCAACTGCAGGACACCATCAAGTATATAAATATATATATATATATATATATATATATATATATATATATATATATATATATATATAAATATATTTTTCGCTCGAAATTCACGCGGCTCAGCTCCCGAGGGATGACAAATTTATTAACCTCGCTACGCTCGGGCCTTCGGCCCTCGCTTCGCGAGGAACAACCACGTTTTTTGTTATAGCAGGGACACCAGGACCTATTACTCGGCTATTTCAATTCTATTTCAATTTCTCAGGAAAATGTGCTAAGATATTTGAATAAAGAACTGCTAAAGTTGATGGGCTATTTGATTTTATTTTTATCAGGTGAAATAAAATTGTGCTTCGTTACTAATGCCTCTTTCATAGCAGTTAAAATAAAGACTCAAATTGGCCAGAAATGGCTCACAATGCACACTTTGGGCCTCAAACTTTCAAACATTTTCTGGGGGAGGTCGGGGTATGGGGTCCCTGTTATTGCAAACCATGCAGACAACCAGACAACACCCCTCACCCTCCTTTTTTGAGGCTCTGTTAGAAGGAGGAAGTGTGTGCATGGTGCTTGTCTGAATTTCAAACCTTGTCATTTTGCAATTTCACAAGGTTGTTGTGTCACTTTTGGAGATTCATACACCACCACACATTGTTATTTCACTTCATTGCACTGTTTCGATGCTGTCACTTGTTGCAATTTACCCTAACAGGGACTCTTTTTTTACCCTGGGGTCCCAGTTCTGACAAGTAAGAATATTAGAATATTTGTGTTTTGAATGAGCACCAAATTACTTACTCAAGACATTGCAAACTTTGTTACTGAGAGATGTTAACCCTGTTTTTTTTTCTTTCAGAACTCCAACATCATATTCTGTAAGTCGCCACACCCCCAGACGTCTTCAGGTTAGTAATCTACAGTTAATTTATGTTTTGTTGGTTTGTTTTTGATTCAGAGAAAAAAAGGGCTCTTTTTCTTGCTTGATTAAACCTAGTGACCTAAACAAATGCATTTAATACAAATGTAGTTTACAGTTATCTGCAGCTATAATATACATCATATTATTTCCCTCTCGTATAAATGCATTGGCAGGAATCAACTGGCCCAAGACCACCTCTGTTCAAAGAGGAGCCGAGATCCCCACCGAGACTCAGTCATACTGCAACAAGTCTCTCAGCAAAGAGAAGGGAAGTTGTGAAAACTGAACCAACTGATACATATGGTGGATTGGTGGGGGAGCAATTCCATGAAAAAAACAACAAAGAATCAGCTGACATGGATACAGCGATGGATGGTAAGGAAGAAAGAGTTCTAGCATCAGATCATAATTTGTTAGTACAATGACAGATCTAGGGGAGGGGTCTGTGGGAGGGGGGCACCCCCTATCTTGCAGTCTGGGGTGAGGGGTGGCATTTTCACCCCTTCCCCCCTTAATGGAGTCTGGTACTATGATTTAGTTAAATGACAATTTAACAATGTTAACTGCCACAAGCTTGGCAGACTCTTCGGATGAGCGGTCCAACTCCCCAACGCAGTCTCAACGTTGTGCTAGGATCTTCGAGTAAGGATCTTCGATCTTGCTGCTAGGATCTTCGAGTTCTTTGAGTGTTTTTGAGTTCTTTGAGTGTTTTTTTTTTGTAGTGGTTGTTTTAGTCATCGGGAACGGTTTTTGTAGCAGCTATCGTAAGTGTTTACCCACCCCACCCTCTTCCACTGATTCAATCAGTGTGACGGGTGCCTGGAGTGGGGGCTCATGGCTGGGTTGTGGGGATTTTCCAGTCATGTGGGCAGCATTAATTTTATCTGGGGTCTGGCTGGCCATAGTGGAAGTCCCTGGATACCCCAGGCACCCACCTTCCATTTAAGCGAGGTAGTCGGTTAACAGATGAACACATGCCCTCGGTCATTTAATTCACTAGGTTCATAATTGACTACACCTGCATAGTACAATACTCCATCGGAGGGAGGAGGGTATGAAAATGCTAGATTGGTACTGCAAGATAGGGAGGTGCCCCCCTTATCTTGCAGTCCAAGTCTAGCATTCTCACTCCCTCCCCGCTATGATGGGGTCTGATACTATGCTGATGTACACCACATTAAACCTAGTAAATTAAATGACCAAGAACTTACTTTTATTACTGCTGTCCTAAAGGTCATGGAAAAGACCCCTGTTAGGGACTCGGAATTCTCTTTTTTTATGCAATTCTATCATTGTGACAAACAGAATACAGCTTAGTAATAAAATTGTCATTAGTATAATTAATTATTATTATTAAGATCATTTCAAATGTAATCAATGATTTATTTAACTTACAGTTATTTATAATTTGTTATACTGGTAATTAACCTGTAAAATTACAACACACAATGCAGTCATCAATCAATCAATCAATCAATCAATCTTTTATTTGCCACATATTTGTTTATACAGTGTGTTAAATCTATTACACTATCTAGTAGCAGGAGATCTCTGCAAGCTCGGTTGAGCTTTTCTAGCGGAGATCCCCTTGATTATTATTATCATAAACTAAATATAAACATTTATAATATATGGTGGCCTTACAATTCTTGTTTTTTATTATTATTTTTGTTAAACTTGAAATAAGCAGCAATGTGTAGTTCCAGAAAATATCCAGATCCCCACCACAGAGGGAATTGGAAATTCCGGAGGGGTGGGGGGGGGGGGGGGGGGGGGTCAATGGCCCAGGAAATTCCGAAGGGGAGGGGGGTTTGGAGGCAAAATTCACGTCCGAATGGTCGGGAAAACGATCGATTTTTCGTGAATTCGTATTGACTCCGTAAGTGTCACTTACCAATTTTTGCGGGTTGTTCTGAAGCATAAATCAGACAACCTGCAACCGTGCTGCAGTTAAGAAACGTTTTTCTCTTTCTTAAAAGTTCTTCGGACACAAACTAGAAACAATTGAAGACGAATACCTTTCGTGAAACAGATAAACCCGCCATTACTCGTTACCAGTCTCTCTCTAGAATCCAGGCTCATCGCCAACAGACGCGTGGAATGCCTGGAGGTTAAAAATCGCTCGTGGACAAAGCGGCGTTTTTTGGTTGATGTTTAGGAGAAAACCTGCTTCAAAATAATCAATCTCTTCGGCTTTTATGTTTGTGACGAAGGTTCACAGCTGCTTTATCGTTAATATTGGGCAAATTTTTCAGTTTTATGTGGAAAATGCTCGGAAGATGCAGAGGATGCGGAAATTAGAGAATTACGTGAATCCGCACCACCGCATCCTGTCAGATGCCCTGTCTAAAGGAAGAAAAAAACTTTCCAGAGGGTATGGGGGGGTGGGCGATATTTCTGTGGAAATTCCAGAGGGGTGGAGGGGTCAACGTTTCCTTGTGAAAATGGAAAATCCGAAGGGGTGGGGGGTCCTGTTTGAAATTCCCTCCGTGGTAGGGGTCTGGATGTTTTCTGGAACTACACAATTACAGTTCTGTTATTTTCGTTCCTCTAAGCAGAGTCAGTCTATTGTTGTTGACAAAATGTTTTAATTTTCTTTTGAATAACTGTACAGACTTAATTTCCTTTAAACTGTTTGGCAAGCTGTTCCATATTATAGTCATGTAATGAATACTAACATATTTTAATTTTTGTTAGATGTTCCTGCTGCTTATGAGGACATGCCAGAGTATGATGTTGGTTGTGATGACTTTGGTGATGATGATGATCTTGGTGACGCAGAAGCCATCCAGGCCTTATCAAATGCAGAAAAGAGTCATGATGAAAAACCTCAAGTCAAGGTACCTATTGTTTCCCATTCTCTTAAGGTCATCTGCATGTACAGTTGAAGCTATCCTTACGGACACCTCTCTATTAGGGACAGTTCACTTGGTCCACATACCAAAATTCATGCATCTATAATGCAGACACTTTGGTCTGTCCCTTCGTTGTCCACATTAAGGAGGTTTGACCGTATCGGTGATAAAGAATAAAGATGGTAAATTTGGGGCTGATGGCCATAAAATAAGAAAGATACAATGTTCAGCCTGTCACAAGCATGGGACAAGAACCAAACTCATGACCATCTGAAAATTGGTGGGACGCATCCGAGCAGAAAGCATGTCACATATGAACCTGGCAAAAGGCCTAGGTGATTAGAGTGTTCTATCAGTCTCTGAAAGTCATGTGTTCGAATTCCTTTCGAAGACTGTTTTTGTCCCATTCTCATGACACGCTGTGCATGCTTACTGTTCACACAATTAATTTTGCAATGTCACACCACATTACACGTTGAGTGTACAACAAACAGGGAATATAAACAGATATGGTACAGGTGGCTGTTTCTGATCACTTTGGCCAGTTGCTCAGTGACCTCTGCTGCTGTTTTGTTATACCCATTAATACACAAGCATTGAATAAGTTGACCGATTGCTCGATTGGCTGTAAACATTGAGCCCGCGTTATGAAATGGTCAGCTGCCTTACCCATGGGATTTTTCCATAATCCTTACCTCTGGAATGACTCTTAAAAACCAAGCTGTATCAAAAATACTGTCTTACTAATAAATAAATGCTTTTCCTTCATATGTGTAGGTTGAGGCAAACAAGAAGCCAATCGATAGAAGATGTGCTCTTCCACAAAAGTACGCAATCATGATAATTTAATTCATTTCTAAGTGATTTATAAATTATGATGAAAAAAGAATATTAATGATAATTAATGAACAATATTATTTTCTTTGTGATCATCTTTGTCTATAGTGGATGGCCAGAAAGTTTTTTTTTTAACTGGGGCTTATTAAGGATGCTAATAATGTTGTTATTTAGATAGTGTAACTCACTTCACTTTTCTTTTCTTTTTTTTTAGAACAACAGAACTTCCAGATGATTCAGGATGGGAAACTATCTTGGGAAATGAGGATTCGCGACAACAAGAGGTAAAAAGGATGTTCTTGTAAACAGGAGGTGGTGGTTTAAAATATTTGAGATACATGACTTGCAAAAATCAGTATTGTATACAGCTCTAGTTAACATGGGATCACAGTCCAGGGGGGGGGGGGGGTACTCAGGTATTTTTGGGTTTGAAATTAGCGATCTGATGACTTTTTTTGGGTTAGAAAAAAGTGGTGACTTTTTTTGGGTGAAAGATTTTGGTAAGGACTTTTTTGGGGGGGGTTCACGAAAAGCGAAGCCCAGGCTTCTCATTTTCATGTCACACAATTGTATCAATTTCATGTACAAACGTAAACTACAAGCTAATGACAAGGAGAAGTATGTAAATTTAATAAAATATCGCATTACACTTTATTCTCTTGATGTGCATTTTTGTAACTTTTTTATGCAGAGAAAAATGGACTTTTTTGGGGTTACATTCTGGGCCGTTGGTCTTTTTTTGGGGTCTGGTTTTAGCCTGATAGGACTTTTTTTTGGGTCTAACAATTTGGCCTCATTCCCACCTCCCCGTCACTAATATACCTGAGTACCCCCCGCCTCCCTGGGAATCACAGTATCATACAGTGTAGTTCTTTGTTTTGTAATTAAGATGTTTTTTTGACTTTCATCTTCAGGTTTTGACAGATGTAAATGTGGATTCCTCTTCTCTTCCACTAAAAGATGTTGATGGTTAGTTAACAGAACGGGATCAATACATTTTTTACGTTTTACAGGAACATTAATTTTTGGTTTGATGTTTTGATACAACAGCACTTGGCAAGTGAAAGGAATCCATTACATTGCGATGCGCCCTACCGTGAGCACCCAACAAACTTTTTTACAAGTTAGTAGCCAATCAGAGAGTGTGAATTGAATTGATGGGCATTCCTCCTCGCAAAGTTAAGCATGATGGAATGTAATATTTTTGCTTCATGGTTATCAGGAGTGTAAAATTAGTTACAAAATACAAAAATTGTATTCACTTTATTGCTTTCATGTATCCACAGTTGCGAAAAAATGATTATAAGATAAGCTGGTGATATTGTGAACTTGAACAGGGCAAAAAACTTTTTTTCTTTCCACTTGTCCATTGGACAAGTGCCTCTCAAATTTTGGTTGTCCGAAAGTGAAATTCACTCATCCAAAAAATGAATGAATTAAATAAAATGTAGCAGTAAACAAATTTACAATGTACCTTAAAAACTGATGTATAAACCACATTTGCCCAAAAATGTTTGCTCAAAATTGGGTGTGCGGCTTATCTGCAGGGACATACAATTAATTAATATATATAGATTATTCGAAGCCAAAGAAAAGAGTCTGTAAACAAACATCCATCTTGGTTATCCTTAGTAACTCAGGCTAAATAAAAACATGTGCTCAAGAAATTTGCATGGTCGGAAAACGAGAAAATTTATAGAAATTCGCGGAAACCAGATTGGTTTGCGAAGTCCAGAGATGCTTGGGAAACTTAGAACTCAGTGAAAATGAAACAAACTTCTCCTCGTAAATTGTACTTGTCCCGTCGGACAAGTGCTTTTGGAAATCCACTTGTCCGAGATCAAGAAGTACTCGTCTCAGACGAGCGGATGAGTGGAAGTATTTTGCACTGTTGTAAAAAAAATTTGTTGGTTGCTCATGGTAAGGTGCATCACACTGTGGCAATAGATTACAATGAGGCCAAAGTACCAATCTACACAATACAATGCTAATTCAATACTTTATTTAACACTCCACTTACATGCCTTTTCAGTGATAACAATTAAAAAAATAACAGTAAATTTGCAATGAAAAAGATGTGATAAAAATTGGATAAACATATTGAATAAAATTATGTAAAAACTTAATTAAAATACTGCAAAAGAATTGAACATGGCTAGGGTTTAAAAACATACTAAAAAACACATCATTTTCTTTTTTATTCCTTTCAGGAGAAAAAGTGCTCAAGTTTTATTGGTTTGATGCTTATGAAGATAGATTCAAACAACCAGGTAAAGTTTAACTGGGTTATTAAGCATCACTAGATGTAACGGCGAATGGCAGCACACAATGAAGACCATGACGTTAAAACAACAACTTAAATGTTTAATCATACACGAGGCGTCCCTGAATGACTCACAAGTATCGTACAAAATAACCATCACATTGTATCTATAAGAATTGCGGTGAAAGACATCGATTAACGCGAGAAAAACCGTAACAAAACGGGTTACAAAACACTTGAGAAACTTGAGTTACTTGAGATTATTTCACGGTGGCCTCGTGCACGCCAATAACGAGGCCCCCGTGCGCATGCTTCTAATAAACAAAGGGGAAACCCGCTGGTCAGAATACCAGCAGCTACACTAGATGTACTGTAAAATCTGAAGTTCTCATGAAATGCACACCACTTTTCTTTCAGGAACTGTCTACCTTTTTGGCAAGGTTTGGATTGAATCTGTAAAAGCATATGTCAGGTAAAATTTTGTTTTATTTCACTCACCACCAGTTAATTGAAAAATCAGAGTGACAAAAAATATAAGTAGGAGACAAGAGGAAGAGATGAAGAAATGCATCAGTTTGAAATGAGATCGAGTTCACACAATTTCAATCTAACTCCAACAGTTCAAATGAAAAGTTCTCGACTTGAACAAAATATTTGCTGTTGCCCTGTGGAGAAGTTTTTTTTTTTTCGTTTTAGTTAATTTTTTTTAAAATGTGCAAATTTGCTCAAATAGCCATATAATGTGGTTCTGTGATAATTCTATCCCAAAGTCTTTTGAAAACCTTGCAGTTCCTTATTATTTAAATAAATTTCTAACTTTAGATATCTTTTGTTAGCTGTTCAGTGGCTGTTAAGAACATTGAGAGACAAATATTTATCCTTCCAAGAGAAAAGGTATGAAAATAAATATAGGGATTGTGGTGAATGTCCCACTGCTGAGTCCTTTACTGTTTGCCTTCTTAACGTCATGACTATCACCGTTGATTTCATGTTTTCTTTGTCAATTAGAAGCGTGATGTTGATGGTTCTGAGACTGATGAGCCTGTTGGATTTATTGATGTTTATCAGGTGAGTTATTTGTACTTTGATGATGACGATGATGTGAATAATATTATAATGAGCGCTTTAATACTTTAATGATTTTCTCCTAAAACAGTATGACACTATACTAGGAGGGGCAGTGTATAGCTACCACAGCTAAAGTTACAAAAATTTATGAACAATAGAAATAAATGATAAGTAGTGATGATCAAAGCAGAAGGGATGATAGATCATCTGTACTATAGGTAGTCTCGGCCGAGTGTTGATCGATATATCGGTTGACACTCGGCAGACATTAGTTAGTCGGTCGATAGTCGGCCGATTGTTGGGCGATAGTCGGCCGATATGTTGGTCGAGATGTATGTCGGCCAATATAGTTTTTAGTTCACCGATACGTCACCGATACTTCGCCGATACTTCACCGACACTACCGATACTACACCGAGTATCGGTCGAGTATTGGTCGATAAAAAATCCACGGAAAACAGTATCTTTTCACTCTACTGACGGTTAAACCATGGTGAAGTCAACAGTTGAAACTAATCGCCCGACTTATAATGGTAATAGGACTTTAAGTCATTGCCAAAATCTTAATAATCACAAGTATGATTACAGACCGAATTGGACGACACGAATTCCTGTTACCAAATAAAAAAACATACTAATCTGACTAATTAAAAAATACCATCGTTTTAACATTTTGGTTAGTTCGGTTGAGTTTGTTTTTGACCAATATGTATAAGAGTTACCCAGGGGTTCCAATAAAATGTGAAGTAGGCAGTGTGTTTGAGTACAGTAACTGACTGTATCAACAAGTTTTAAAAAAAATTTTCTTATATTTCTTCAATTTGGTGGGGAAAATAGTTGACTTCTCCAGGCAAAGTAGCCGACGGTTTTCGTCGGCCGTCGGTGCTTATTGAAAGCCTATCCATTCTATGTCCTATTGCAAGATAGTACAGCGCACAGCCATGACGCGTAAACTGTCCTGTCAGTGTTCAAATCGTGAAGACGCAAGTAGGCGCAAGTAGTAACACGTTGAATAGCAGGGGATATTCACCTCCGAGTTAGACAATCAGAGAGTGCGAAAAGCACTATTTACTTGTGCCGCGGGTACCGTACATACTAATTGTTCTACTATATGTTCTATACCGCCGACACTTGACCGATCACCACCGACACTTGACCGATATATCACTGACACTTGACCGATATACCACCAACATTTCACCGATATACCACCAACATTTCACCAATACTCGACCGAGATGCGACTTCGACATATCGAACAATATCGGCCAACTATCGACCGACACTCGGCAGACTATCGACCGACTGTCGGCCAACTGTCGACCAACTGTCGACCGACTGTCGACCGATATATCGGCCGATATGTTGACCGAGTGTCGGCCGACTGTCGACTGACACATCGGCTGAGACTACCTACAGTACAGATGATCCGGGATGATAGAGATGACAATGGCAGTGATGATGACAATGATGGTGATGGCAAAGATGATGGATGATGATGAAGGCAGTAGTGATAATGATGGTAGTGTTGATGATGACGATGATGATTACAACAATGGTGATACTGAAGTGCCGTGAAGAGTTTGCCAAGAGTTTAAACTCTTAATTATTATCACCAAGTTTGGTCACATTATTTTTATTTTTCCCCAGGAATTCAATGAGAAGATAGCGACAAAACATAAGATCATGAAGTTCATATCCAGGGTAACATTTTAAATACATTCAAAATAACTATATTTTGTTGATTTTCTATTAATAATTCTAATGAGGGTTGTATGATTTTTGTCTTTAGAAAGCCCAGAAGGCTTACGCTTTTGAGATTCAAGATGTTCCTGTTACATCTGAGTATCTGGAGGTCAAATATTCAGTAAGTGATAAATTTATTTAGTAATAAGACAGTAAAATATATTCTTAAGCTCATTAATAATTTATCAAGTTTGACCCAAGAAAATTATAAACATGACAGAGCTTTGGAAACCCCATCTTAATTAGCATAACTTTAAGTGATTTTATTCCTTCATTTTCTCTAAATTTAAGGATCGCTATATCAAACACTTATGGCCCTATTCTCCCAGAGGAGATTTAGGAATTAAGTCATATCAAACACTCGAAAGAGCGTTTAATCAGGTATCCAAACACCTAAAAGTAGGCTAAAAAAACTTCAGTTGTGCCTCATTTTTTTTTCAATCCTTTTCTCAGTGTTTGGAAATCCTGACAAAACACTTGTGTTTGATATCTTTCATCAAAATAAAGAAGATTAAAGTTGAGATCTTATTAACGTTCTTCATTCCAACTTTGATGAAATACTAAAAAGTGTTTGTTAAAGAACCTCCAGACCTGAAATGTATACTTACAATTGTGGTAAATAATGGATTATTTTTTCATTGTAGGCTGATTATCCTCAGTTGCCTTCTGATTTGTCTGGAGAAACATTTAGCCATGTGTTTGGTACCAATACATCCAGGTAACAGTTTGTTGATTTGAAGTAATTTGACCTGTTTATTTCAATTTAAAGGAAAATGTAACAATGTTTTATTTCTGTTTCAGTCTTGAACTTTTTCTCCTGAGCCGGAAGATGAAAGGTCCTTGTTGGCTTAATATCAAGATGCCACGTAAGTCTCCTAACTGAGTATTGTTATCAGTTGATTGGAAATCCAAGTGAGAGATAAAAGGCTTTCACAATTTTTCTTTTATTGACCCAGTCCTGTTCTACTGCCTTTTTTGTCATTTTCAGAGCTGCCTCAGCAACCAGTGAGTTGGTGTAAAGTTGAGGTGAGAATTTTTCTTCCGAGTTTAAAGAGATGCTGTTATCTTCTAATTGTTTTCATAAGCCTTACCTTGTTTTTGGATAAAGTGTACTTCAGCCGATATTCGATTGGCATATCGGCCGATACTCGATGGACATGTCCACCGATATCCTTGGCCAATATGTCAGTCGACATCAGTCACCTCTCGATCCACACGCATGTCAGCCGAATCCCCGGTTGATAAGCCACAGACACTCGGCCAATACTCTACCAACACTTAGCCAATACTCTACCAACACTTAGCCAATACTCTACCATCACTCGGTCGTCTCTTGTTACTGTTTTGTATTTTCTCTACTCAAATATTTTCTCTATTCAAATTGCCCTTGTTTGCATTGCCCACTACACCATACTATATGAGCGCAGGTAAGAGACTCTTCTCTTGCCCCCAAACTTCTATTTCAGACTGTTTCAGGCAAAAATAATGGTTAACAATACACAATATACCACCGACAGTTGACCAATATGCTGCCAACAGTTGATTGTAATGTAACCATCAAGATGTCGGCTGAGTGTCAACCCACATACCGACCAAGCGTCGATTGATAGTGGCAACGGAGGGTCTACCAAGTTGAAGAACATGTCGACTGACACTTGGCTGAGTATCCGTCGACTTATCAACCAGGTGTCAGTTGACATATTGGTTGAGTATCAGCTGATATGTCGGCTGATAGTGTTGGTAAATACAGTCATTTGATCCTTGTTTTTAACGAATTTCAAAAATTTCACAGGCTGTAGTCACCAAACCTGATCACCTTGAAGTGGCAAGTGAGCAAGACCCTCCCCCACCCATGGTAAGTGCATAGTGATATTGCTTTTTTAAGCCATTCACTCCAAGGAGCAGCCAAGAAGAGTTAATTATATTCTAATTTGTGATCAAGGCTGTTGCATAACAGGAGCCTGGTAGCCTAGGACATCCAAGGGACTATTCTGGGTGCTGTAGCACCTAACACTTCACAGGTTGGGATCCTAACTTCTCAGGTTTTGGCCTTGTATGCTTCTTCAAACTTTTCTTGGGCAGCATATTTGTCCCCGTCAGCGATAACCCGTTCATTATGCTTCATGTATTCACAAGTTAAAATGAAGTTTTGTTTGTAAATGTTATCACCTTGATGATACCTTAAATGTTTAATTAGGCCTTGAAGTAACGAGGTGTGATGGCATGAACCGCATGCAAACTGCATGTTTGTAAGCACATTGGACTGTTAATCATGTAAGGTGCATCAGGGCAAGAAAACCGCATTAGAAGAACCTTTATATTATTTTTATTATTGCATTATTTGCAAGGTTTATTTTTAGCAGGTTACCTCAAATAAAGCAGGAACTTACCCATTCCGCAAGGTTCTGGTGTCTGCTTAATACAAGTGTCACTGTGCTTTGTTTTTTTTTTACTGTAGGTTGTTATGAGCCTCAGTTTTAGGACCATGTTGAACACTAAGACTCACACCCATGAGGTATGTTGGCCTTTACTCTTTAAACCCTGTTAAGTGAACATGCTGCCTGTAAAGTTGGCCACCTGTACAGATGGTCTGCCTGTGAAGATCAGTGACCAGTTTAATATGGGTGCCTGTGAAGAGGGGCTGCCCATTCATGATTTCAATTAATTTTTATATAAAAGTAATAACTCTAATTCAGGCCTTATGACTACCTACCATCATAAGTTTATTATTTCATTTTTCTGTTATGGTTTAGATCTTAGCTGTGTCAGCTCTGGTTCACCATGAAGTGTCATTAGACAAAGCTGCGCCTAAACAGAAATTTCAATATCATTTTTGTGGTAAGTTGAACAGAAAAGACAATTCTCTGTCCAAAACTGTGGGCAGGATTTTGCATCAAGTGTAATGAAGCTCTGCCATAAGTTCATTGAGAGCTCAGTTTTCCTCTTGAGTCAAAGTTTTAGAAAGCTGCAGAGCAAGTTGAAAGTGTCCTTAGCAAAGCTTACATCAGTTACTGCCGGCCCAGTGGTGATTTGCACATTATGCGTGCCTCTGTTTCCATAATTTAAAAGTACTTTAGTTTGCATTTTATATCAGAGTGGACTTTAATTTATTTATCATTTTATTTTATTTTCCAGCTGTAAGCAAACCAAATGATCAGATGTATCCATATGATTTTAAAGATGTTATTAGAAAAAAGGTAAATATCCCATGTAAAAGATGCTGACGACAATGATGGTAACTTTATTTAGGTCTCAAGTCTTGTAGCCGGGCATGGGTACCCTTCTAATCGGGGTGGATGTTTACCATATTTACTTACATTGGCGAGGGTAGTTTTAAAAATTCAGTAAGTGGTTCCCTTGGGGGAGTTTTTATCTAAAGAAGGCACTTGAATGAAAAGGGGCATCAATTACTTGAGGCACAGGTATCACATTTTATTCTTGCATCACTTTCCACTTGATGACTTAATACATGCTTTGACATTTTCTGTTGAATTATCAATAATTGTGGCTAAAAGTATTTTAGGCAAAGTTAAACTCAAAGCCATTGCCGTGGCGCCGATCTAGAATCCTTATCTGGCCAGCGGACGTCTGCCATCAAGTCATGTGGGGCGGTCCAGGTGCCTTTGTAGGAGTGATTTTCAGCCTCGCTTTGTTCAGCTTGCTCGCTTGCTATTGCTCTCGTGTTTGCTAGCATTTACATTGCAACTCTGCTTTCAAGCTTCGCTCCCTTCCCTTCCCTCCCGGCTGGTAAGTATGGGTCGCAGGTAAGTATGGGTCGCAGGTAAGTATGGGTCGCAGGTAAGTATGGGTCACAGGTAAGTATCTGGTTTCCACTGAGTTGCTCAGTGTGACGGGCGACTGGGTGGTGGGCTGTGTCAAGGTTGCCGGCCATGGATACCTCCTCATGCCGGGAGATTTTGTTAGTAGCATACCCCCCACCATGTAGCACCTATCCCCAATCTCATCTATGGGTGATGAGTTTAACAATAAATGATAACAACTCGATTGTTTATCTCTATGTCTCTTTAGCAAATCAAGATGGAGATCACAACATCAGAGAGAGCTCTTCTGGGTTTGTTTATGGCAAAGATTCACAGAATTGATCCCGATGTGCTGGTGGTATGTCTATTTTTATTTAATATATTTAAGTTGTTTGTATTTCATCTTTAAAGTTCCTGTAAGTAACCTTTTAAGCTAGTACGGCTATTTGCTTTGTTCTACCAGTTCAATCATTCCTCCAACAGGATTCCTACCTGAGAGTTTAACCCTTTCACTCCCAAGATTGCCAATCATCAAAATTCAAGAAAAATTCCAAAATTCATTTTGTAAAATATTGAAAAACAAATGGTACCATGCAAAAGTACCGCCAAAGAGGTTTCATTTGAATGGTCACACCATGGGATTTCATCCACAGACTCAAAAGTTAGAACTACACTTCATGTCTCCCAAACTGACTCTGGGAGTGAAAGGGTTAAGGTGCCATTTACACAAACAATGGACAAACCGGTTTCTCCTCATAAATATCTAGTAAACAATCCAAATGCCAATATTGTCACTGTATTTTAGGGTCATGACATCTATGGATTTGATCTGGATCTTCTGTTGCACAGGATTAATGCTTGCAAGGTTAGTACAGTGATTCCGATTGGTTCTGTTCTCGCAAGGGGTTCGATGCGTAGTACAATAGCTCTGATTGGTTAATTCTATCAACAATTTGAATGGTTAATTATGAACAGGGGCATAGCCAGGACTTTTTCAGAGGTACGCACAATCAATTTTCAAACACCCCCCTACCTCCCCCCCCCCGCCCACCCTCATGTCCCAAATCTTGACATTAATTTTCAACTAGGTCGTATTTTTCTTTTTTTTTTTCGACTTTTTCAGGTACGCACATGGGTACGTGCGTACAGGTAGCTACGTTCCTGATGAATTCTTATAACTGTTCAGTTCAGTGTGTTTTTTATTTCATAGATACCTCACTGGTCTCGCCTGGGACGACTGAAAAGAACTATAATGCCAAAGCTTTCGGTAAGTACTGAGTTTTTAGCTCACTTACATTTGAACGTCGTTGTTTGAATTCCCCGTTACAAGTATTGTAAAAAAAGGTCGTTAACCAAGAAGGACCAGTATATAAGCCTAGCCATGCTTATTTTGTTATCCATTAACAACTAAGGCGTAAACAGTTGACCAACAACATGTGTCTGTACTAAGACGATTACCGTGGAAATTTGCTTTCAAAGAAAGTTGCTTAAAAACAATAATGTGTATCACTTTGAATAAATGATATTTTGTTTTCGGGAGATTTTGAAGCTTATTACCTTACAGGAAACATTTAGCAATAAAATGCAATGACTGAAACACATCTAAATTCGCTTTTCGCGCCTCAAAAGTGTGAAAGAAGGGAAGTGTCAACGGGGTGTCCTTGAAGCAAACGTTGACTCTTATACAAATTTACGTCAGACTAGCTAATTTCACCCCCAAGCCTCGCTTTCGAAGTTTAATCTGTGACAATCTTAATGAACGTATTCTCAAAGGAGCAAAGATGAAAAGAATACCCTCTCAAAAACAAAGTGAACTTGTTAAAGGTTTGCAAGGAATTTCGTACAAACTTGACTTTTGAGCTGTCGACGTCACATCAGAAAGGTAACATCAGAAGGCCTTTTAGTTAGCAAACTGTGGATACGAATGTCAACGTATTAAATCTTTATCCCAGAGTGGCGGCCCTGGTAAAGCAGGCAACTTTCTTGATCGTTCCGTCACCTGTGGACGAATGGTCTGCGACGTCAAAATCTCTTCCAAGGAGCTTATCAGATGCAAGAGTTATGATTTGACAGGTATGGCGCGCTCAAGTGTAAACCGTTACATTCTAAGATTGCCAGCTAGTTTATCCATTACCATTTCTTTCAGTGTTACGCGACCCTTCGAATCAAAACTACTTTGAGCAGTTCGATTTACCCTGCCGTCAATCATACCTTATATGGAAAGAGTTCGTTTCTTCGGACGCCATTGTAGGCTGGTGATCACGCAGGAGTATACAAACTCCTCCTACTAGGTATGATTGACGGCAGAGTAAATTGAAATTACTCAAAGTAGTTTTGATTCGAAGGGTCGCGTAACAGTGAAATCAGTGGTGACATCCTAAAATTATTTTAATCGTTTTTGCCTACGTTCATAAATTTGTTACAAGGCTGGTCTGTTTTTCATTTTCAGCACTATCTTGGGCTGTTCTCCAATCCAGAAGGGAAGAGATTGACCAAGATGAAATTCCCAACAAGTTTAAGTAAGTCCAACATTATCGTAAAGTTTGGAAGTAACATCCCCCAAATTTAGCGACTCCGAATGTTATGTAACGTCTTAAAACATATAGAGCGTTTCTCAATCGAGTGTCGTAATCTTAGAGCGGATTACAATCGAGTTTCAAAGTAATTTCGCGATTGCTTTGGTTTTGCATTGCTACGCTTTGTGATTGGATAAAATCTCGCGCCACTTTCTCAACCAATCAGATGTAATCATAACTTGCACGCACGCGTTTTCCCGCGCTTGGCGCCGGCGACATGTATTTGCTTCGAGTACTGATTTGTTCACTGGATCGGCTGGTCGGCGTTGTGATTGGCCAGAGTAATTACTTTGGTTTTACGACACTCGCTTAAAACCAATTAGAACTCGATATAAATGCGTATACATATAGTCGGCGCCAACTGAGCGCAGGAAAAGACGTGCGAGCAAATCACGATTGGTCTTGGGATTCTTTGTATTGGCTAGGAAAGTGGTGCGAGTTTTGTTAATGATGCAAAAAAGCAAAAGCAAATTGCTTTCGGCGACCCTCAATTGACATGCTTTCTAGACCATAAGTCTGGATAAACTCTTCTTTTTTTAAAAAAAAAATTATTATTTCAAGGGACAAATAATTGTCTCGTAAATCATTTTTGCTAAAAATTGTGTTCAGTGGCAGTCTCGTATGTCATGAAGTGTAGGAACAGTTATAAAATTATAAAACTTCAATATTTGCGACTTCTGATATGTGTCATTTTTAATTTCAGTTCCTCTCGTGAGCTCCTCCACATGTTTGAACTGACGTCGGTAATGTAACCAATGTAACCAATGTATTAGTTTTAATTAGTATAGAAAAATATGTATATAGTGTAAATATTTATTTATTTATTTTATTTTTTTTTTTTTTGTAAATTTTATTTTTTTGCTTTCTTATATGTTATTTTACTCGAAGAAATTAGCTTCACAAGCTACACTTAAATTCGAGTTAAAATAAAGTTTATGTATGTATGTATGTATGGTAGGTTTAGCTGCATATTGCAGTCTATTTTATTAATATAACTCGTTTCAAAGGTTGTGGCGTTCTCTCATTCACAATGTTCTTTTTTCCTCAGATGGACGCCTTACTCTCACTTAGGATCATGTATGATTTAAACGTATGTATTTGGGAAACAGTTAATTTCCACTGACACGCGAACTTGTTCCAGATGATAACCGTTTGTTTAATTTTGACTAGTTTTATTTACGCTGGTAAAGTCACTTTTATTTACGTGCATAGAATCAGTCAGCAACGTTCACGCCTATATGCCCTCTATCGCTTTCGCCCTGGCCCCATGCAGTTGTTCAAAAGGTGGATAGCTCTATCCACCAAATAAATGACTATCCAGTAAATATCACAAATGGTGGGTAGCGCTTTCCAACTTTTGAACAATTGAAGCCAGATTAATGCTAGAGATTAAGCGGCCTCGTCCACGATTATGTAGAAACCGACCGTAATGTTCGTATTGGGCGTTAACTTTGCTGACTTGACTTGCGGAAACAAAATTAGACGAAATGTATAAACGGGTTGCGTTTGCAAAACAAGTTCAACGCGGTTTTATAACAAAACTACATGTATCGTTTGGACACAACTTGCGTTTCGCTATTATATGTTGAAGTTTTGTACTAGACGACTATACAGCAGAACCATGCATCGTACTGTTTATTAAACGTCGCTCTTGTTCCAGTCACGATTTGGCGTGCTTTCTTTAAAATTGGAATAATCTTGTTTCTCATTAATTTATTTCAAATCCTTGCTAGGTTCTGCCGCTGGCTTTGCAGATAACTACTATCGCTGGCAATGTTATGGTGAGTGAATTTATCGTGACAACGAGAGTTCAACAAGAGTCCGACGACAGTTCAACGACAATTCGACGACAGTTGTCAACGACAGTTGTCGACGACAGTTCAATGACAGTTCAACGACAGTTCAAGCCCCTACTCTCGTTTGACTGCCAACCGTCATGGGCTCTCCTTATAATGCGCTCTCATCCATACATTCTCTGATTCTGTTTCTTTTTGTTTAAAAATCCTTCGTCCGCGCGCGCTACATGGAATCATCGTTTGTATCCATAGAGATGCGTTTATGATGTCACTGCCTTTTATTCGAGTTTTCTCTCAACAGCTACAAACCGTCTTTTGCACGCAGTCGCATATAATTTTTATCTGAACACGCCCTTAGTTTCCTAACTTATCTAATCATGTTTAAATTAGTTTACTCGTGCGCAAGCTCTCCTACACGCGATAATAATGTAATTTGTTTTCCCTTTTTCAGGCTCGAACTCTTCTTGGTGGTCGATCGGAAAGGAACGAATTTCTCTTGCTACACGCCTTCAATGAAAAGTAAGATTTGTGTTTTGTGGTCCCTTTTTACGGCGTGTATTCTTGTTTACCTTAACAATGAAAACGAAACCGTAGAAAAAAATATGTTTCGAATGAAATGCTTACATTTATTTGTGAACCTGGCCTTGATTTTGATTATATTTTATCTGTTTGATGAACTAGTCAGGCTTTTCTCAACGTGAACTTCTTTTTTGAGAAAAAAGAAACGTTGGTTCGATCTCCTTCATTAAGCTCTTTTATAAACCGTTACAAATTGATGTATGTTGATTTTTTATTTCAATTCATAGGAATTTCATCTGTCCTGACAAGAGCTATGGTAAAAAACAAGTGGTAAGAGATGTGTTTTATAGCGACAGTGCTCCATACCGCCTTGTGAACTATTTTTCAACTGGTAGCCATCTAAACCTGGTGATCTTGCGTGCGTTTCTTTAAAGCCCCGAAGACATTTCGGGCCTAATAATTATATTATTTGAATTTGTTCCAAACGAAGTCGGAAGTTCTCGTTATTTTTCCCGTTTGGACAGGACTTTAAAAACTATAAGCTTATGGACCTGCAGCCGGATAATCAGCGTCTAAAAAAAAAATAGACTGTACTGAACTAGCGCGGTCTCTAGCTATTTTTTTCATCATTGTTTTTTTTAACATCTTTAACGTATTATTACACACTTCACTCAAAATCTACCTCATACCTTTTCGTTCATGTTCAGGTTGAGGTTGCACATGATGATGAAGAACAGCCCAAAAGTTCCAAGAAAGGAAGAAGAAAGCCAGCTTATGCCGGAGGACTTGTGTTAGATCCCAAGAAAGGTAACTAACGTCATTTATCAGTACACAACAAATTAGTTCTTTAGCTGCCGTATTTTTGGATAATTAAGGAAGTACTTGTTTTTAGATAAGAACTCTTTTTATTGAATTGGTAAAGCTTTGAATTTAAAGATCTTCGTACACTAAAGGACGAAATTGTGGAAAGCAGTTATTTCTTTGCATTGGTCTTGTCCTCCTCTTTCCTTAGTCTGCTGTTCAGGCGTTAATAAACAAGACATTTTTCAGGCGTTTTGATTGGAACACAATGTGAATTTTATAGCTAGAACGTTAAAGGAACGTTAGTGGTATGAATCATTTTCCTCATGTAAAATATTTTTGTTCTTTTTAGGTTTTTACGACAAACACATTCTGTTGCTAGATTTCAACAGTTTGTACCCGTCAATCATTCAGGAGTACAACATCTGCTTCACAACAATCAGTAGAACAAGCTCCCCTGCCAGTGCAGTGAGTGTCTTATTTCCTGTTTTTCTTGTTTGAACCAGTTCACAACCGGTTTACAACCGGTTCACCCCTTCCCGCCTAAAGTCAAAATTGTGAGTGGTCTCGTCAGTTAAATGTGACGCTTTGTCATAAATGCTGTAACACAAAGTAAAGAAGGCCCGTTGTCCTTGTGCCATCTTGTGTTTGTATACAAAAATACAATGGTTGGTAAAAAACTTATTGCCTTGAAATAAATGTGGTCTAGGCCCCGGTTGTTCAAAGGGTGGATAGCGCTATCCACCTGATAAACCACTATTGCTAATGCTTATCCACTGGATAGTGATTTTTTTAATGGATAACGCTATGCACCTTTTTAACAACCGGTGCCAGACTTTCTTGAGACTATCGATGAAATGCTGTAGTGAAGTGCTCCATATAGCACTGTTTATTATGTACAAGAAGGTCAAAAAGGTTGCTTTCATTCTCGAGTCTCTGGATGTAAAACTTTGTAGTTTGACCGTTAAAGTCATTAAAGCTATTGAACACTACTTTTCTGTAGTGCTGTCTATAATGCTGTTCAAACTTTTTGAGTCTGTGAATAAAATCCTAAAGTATGACCATTGAATTGAAACCTTTTGGAGCAGTATTTTTCTTTTTATGTAGTTGACTTTGTTTCTTTTCTGGAAAACGATGAAATGTTAACAAAATGTTTACCGTTCTTTATTTCAGCAAGCTGATGAAGAGGAGGTTGTAGAGCTCCCTGATCCTGATTTGGAGCCGGGAATTCTTCCAACTGAGATCAGAAAACTGGTCGAACGAAGAAGACAGGTTTGTCCCTGCGTTACCCCTGTTTCCTTGAACCCTGATTGGACAGAAATTAACCAGCTGCCTCAGTGTTTTTTGCATCCATAGAAGAAATAAGTGTGACTATTAAAGACTTCATTAATTCTCGTTGCCATTTCTGTTCTTGTTTCATTTGGGTTTTAGTCATTTCTGCTGAGATTACAGTCGTGTAATTGTCTTAAATTGTTGTTAATCACTTCTGTCTTGTACATCTTTGCTTTACCAGGTGAAAGGCATGATGAAGAACCACAGTCGTGAATCAGATCAGTATCTCCAAGTAAGTCATCATCTAGGGTCTGCTCTGGCTGACATATATACATTGTAAAGTCTGGGCTGCCTGTGGCGCCTGGCTAAACTATTTTAACAGGAAACACTAATGCTGAAGCAAATAATTACCAATTTAGCGACATTGAAATCTTGAAACAATATTTCCTAGTTTATCCAAGCTCTTAGTTAATTCGTACAGTTTGGCGAAGGTTCATTATTGTCTTGTAGCACTTATAGAACAATGTACACCACCAATATTTACTCTTTTCTTTCAAGAAAAGTCGAGCAAAAACCGAGATAAGTAAGGGGTAAACTTTTGCAAAAATATATTATAGGGAGTAATTTTCATGTGGATTGTATAAAAAAGACCTAAACCCCTGTGATTTGTTTCAGTATGACATCAGACAGAAGGCTTTAAAACTAACAGCAAACAGGTAAATAATTTTGTTGTCACATATTAACAAACAGCATGATTACATCCATTTCACATTTCAGGTCGGCACACACGTTGAACTTGTCTTTGAAGGAAAGAGTCCCTTATCTTTTTGCAAACTTTAATTTTTACTTAAATGCTGGGTTAAACTGTTCACAGACCCCTATTTTTTTTCGCGTGTTCGTCGAGATCGATCCCACCATCTTAAAACTGGGGAGAGTACAACATCTACTAAGGGGGGAGGGGGAGGGGGAGGGGGGAGGGAGCGAGGGCGATGTAGGAAGGAGCTCCACCCCACGTTACCTTCCCTTTTTACCCGCCCCCTGTATTCAAGATGGCGGTCAACTCAACGATCGAACTCGACGAACACAGGACAATATGAGGCTGTAAGCAGTTTTTCGAATAGTAGCCCGGGACGATTTTTTCAAATGTTGCTGCAAATAGACCAATTTCGATATATTGAAATACACTTGTTCACTTTCAGTATGTACGGTTGCTTAGGATTCTCGCATTCTCGTTTCTATGCCAAACCACTTGCTGCTCTTGTAACAAGCAAAGGACGAGAGGTAAGCTGAGTGAATTTTGACGACCAAAAAAACAGTTTTCGACAAGTATTACCAGTTTTCTCTGGCACCGGTTCCCTTTTTTCCGCGCTTGGCTCGCGTTGCATTTTTCTCGCGCTTGGCACCGGTAACATTTTTCCCGCGCTTGGCACGGGTTCCATATTTCCCGAACTTGGCAAAGTGTCAAATTATTTCGCTTTTGGCACCGATTAAATGTTTTCCCGCGCTTGACACTGTATGTTTTGTGCTCGACTTCTGATTGGTTCATCGCATTATTTACGCAATGCGTTTGTTGTGATTAGCCAGATTTGACTTACATTTACAACAATTCTAAAATATCTTTCAAACTTTGCAATTACTGCATTATAATTTGTGCGGATTGTGTTCGTCGTTTCAAGATATTCTTGAGCCGTGCCACAGAAATACAAACCTGCATGCATTGGCAATAAATTTCAACTAAACGGCTAGTCATTACCTTAACAGCTTTGATCGTGAAACTGTTCTAAGAGCAAAGGAAAAAATGGTTGTGAACACCTACGAAGGCCCCTCTGTTGCGATTTTTTTTCAGCTGTCAGATAAAAACAAAACCTACACGGTTTTGAAAATCGTTATTTATAAATGATAAAGCATTATGGGCCTTTATCACGCCCCGCCATTTTGTATAAAAACAAAAGATTTGCCCCTCAAGCCTCGCAGTGAAAAAGTTGAGAACGAGGTTAAGCAGGGGAAAACAAAGCATTTTATTTTCTTGGGAATCAACATGGCCACCGCGTGATAAAGGCCCATAGACCCTTTTAATAAACACCAGAATGCATCATATTCCGTTATCGATGTCAAATGTATTGTTTTGAATTGTAAAGAGAATTCAAAAGAATCTGTTTGACGTCATTTAGCGAAAAATGATGCATCGTGGTATTTATTAAAAATGTCTATAGCGATATAAGGCGATAAAGCGTTACCAGATGTTTTGACTTTATTTGGTTGATGCTATCCCGTCAATTTTTTCCCGCATCAAATTTATGCCTGTTGGAGCAGGACAACAGAAAACTCATTCATTTTTGTCTTTTTCTTTTATTTCCCATATAATCCTTTGATTTCTTTAACAGTTTGTACTCATTAATCTATATTTATAATGCATTATTTGCCGGGATTATCTGAACTTTTTACAGCATAAGACAAGTTATACGCTCGAAAGATTTTCAAAGTTCGAGAAAATAAATTTTCTGTCGATAATCCCCTCAGTTAAAAACAACTTGCTTCTCAATTAAAAACAATTTCCGTCTTATTCACTTTATGAACAAATATGCATATTTGCACTCTCTGCGCTGAACGCAGCCTGTCTGTCGCGGAGTTATTAAATATCATCCGAGTCGTTAAAAATCTGGAGAAATTCTTCAAAATCCACTCTCCCGTCTCCTTTCGTATCTGCCATTTTCACCATGAGATCGATGTCGGAATCCGTGTGTTCAATGCGAAGTCTTTGTAGAATACGCTTTATTCCTTGTCCTTCGATGAATCCTTTCTTCTCCATGTCAAACTCTTGAAACACCCTTTTAAGTTGCCGCTCTTTTTTCGTTCCGCGCAGGATTTTTTTCGAAATCTGCTGGTATATATCGAAAGATACCATCATGTTTGGTTGATGACTCAAACCTGTGAATAAACGAGAAATGATTGATAAAGCGGTGGATTTATGGTAAATTGCGATAGGCCATTACAGTTTGATGTCGTAATTTGGAGTTTTAGTGCCATTTGGTTGCTTATTGCTTGTAAACAAAAGCAATAACCTGGAGCCAGTTTGGAAATCTTTTTATTAGCTTTGGAATTAGTTCTTTCCCGGTTGTGATCTTTTATGGTGTCAAAAGCATACATGTGCACAGTATTGCTTAATTTCTACCGACCATTTAAAAAACAGAACTTTAAAATGCGAGGTTTTAGCCGGGATTTGCAGTTGCTAAATGGAGCAAATACTTTGCAACATAACATGGTAAAATATTACGATATTTTGCGCGGCATTTAGTGGTTTATTGATCCATGCAAATTCTCGAGGAAGTAGCCTAAAAAGGTTTTTATGTTATGGATGCGCATTTGAAAACTGCGCCGAAAGATCAGGGAACTGTCGAAACTTCAATTCGTAGAGATGAATCTTACCTGCGTTTTGAAGGTGTTCTCTTAGTTCCTCTTCTCTTACGTCCTCGCCAAGTTCCTTGAAGACACTAATAAGTTCTTTTATAGTTATAAATCCGTCAGAATCTTTGTCAAATTTGCGAAAAATCGTCCTCGTGTTGGCTTGGCTTTGGTTGCTTAACGCAGACATTTTTTGGCCGAAGAAAATCCAGTAAAAATATGGTTATTTCGCTTCAAATGTTACGTCGTTCCCATATGCAGGATCATCTTGTTTTCTTTTCATTCATGAAGAAGGCAGCTGGTTTTGCTTCCAAAGCTAGTTTTGTGATTTAACGAGGTGAACATAGTCTTTACATCATATTCTATTGTCATATCCACAAAAGGTCACCTACGTTGCCTTATTTACATGCAAGTTTTTAAAAGAAAGTTAATTAGTAAGGGCTAAGTACCGCGATTTGGCCTTTCATCATTACCTCATCTTTTGTTTTCAAGCTTATGGAAATTGAATCGTCTTTTTTAAAGTGAAAGCTGATGGCAAAATAACAGATAATTTAATGAAAATTGGTCATGTAGCCAATATCGTTGAAATGTTTTTTTTTTTTTGGGAAGAACAGCGCAACGCAAAAAGTGAAAGCTGGTTGCAAAATGAATTAAAATTGGTCACGTAGGCATCGTTGGAATTTTTTTTGGAAGAACAGCTATAGAATAACAGCTGTGTGGAAGAACAGCTTTTGAATAGCTCAAACCCAAGTAAACACCAGGAACCAGCTGATTAGGATGAGGCTCAAATCCAAAACATGACTCGATGAAATTGGTCTTAATTACCGTATTTTCTCGATTAAACGCCGGGCCCCGAATAAACGCCGGGTATAATAGAGGAAGTTGTAAGAAAGCCCCTCAAACGTTTATTTGTGGTGTAATAAACTTAAGATTTAAGAGCAAGGTATAAGGCTGCCAAGAAAAACGAATATGGACATGGCTTTAAGGTTGAATTACAACGAAAAAACTGAAAACATCAGGAAGCTTCTGAGTTGCTGGAAATACCGTAGGCTCACGTTGTTAGGGAAAATTACCGTCCTCAAATCACTGGCCGCATCACCACTGGTTTACCTGCTCTCCCCTTTACGCTCAAATCACCACGCTATAAAAGAAATAAATGATATGTTTTACCATTTTCTATGGAATGGTAAAGGTGACAAAATCAAAAGAAAAGTTATGATTAATGAACCTGAATATGGAGGCCTGAAGATGATTGATCTCTGCTCTTTCAACAAATCTCTTAAAACAACATGGGTTAAAAAGTACTTGGACACGACTAACCACGGAAAATGGAAATTTCTCGTTGATCTAGAACTGGAGAACTACGGTAACGATCTCATTTTCCGTGGTAATCTCAATGTCTCGGACACTAAGAAAGAGGTTAGAGTAACAGACCCCTTTCTTAAAGAAATATTGGAATATTGGGCAGAAATAAACTTTGTGGATCAAGTAAGCTCTGATACCGCTTTTCAAGAACAGTTTCTGTGGTTCAACTCTTTAATAAGGATAGATAATAAACCAATTTTTTTTAAAGAATGGTTTGAAATAGGTATCTTCAAAGTTAAACATCTCCAATCAGGAAACGATAATTTTCTGACTCTCAAAGATTTTGCCTCAAAACATGACTTAAGTGTACGCCCGCTTAGTTTTTTTGGTCTATTATCAGCTGTTAAACAAATTCGCAACAATGTTACCGATACTGCTGAGACAAGAGACTATACCTTTGAAACGTTAAGTGAAAAAATTGTTAAGAGAGAAAAGCCAGGTCCATTAATTTACCAAAAACTGATCAGAGCCAAAAGTTTAACCCCACGTAAAAGCCAACTAAAGTGGTTTCAAGACTGCAACTTTTCAGACAAAGAAGATACATTTAATTGGGAACTCGCCTATCTTATGGCGCGACGGTGCACAAAAAGCACCAAACTGATAGAGTTCCAATTTAAACTATTACATAGGCGCATACCAACTAATGATTTTTTACTTAAAATAGAACGAAAAGAAAATGACAACTGTACCTTTTGCAACAATTCCTCAGGGACGCTAATTCATCTTTTTTGGTCTTGCCATGTTACAGCCTCCTTTTGGAAAAGCGTAACCGACTGGCTTCAAAACGCTCTTCCGTTAATCGGCATACAACTTATTGAATATTACTGCACTGGGCTTGAGGCCGGAGCCTCATTCTACAGAATACTCGTGTCAATTAAACTATTGTCTACTGTTAGCGCGGTTTCATATTTGGCAAGCCAAAATGGATGAAATATCGCCTAATTTTGCAAATTTTCTGCGCCTAGTTAAGTCAAGATCTATTATAGAGAAAAAAGCTGGGGACACTAAAAAATGGAACTTTCTTAAAGATTGTTCTTTATATAGCTCTTGATATCGATTGTTTCCTTTCCCCTGACGGTCAAATACCAAAAATATTTTTAAAGATTTGTAAATCTTATATTTAACTAGATATATCTGACTGATTGTACTCAATCAAGGTTCGTTTATTGCTCCTGTCTTAACTGTACTTTCTTTGAACCTTCTCTTTTTGTTTGTTTTTCTCTGTGTTGTAATTTAGTTATTGTATTGTATTGTTAATAAAAAAAAGAAATAAATAAAAAAAAAAAAGAAAAAAGAAAAAAAAAAAAAAGAAAAACGAATAATAACCCTTTCTTAAAAAATGGCGGGCGAGAAAAAACTGCTGATTCAAAGAAACGCCGGGTCCACTAAGCCAAGTTTGAAATAAACGCTGGGGGCGTTTAATTAAGAAAATACGGTATTGCCTCTAATTAAAGCGTACCGCAATTCGACAAGTAGTAGGAACAGGAAATCGCAAAAATTAGTTCCCAGCAGAAATTTCAGTCATCTCGAACCGCAAAAAATTGTTTCCGCAAAACACAGAAAATCGCCATCCGCAAAATAGAACTCCCGCAAACATCTCATGCTACACGGTTGGCGAATTTCTGCTGACGCCATTGTTCACAATTTTTTTTCATTTCATTCGAATTTACGTAGAGAGGGCACCATGCTAAATACGAATTGACTTCAAAAGTTGAAAGAGCTTGTTAAACTTGGTAATCTAGTCATCATCAACAAAGCAATGGCCACGGATTACTTTCGTTTTTTTTATTTAACAAATAAGGTACACTTTAAATTATCTGAGTCTTAAATTAAAACCTAAACTTAGAAAAGGTAAACACTGGTAAAACCGACATCTTTTTGGCATCTTCGTTACACTATTGACAAGTTCAAAGTTATCTATTTCCAGAACATGACAAAATGTCATCGAGACGACAATTGGTTTTCTACTGAATTTACTATTATCGTTCAAAAATCTTTGTCAAAAACGTCCCTGTTTTTATTCAGTTGTTAAGGATTAATCATAGAGGGGTTTGCAATCGAGTGTCTGAAAACGAAAACCAAAGTAATTACTCTGGCCAATCACAACATAGGCAGAGAGTCCAATGAACCAATCAGAACTCGAAGCAAATACCTGTCGCCGGCGCCAAGCGCGGGAAAACACGTGGAGTTAGTCACGATTGGTTTTGGTTTTAAATCTGATTGGTCGAGAAAGTATCGACAGATTTTTTTAGCCAATCACAAAGCTTAGCAATGAAAATCCAAAGTTACTTTAACACTCGTTTGAAAACCGTTTTAACATGTCTAACACCGAGGTCAACCCGTGTTTTGGTTGAATTGTTCTACCAAATCAATCCAGTCAGACGTTCATCATCTTCGTAAAGTCTTCCCAGCCTACGAGCCCGTCGCCGTCTGCGTCAGCGGACTTTATCATGGCCTCGATCTCGTAATCTTTAAATTCTTGACCGAGCAGCTTGAAGACTCGGTCGAGTTCAGAGACACCTATAAAACCGCTACCGTCGCGGTCAAATACTTTGAAGGATTCCAGTAAAATGTCTTCTGGGTCACTATCTTCTAGGTTTTTTGTCATCAGTGCGAGGAATTCCGGAAAGTCGATGGCACCATTACCATCTGAATCTAAAAATTGAAACAAACATGTTCAGAGCATAAGTTATTATTGAATGTCGTTAAATCAAATGACCAATCACAACAGATGCAAACAATCCAACGACCCAATCAGAACCCTCAGCCGAAACCTGTGCCGGCACCAAGCGGGGAGATCGCGTGCGAGCAAGTTACGATCGGTTTTGGTTACACTTCTGATTGGCTGAGAAAGTGGCGCGAGATTTTTCAGCCAATCAAACAGCGTAGCAATGGAAAACGAAAGCAAACGCGTAATTACTTTTGACCCTTTTTTTTTTATTCGCTCTATAATTGGTTGAAAAAGTGGTGTAACATTTTTTAACCAACCACAGAGCGTAGTTAAACAAAACCGAAGCAAACGCATTGAAAAACCAAAACCAATGTTGAACTAGTTTCTGCACGTTTTCCCGCTATTGGCACCGCGTACTTCGTGTTCTGATGCGTTCATGTGTTGTTTACCTATCTGGTTCATCATGTCCATAAGTTCTGCCTCGGTGATATTATAACCAAGCGAGGTGACCAGTTTTTTCAGCTCCGTGGCGGTAATGCATCCGTCGCCATCGTTATCAAAAACGTGGAACGCTTCCTTTATTTCACGAATTTGATCTGGAGTCAACTTTGCCGACTTCATCATTTCCTCTTCGTATTTTGACGTTTGGTGTAAATGATGAGTGTTTGGTTTATTTGGCGGACGCTTGTCCCTTCTGAAGGACTTGTTCTTGGCTTCTTCTTCGCCGAATACATCTTCGTCGTCTGAAAACGAAAACCGATCACTTTCCGATTCGTCCATCATGTCTTCGGTAAGTTCCGAAGTTGAGACTCGGGCACTTTTCGCTGACAGTCGACTCGAAGACTCGCTGTTTTGTGTTTTTAAAGTCGGAATCTTGTCATCATTTGTTTCTTGTGGATTTTTCTCTGGGATGGAAAAATAAATCAACAAAACAACTTTCATAAGTTTTCTAAACTTCCTGGAAAAATAAACAAAACAAAACAAACTACCATTTCATTTGTATGGACACTTTAGGATTTCTTCCATAAACACAGAAGTTAGTACATTACTTCATGTTTGATTGCAGGATGTTACAAACTTTTGAAACTGTGGGTAAAGACCTATGTGTGATCATTCGTGATATAAATATGCAGTTTTTGGGTGAATTTGCTATGAAGTATAAGTGTAATTATTTAAATAAAAGCTACTAAGCAGTACTTTCCTGTGGTAATGTTTATTTTGCTATACAAGGTGGTTCTAACTTTTGAGTCTGTGGATGAAATCCTAAAGTGTGACCGTTCAAATGAACCTACTGAGCAGTACTTTCCTGTGGCATTGTTTCTAATGGTGTACAAGGTGGTTCTAACTTTTATATCTGTGAATAACCTCCCAAAGAGTAACTATTCAAATGAAAGATATTGAGCAGTACTTTCTTGTGGAACTGTTTATCATGTTGTATAAGGTGGTTCTAACTTTTGAGTCTGTGAATATAAAGAACAAAATCTTTGGAACCAATAAAGGCATTGCTGAAATGCACCGATAACTTAACCACTTTGAAATCTAACATTTTAGTTATTGCTGTCTCGTTTTCCTTTATTTATAATTTTAAACTGATGGAAATACCGTGTATAAATAAAGTTATCTATCTATCTATCTATCCTCATAAGTGAGCCCGGGGAGGGGGGTACTCAACAAAGTTTTGTACGGGGATGCTCCGTCCCGATGTCCAAACCCTTACCCTTTCATATACCGTTTTTGACAGAAAAGGTACCCCTTTCATATACCGTTCATTGAAAATGGTACCCCTTTCATATACCTTTCGTTGAAAATGGTACCCCTTTCATATAGCCTTTGCGTGCGTCTGTTTGATATATTTTGAAAGGCCCTTTTTATAATACTTAAATGGCAGTTTTCCCTACCTTTTTTATGCTTCAACTCGTGTTTTCGCTACCATTTCCTATTCTTCGTGAAATCCCGACCCTTTCATATACCTCCAGCCTCAAAAAGGTACCCCTTTCGGGCGGAGCATCCCCGTATAGCCCATTATAGGGAGTACCCCCCCCCCCCCCCCCCGGGTCAGTGAGGACCCCCGTTAGTTTTATTTCACTTTATGTTTTACTTTTTTCATTCAACTCTTTCGCGCTTGAGTCGCGTATTGGGCAAGCAAACTGATTGTTCTCAGTCGATAAATGCATGGCTGTATAATGTTTAGTCTAGTACACGTAATCTCTCGATTGATGAACAGTTTTGCAGGGCAAGTTCTTAGGCGGGGAAGAAAAAATATCGAAGATTTGAGGCTTTAGTAACAAGCCGTTTACCAGCAGATTAAAGCTATATTGTGTTTCAGTTTGCTTTCAAGTGCTTGTTTATTGGAATATTGCTGCATATAGTTGTAATAACAAGGGTTTCACTCTTTCGTTTTCTAGTTCAAAACTCAAAAACAAACAGTACCACAGGACAGCACACCTCCGAAGCTACCAACTGAGCAGTTATACTTTTGGATAATATATTTCATCACATGCAGACGTTGGCAACCGACGTTCATTACACGAATGAAGATTTTAGTAGTGTTTACCAACCCGACGGGGTCCGGTATAACTACGGCGATATTAGCTTACCACAATTCTGTTTTGTAAAGTATTTAAAACAAACAGCGCCACTGTAAAGCACTCCTCTTACACTTCGGTATTTCATCGCTGTCTCAAATGTTGGAAATATTACTTGAACCGAGATTTCAGTAGTGTTTGTTTTTCTCACATGGTCGTAAATAGCGATTGTGGTTAGCTTACCGCTTTTCTTGGCTTCAGATGAACTGTTTTCGCATTCCGGTTCCTCTGCTATGGACGTATAACGCCGATGCAACATTGCAGAACATGTAATGCAATGTCTCATGCAAACAAGACAAAAAACATCCACTGCTTTCAATGAACGTCCCAAGCAGACGTTGCTTGCCTTCTGTCAGTTGAATTGTTTACACGAATAACTTCCTAACTCCTCGCCTTGCAATCTCGTATAATCTTACGTGATATTTTTCCTTCGTTGTACCTGGTGGAGCGCTTAATCATTGCGGGTGTAAGTGCAATATTTAATCCCCGTGTTATTAATTTGTACGGCTCGACCAATATCTGAACACATCGTAATTAAGGTTTAATTATTGTTCAAAAGGACATGACTAAATTCCATTATTGCCACGATGAAATAACAGTGGCATAATGAATTCTATAATTGGTTTTTTATTCGTTTACATAAAAACTCAAAAACTGCCTTTATTTCCAGCTTTTTTGAGCGCCAATTGTTATATTGAATCGCTAAACGTGTTGTAAATAATGCGTTTATGTAAAACAATGAGAAGTCGAATGAATAAACTCGCGCGACCTTGCATTTCTTACGCTTGTCGTGTTAAATGCAAATTCAGAAATTAAGATCTTTCGGCAGGTAAACAATATGACACAGCTTTTGTTTTATGTAACCCACCAAATACTGGTTTTGACGTATTCGTTCAAAATCAAAGATTTTATTCAGCGAGTCTGCCCGTCCGATTGATTGTGGGCAGTTTTTTTCGTTTGTTATGCTAAGACAAGTTAATCATCTAGCGCAATCCGCCTAACGGCCGCCCCGTTAATCAGCCACCTCTTTATTACTTTATCACTTTTCCTGTCTGTCTGTCGCGAAAATTGTTTAATTGGAAAACTTGTGAAAAACCTACGAGTTCGGACATGTCATAAGTCCAGTCTCGGGGTTGCTAAGTAACAAGACAGTCACTTAATACGTAGCAACCCCGCTGGTCTCAAACAATATTTACTGGCTCATACTAACTTGTTTTTGACTTCACGTTGATTGAAACTACCGAAGCACTTTGTATTTTCTTTTCTTTTATTTTGTTTTTTACTTTTGCAGATTTTGATGAAAACAAAGGAACTAGTTCAAAACGTAAGATATGTTCCGCGTGATTTTGACATCAGAGTATCGCGAATTACCGTAATATAAAGTATTAAATCTTTGAGAATTTGTCGTGCTGAGCTGTAGTTTTTTTGTTCCGTGTAGATGGGTCTTGATGTGATTTACGGTGACACGGATTCCATTATGATCAACACGAACTCCAATGATCTCGCTGAGGTCCGCAAGATTGGAAACAAGGTTTGTGAATGTATATTTTTCCTGTAACATATCACGAATATATAATATCATACTAAAAATAAAATATTAATTTTCTAAATTAGGTGAAAAATGAGGTGAACAAGCTTTACCGATTACTGGAGATCGACATTGATGGCATCTTCAAGTCCATGCTCCTGTTGAAGAAAAAGAAGTGAGTGTTACATTACTTTCCTTTCCCATTCCTTTCCTTTCCCATTCCTTTCCTTTCCCATTCCTTTCCCATTCATTTCCTTTCCCATTCATTTCCTTTCCAATTCCTTTCCCATTCCTTTCCTGTCCCATTCCTTTCCTATTCCTTTCACGCTGTCGTTAGTGGTTCAAGACTGAAAAAAAATCCCAAATTTCTTTTTGTTAAACATCGAAAAACAAACAGCCACCAGGCATGGAAAAGTGCTGCTCATGGAAAAAGCTTTCATTTGAATGGTCACACAATTCATCCACAGACTCAAAAGTTAGAACCACCTTGAACAACATAATAAACAGTACCACAGGAAAGTACTGCTCAGTAGCTCTCATTTGAATGGTCACACTTTAGGATTTCATCCACAGACTCAAACGTTAGAAACACCTTGTACAGCACAATAAACAATACCACAGGAAATTTCTGCTCAGTAGCTTTCATTTGAATGGTCACACTTTAATATTTTATCCACAGACTCAAAAGTTAGAACCACCTTGTACAGCATAATAAACAGTACCACAGGAAAGTACTGCTCTATAGCTTTCATTTGAATGGTCACACTTTAGGATTTCATTCATAGACACAAAAGTTAGAACCACCTTGTACAGCATAATAAACAATACCACAGGAAAGTACTGCTCAATAACTTTCATTTGAATGGTCACACTTTAGGATTTCATCCACAGACTCAAACGTTAGAAACACCTTGTACTGCATAATAAACAGTACCACAGGAAAGTACTGCTCTATAGCTTTCATTTGAATGGTCACACTTTAGGATTTCATCCATAGACTCAAAAGTTAGAACCACCTTGTACAGCATAATAAACAGTACCTCAGGAAAGTACTGCTCAGTAGCTTTCATTTGAATGGTCACACTTTAGGATTTCATTCATAGACTCAAAAGTTAGAACCACCTTGTACAGCATAATAAACAGTACCACAGAAAAGTACTGCTCTATAGCTTTCCGATTTAAATGGTCGCACTTTAGGATTTCATCCACAGACTCAAAAGTTAGAACCACCTTGTACAGCATAATAAACAGTACCACAGGAAAGTACTTCTCAGTAGCTTTAAATTCGTCATGAACAGCAACATTTTCTTACCATGTAGTACTCCTTAATGTGTTTCCGGATGGCAACGTTTAGTTGGTAAGAAACAGCGCCTGTGCTGTACTGCTTCGTACATCCGGGACACGTATCGTTGAGGCCAAGTGGGTGTGACTGAAAGACATTAGAATCCCATCATGTAAGACGTCACAAATTATATTGTACTGGAATTCATCCACAGACTCACCACCTTATAACCACCTTGTACAACATTGAGCATTATTATTGAAAACCATCACTTCGTTTGTTTGTGTTTGCTATTTTTTTTGTTTGCACGTCTTTATCCTTTAATTTATCACTGTCAAATTTTGATTTTTATCTTTCTTATTTTTTCCTTTCAAGGTACGCTGCCATCAGTATTTCGGAAAATGAAGATGGTAAGAAAATGATTGGTAGAAGAGTTTGGAGAAGTTTGAGCCTTCTCATAAAAAGCGTTTTTGTTCTCTTCAGGAACACTGAATGAAGTGAAGGAGATGAAGGGATTGGATATTGTCAGAAGGGACTGGTGCGACCTCGCAAAGGATTCTGGGAAGTACGTACTGGCCATTGATTTTGTTAAGAACGGTGTTAGGAGAGAATGATTGGTAAAACATGACTTAACAGTGACTGAACGAAACCAACGAACTACGTTATCAATGGGCGAACAAAGAAGGCAACGAACGAAGACACAGATTGAATGAATCAAACAACGAACAAAATGTACAAACAAATAGATAATAGAACGTAAAGTTTTTTTTACGAACTTTTAAAATTTTTATCCCAAGATTCATTGTAAAGTAATTTTATACAATGTTTCACTTTTTTAATTTATTATACATACTTGTAATGTTTTTATCCAATGATTCATTTAAATTTATATTTTATTTTACTTTAAATTTTTTTAATAGGGCCATTTATACGGGAGAAAAAAAGACGCGACTTAAATAGGACGCGAACTGTATCGTTTATACGATCGCGTCCTACATAAGACGCGAAGATCACGTATAAGTGGTTCGCGTCTTATTTTTGATACAGCCTCGTTTACATGCAATGTTACCATTAGCAACAATCTGCAACAATTCAAGATGGCGCGCTGCAGCAAGAAACAAACACGTGCTGTCATTTTAAGAAGGAGAAGACTTTTTCAGAGATGTTTTCTTTTTTTCAGTTTTGAGAAGGCTTCTTTTCTTATGAAGACCATGCTGTTAAAGAAAATTCATAAACTCGGCGTTACATACAAAAAATACAACAAAAATCCGACAAGAATAGGTAGAAAACGATCGACGGATTGGTGCGATCATGACATGATACAGATGGAAGATGCTGAATTCATTGCAAACTTTCGGCTCTCCCGGCCATCTTTTGCAAAGCTTTGCAACCAATTATGCCCTCTAATCGTGAAGGAAGAAACTTGTTAATGTTAGTGTGATGCATGCCCACTTGTAGTTCACGTCTTCTTTAGGACGCGAAAGCATTTATACGAGAAACTTCACGACTTATTTAAGACGCGGACAAAATGAGAACAGCTGAAAACCCTGTTCTAAGATAAGACGTGTCTTATTTAAGTCGCGTCTAAAATAAGACACGAACGCTTATTTTGTACTATTTATATACGATCAGTTCGCGTCTTATTTTCTCCCGTATAAATGGCCCTAATGGGAACTAAGGGACGAAATAAACGGAACGAATGAACAGACAAAGGACACAAAAACGAGACAAAAAATTCATTAGAAGTTTTTTTTTTAAATGTTAACGTTTTTTTAGCATAACCGTTGAAAACGTAAGATAATATGTCACTTACTCGTATATTTTCCAACTTTCATTGTAGCTATGTGCTGGCACAAATCCTTTCTTCACAAGCACGTGAAGCAATTGTGGAAAACATTCATGACTACCTTATGTCAGGTATTATGGCTGCACTTTCTAAGCAACCTCGTTCCCAGCGCTTTTCCCTTCCAAAAAGAAGGGAAAAGCGCTGCCTGGAAACGCGGTTGCTTTCTAAGAACATTGTGATGAAATTAATTATGCCCTCGAGGCTGGAGCACTTGCGCTTCACTTAACTTTTCCCTACGTCATTCTAACCCAGTCTCTAATGGGACGCGCGGGCATGGATAAATGTCAGCCGATTCGCATATAATTAACCGCATATAAGCGAGTCTAATTAACATCAAATTACAGTGGAACCCCGTTTATACGGTCACCAACGGGCCATGAAAATTTGGCCGTATTAACGGGGTGGCCGCATTAACGGGGTTTCATTATAAGAAAATGTATGGGTGCGCGTTTCGCCGGGACAAAAAAAAGTGACCGTAATAACGAGGTGACCGTATTAACGACGGGGTTCCACTGTACCGCATGCAAGCGGTTAAAGTAGGCCCAATTCACCTACTGAGAAATAACGAAAATAGAGCTGATCTCAAACTGGCTTTTGTCTTTCACTTGAACATTTTACATAAAGTAAAACTCCTTTTTTAGTAAAAGAAAGAAAAAGATCAGAAGGGTGTATGCCTCGAACCCGAGTCGTTTGCTTCATAACTAATACCCATATCCACTACACCAACGAGGGCAAGCTGACAGGAGTTGTAATTTTTAACATATTTATAGAGTTACCCATAACCATAAATGAAAGCTAACCGTTTTCAAATCAGTGCTTAACCCTAAACACTGCAGATCAGTGCTAAACTGAAGCTCTTTTCTCTCAGTTCTGTGTCTAACGTCAGTAATATAAAGAATACTACTGTTAGGTAAATAGGGCCTATTTTACCGCTTGCATGCGGTAATTTGATGTTAATTACACCCGCTTATATGCGGTTAATTATACGCGAATAGGGTGTAAATGTTCTCTTCTTGACCGTGTGTTGTTTCTACTCGCACCAGCGATTTTTGCGCTTTATTGTAATATTTGCATTTATGTTTCCGGGTTTGTTTTTTCATTCTTTAGTGGGAGAAAACGTTGCCGAGGGAAAAGTTGACATTCAGAAGTTCGTCATTAACAAGGTTAGATTTTGCTTTGTCTAAAACCAAAATTGTTAAGAATGAAGTATGTTGACTTATTATCATTTTGTTGCAGCAACTGACCAAATCGCCCCATGACTACCCTGACAAGAAATCGCTGGCTCATGTTAACGTTGCCCTGCGCATGCTCAGCAAAGGAAGGAAAGTGAACGCCGGTGACACCATTCCCTACGTCATTTGTGACGTAAGTACAAATTTGCGCTCTTTCACTTGCTTCTGCGAGTGACCTTTCTTTACCGCACATTAATTAGGCAAATTAATTTCGCTTACCGTAATGTGTGTGTGAAACAAAAAAAAAAGTTTCATTTCTTTAAATCGTAACAGCTGAGCAATCAGGCGGTAGGCGGTAGGCAAAACCTGATAGGAATTAGCCTATAACCGAATTATGTTCGAACACATAGCGCTCCCAAATGTTTACAACAACATTAAGAATTTGTAGAGATAATTAAGAATGCTCTAGAGACTTTTGTTTCACCTCAAAATGCACTTTCGAGGTGCTATTTAATATTTGCATATATCGTATACCATTAGGACGCCGTTAGACATTTGCATTTTATCTTTTGCTGAAGAAGGCAACAGTAGTTGCCGAAACGTCCAACACAACATTTTTAGCCAGTGTCAACTTTTTAATATTTCTTTTTAACATGCCGGGCTAAACACCAAACATTTTTATGTCTATGTAGTCTTAGAACAATAGGCCCTAATGTTAATATGAAGAGCAGGAGTCCCAAACCCAAGTGGGTCGCAATTATCCCACTTTTATACCTTCCAGCGCGTGCTTACTATTAATTACATTTTTTTTTCTTATCAATCTCAGTCAAAGGATATGAAAAAAAAAAAAGAATTCTACCGCTATTCTACACTGTCCCGGCTGAAATATCGTGTTTTTATGATTATAGCCAGCAGCTTGCTTTAAGCTCACTTTATTATCTTGAAATTTGAAGAAACCATCGCCAAAAGTGATAGAAACAAAGAAATATGAACTAAACAGACAAAATAACGGCTAGAAAAGTCAAAAATTTCAAAAATGACAAGTTTGATTTCTTGACCGCCTGTCAACAAATCAACTAAGTTGTATATTTGGTGGCATTTGGCGATATAACGTGGAAATAAGCTAAACAAAATTTCGGCTATTTCGGCGGGACAGTGTTCCTCTAAGTCCCATTGTAGGAGTTAGCTACGTATTTCTTTTACTGTTTATTCCAGGATGGTTCTACTTTGGCTGCCACTCAACGCTCATATCATCCGGATGAATTTTGCAAGTCTGACACACTCAAGATTGGTATCCTTTCAAAGATAATTAAAAATACTAAAATTTGGTCAAACCTCTTGTTAGCAAACACCCAAAGTGAAAGGTGTTGCTTTCGAGAGCTCTCAAGGTGATTTGACTGAAAAAATAAAAATAAAAACGCAACACAGAAAAAAACGAATTAAATATCACGGGTAAGTGGTAGCTTAATAGTCGCTCAGGCGACGTTAACCGTTTGTAACCATTAATTGTTTTATCCATGCAGTCTTAAAAGCTAGAACCAGAAAATGGTACAGCACCAGAGGCAAGAAACGCTCAGTGGCTTTCATTTCAGTATTCACACTTTAGGATTTCATCCACAGACTCAAAAGTTAGAACCACCTTGTACAACGTAATAAACAGGAACCACAGGAAAGTACTGCTCAATAGCTTTCTTTTGAATAATCGCACTTTAGGATAAGATTTCATCTACAGACTCAAAAGTAATACCCATCTTGTAGAGCATAATAAACAGCACCACAGAAAAGTACTGCTCAGTGGCTTTCATTTGAATGATTAAACTTTAGGATTTCATGCACAGAGTCAATTGTACAGCATAATAAACAGCACCACAGGAAAGTACTGTTCAATAGCTTTCGTTTGAAAGGATTTCATCCACAGACTCAAAAGTTAGAACCACCTAGTACAGCATAATAAACAGTACCACAGGAAAGTACTGCTCAGTAGCTTTCATTTGAATGGTCACACTTTAGGATTTAATTCACAGACTTGAAAGTAAGAACCACCTTGTACAGCATAATAAACAGCACCACAGGAAAGTACTGCTCAGTAGCTTTCATTTGAATGGTCGCACTTTAGGATTTAATTCATAGACTTGAAAGTAAGAATCGCATTTCACTTGGCAACGTTTGCTTACGAAAATTACTCCTTGACGCGCTCAAACCGCAGATGTGAGATACTACCTTGCTAATCAGGTACACCCGGTTGTAGCTCGTTTGTGTGATCCTATTGACGGTACGGACGCAGCCCACATTGCTCAGTGTCTCGGTGAGTAAATGATATACTCCATAATATGGGGTCAAGTGTAGCCCTGTGTGTTTAAAAACAATGGCATTTTAACGGTTGATGCTTAGCTCTTTAAGACGCTACTATCGCAGTTAAAGGTAAATTTTCAGTTGAGGGAAAATGTTTGGCTTGCAACGGCGTTGTTTTTCAACTTGCAAAAAAAAACAATTGTCCCACATAACAGCACCCTTAATTAGCCCTTCTAATCCAAGGTTTAATGAAATTTTCTAAGTTTGCCTTTTCTTTCTGAAGTGGACGTCACAAATTAAAATGTAGTTACATTTTTATACTACGTCTCTAATCGGAATACAAGTTGAATTTTTAAAAGTCAACGTTTTTACTATTGCGCAGGCCTGGATCCGTCTGGTTACCGTGGCAACTCCGCTCTTCATGATGACGAAAATGACGCACTGCTTGGTGGCCAGGCCCAGATGACGGACGAGGAGAGGTTTAAGGTCGGTTTATTTTTAAAGTAGTTTTTTTACATTTCCTGAACTGGAAGCATGCAATCTGATTAGCTCCCCGAGCGGTCCGAATTTTGCTAAACGGGCCTCTAAGATGGTTAGCTTACGAATTGATTTCACTGAATTGTGTTTCTTCAACAAATGTTTAAAGTGGCATTCTTCCCTTGGTTATCTGGCCTACAATTTTGGCAAAAATTCTGCGAATTAACTGGCAAGAAAAAATTGCGTTTGAATTTTCGCTTTTTTAACGCGCTCGTTTGTCGATCTAGATGTGCTATGTTGTCGACAAATTTGTTAAATAGCCATTACAATAAAACCTTTAATGCTTTTTCGATTCGTTTCGTGATTTTTTTTCTCGTTACTTTTTTCAATTTTATGGACCTCGCCTTTTTAATCTTGTTGCCTAAAAAGAACTTGATCGTTGTTTTTCCAATAACGACTTCGTGCTACCTTTACAATGTATTTTGCAACGAGCAAAAAAATCGTCGGTTCTTCAATTTTCATGTTTTCCAAAAAAGGACCATTTCTGAACTTGACTAGTTTTGGAATTGTAAAGCTTATGATAACACGTGTTTTTCAAACGCGTTTGACCAACTGAATTTGGCGCAAAACGAATTATTTTGATGATCTCCGGTTTGTTTCTTTCTTTAGGACTGTGAGCGATTCACGATGAAATGCACACGTCCTGGATGCGGTCAAGAAACGTCTCTTGAAGTCCTGTTTAAAACTACCGTAAGTACATTATAAATAACTGCGTTTATTGATCATTGGTTGGGTTTTTAAGCTAAACAGTACAATATAATTTGTGTCTGATGGGATTCTAATGTCTTTCAGTCGCACCCACTTGGCCTCAACGATACGTGTCCCGGATGTAAGAAGCAGTACAGCGCAGGCGCTGTTTCTAACCAACTGAACGTTGCCATCCGGAGACACATTAAGGAGTACTACATGGTAAGAAAATGTTGCTGTTTCTGACGAATTTAAAGCTATTGAGCAGTACTTTCCTGTGGTACTGTTTATTATGCTGTACAAGGTGGTTCTAACTTTTGAGACTGTAGATGAAATCCTAAAGTGTGACCATTCAACTAAATGCTATTGAGCAGTACGTTTCTGTGGTACTGTTTATTATGCTGTACAAGATTGTTCTAACTTTTGAGACTGTAGATGAAATCCTAAAGTGTCAGGTGACCATTCATATGAAAGCTATTGAGCAGTTCTTGCCTCTAGTGCTGTACCACTTTTTGGTTCCAGCTTTTGGTGGTTTTAACTTTTGAGTCTGTGGATAAAACCATACAATGTAACATTCAAATGAAAGCTTCTGAACATTAATTTTTTGTGGTGCAGTTTATTATGCTGTACAAGGTGATTCTCAGTATTTGAATTCAAACAAAAGTTACGACTGTAAGCTGTGCTTTACTGAGGTGCCATTCATACTTCTTTCACAAGCACTCTTCAAAAACTAATCAACCTCATTCCTTATCGCACAGGGATGGCAGAAATGTGATGACCCCTCCTGTGGTTACACCTCTCGTCAGGTGCCCCTGACACGTCAACGGGGCACCCCCATGTGTCCACAATGCTTCAGGGCCCACTTGCATCCTGTGGTAAGTGGAATATGTCAAGTCAAGTCGCAAACGTTAATGTAACTAGCTTTACGATCGTAAATAAAATATGGTCCAGACTAGACCAATTGTTATCGATGACGATTACTGTTTAGTTGTCGATCATAAAAAAGTTGTCGATAACAAAAAGTCTGTGAAGGAAGTTATCGATAACAACGTTTTAAAAAAAACAGTTTTTAAAACAAAGAAAATTACTTCAGTTGTCGATAACAAACGCTCCAGTTTTATCGTCGACAACTCGTTTTTCCTAGTCTGTGAGACAGTTATCGACAACTAAGTCATGTTGCCAAACAGAAACGAAGTTGACATGCGCAGTGAACGTTACGAATTTTTCGCATTAAAAAATTATAATCAATAATTGTGGCCTCTAATGTGTGATAAGGCTTTATTATTCGACATAGCATTCTAGAGTGCAAATACGCATCAAAACGAGTGCAAATATGACACGTTATTACACTCTTCTGACCGCGCGCTTGGAAAAACAGTTTCAAAAACTTAGTTTTAGGGGAAGATTACTGTCGTATAATAAACAATTTATTCAGCGAAAAGTTGTGTAATACGGCTGGGCATAGACAAATTGCTAACGCATTGTTGTACCCAATTCAAACCTTCTGGGAATAAGATTCTTTGTTCACAATATTTCCATATAATTTCCATGTCAATGCTTCATTGATATGGAAATATGACGAACAAAGAGTTCTAATCCCAAAAGGTTTGAATTGGGTACAACAATGCGTTAGCCGAATTTGTCTATTTTTACTCGTCAGTCAGTAAAACTGACTCGTAAAAATACTCGTCAGTCAGTCAACTCGTAATTTTACTCGTCAGTGAGTACTGACTCGTACTGACAGCCGTATTGCACAACTTCACGCTGAATAACCTCTATGTATCGAACGACTCATTATTATCTCGTGAATACGCCAAGCGTTTAACGACTTATAGCAGACGCGGACAAATTTTCAATCCTTCGGTCGATCGGCTGTTTACATTGAGCCCGCGATATGTAATGGTCACCTGCCTTACCCGAAAAGGGTGGGGGTCGTGGGGCAAAACGCCTGGGACAGGAGAGGATGCGAACGTTTCATACTCACGAGTTGGCTCATAGATAACACTGAATAGAATAAGCACAAGACCGCGAACGAAAATGCTGCTAGTGAACGTAGGATCTGTAAAAGATCTAAACTGCCAAAAATAGCAGTCGGTAAACAAACAAAGAAGCAAGGCTGATACTACATATAAAAACTCTGTAAGACATCAACATGACACGAGATAGAACCTAACACAGTAGGATCGTAGCCGTAAACAGCTGTTTCGTTCTTATTAGAACTCATCAGTACGGCATAACGATGGATAAAAAATGACCCGTACACTCTGTTGAGCCCTTAATATGGACGCACGCCAGCCGAATCACGCCACATCACGTGCTCCGGAAAGGACATGAGTCCAAAGTGTCATGTTGATGTCTCGCAAAGCTGAATAGGATGGACACAACCAACCTTTTGGCTCATAGGTGTCGATTACTTTCTCTCAAGTCTGTAGAGGCCTTTAGAGACGATGTGTGAACATTTTGCAACGTCACTTTTTCCGTTGGATTTGTATGCTTATTTTTTTCTTATTGTTTTGTTGTTAGTACTCAGACACTACACTGTACACCCAGCTATTGCACTACTCTCGCTTGTTTGACTACCAACACGCCATCAAGAACGCCAAAGATGACAAAACAAGTGAGTATTTTTACCTCGTATGTCAACTTTACAGAGTTTTCAGACTTTGATTTTACTGAAATTATTTTACGTCAGATTCCGATCTTTTTCATCCGAACTCTGTATTTTGTGCCCAGTTTCCCCCCTTTATCAAAATGGCTGTTTTTACCGCAAAAGGTCTATAGTTGCGACCTGGAACGATGTGTTTGGCCAGGTGAACCAAACAGAACTCGAAGGCTACCTAGAGAAAAAAAGAAACAGTTCGAGGCTAACTTTTTAAACCAAATCACACGAACACGCTCTCATCCGGGCTGTGTCAAAACAGTTGGAAAACACTTCATTTTACATACATGAAATGTCGTCACACGGCCTAAGATACTCAGTCAGGAGATCCCCCACGAGATCGACGAACTGTTCTACCTGAAATCAAAACCTTCGGGGAGCCTAGACCAAGACCCTATCGCCTAGTTCTAGCCTACACTCTACACTGAGCAGACCATTGAGTAGTGCAGTCACTAAGTAGTTATATTATCGCCCAGTTATAATCCACCATGCAACTAATTTGACATGTTTTCCACTTTTTGCAGTTCCGCATGAAATGAAGAAAACAAAGTCTCCACCATTTTACACAACGGTACACTCGGCGGTTGCCAAAGTCCTGGATGCGAACGGTTATTCTGAAGTGAATCTTTCAAAATTGTTCAGCGATTTCTTCGTTTAGTCCCAGGCAGCAAATGGAGACCTTTACATTCAGTACAATGAGCTGTCAAAGCGTAGAGCGTTTTTAAATTAACTGTCGGTACCTCATGCCAAAAATTCTAACCTAACGCCCGTTTTCCCGTGCTAAGCATCGAGTACCTGTTTTCCCGCGCTGTGCGCTGGTTGCATGTTTTTTGCTTTGAGTTTTGATTGGTTCACTCCACTTTTGCGCTGTTGTGATTGACTTGTTGATTACTTTGATTATACTAAAACGCTTTGGAAGCGAAACATTTTGCACCTCACGTGATAATATAACAGAAAAGAAAGAAGTAGTTTAGTTTACACAATTCGCACTAAAAGGCGTGCATTGCCCTTTGTAAACTTGTATAAATATGTTTTCACTCAAGGTCACATTTGTGAGTTACTACTTGTAATAAATAATATTCACTTTTTTGTACCTCTGTACTATGTTTTTACACGGTTAATAGGGGGCAATCTGACATTCGAAAAATTATACTGTGAATAGACTAAATTCAGCATAAAGACATTTTGTGGAAGGCAATAAAAAATACTCTCACATATCAATTGTACTTTTGTAACTTTATTATAGTTATATTATTATATAAGTTTTTAAATATCGCCAAAATTTTATAACGCGAAGATAAGATACGTTTACAGCAAAAATATATCAAGTAAAATCAAGTAAAGCATTTTCTAAACAATGTCTTTCTTCAAGACTGGGAAAAAATATTGTTGCGGACGCAAATGTTTCCCAGTTTAACAGCGCGAGAAACACTTATTGCGGACGCAAATCTTGCTTCCCGAACGCAAGGAAATGATATTGAATCCAGCCAAAATCATTCTTGCCTTTGCGTCCGAAACAATGATTTCCGCAACAACGTTGCCTAGTTTAACCAGGCCGTTATGCAACACTGAACTAAGGGCCTGGTTAAACTAGGAAATTTTGTTGCAAAAAAACCTTGTTGTGGACGCAAACGTTTGCCAGTATAGCCGTGCGAGAAACATTTGTTGTGGCCGCAAATCTTGCTTCCCGAACGCAAGGAAATGATATTGAATCAAGTCAAATGCATTGATCTTGCTTTTGCGTCCGAAACATATGTTTCCCAGTTTAGCCACATTAGAAACAATGATCAAATTCCAATTTGATCTGGACAGAGGACCTGCATGAATACCAGCTGCGGCTGATGTGGCTTTCCTTTCTAAATTTAGTTATTTATTTTATTTCCGCAATATTGTTTCCTAGTTAAACCAGGCCCTAATGCAACACTGAACTCCAGAAACTCTGGCTTATTCATTCAAGTTTTAAGAAAGACTGGCCCTTCCCTATAGCTTTAGTGCCTTTTACCATTTTATTTTGTGGTATAAATTATGAGTATTACACAGAGCAGTTTTCAATTGAGTATCGAAAGTAATTTCGTAATTGCTTTGGTTTTGCGTTGCTGCGCTTTGTGATTGGCTAAAAAATCTCGCGCCATTTTCTCAACCAATCAGAAGTAAAACTAAAACCAATCGTGACTTGCTCGCACGCGTTTTCCCGCGCTTGGTGCCGGCTGCATGTATTTGCTTCGAGTTCTGATTGGTTTATCGGATTGTCTGCGAGTTCTGTGATTGGTCAGAGTAATTACTTTGGTTTTGGTTTTGGTTTTACGACGCTCAAATTTTATTGCATTTGGCCTTTCTGGGTGCATGCATTTCCAGCCATTGGAAACAACCTAAATTTCCCATAACAGACACGTTAATAAAGTTATTATTAAACCAGATACACACCCTTATGCGATCAATTTAGCCCCCTCGTTCAAAATACGTACCCCCAGTCTCTATACTAGCAGTAATCACAGCTTATGGAGACGCGTTCGAAGGAATTTCCGGCGGAAATGAGCCCCTGAAAAAACCAATAGGGCCGGCCATTTGGAAGACCGTCTACCAAAAAATCTCAAATTTGTCTGCAACACGAAATTAGGATTGCGTTCTTCGAACGCGATTAGCATCATAGCTTTGGTAGTTGATAGTGATTCTTTTTTTACCCTACTTCCCTTTAATATGAGTTAGAAGTAAACATACAATTTCGCAGTCCAATTTGTTCAATACGTTTCTTGGAACGAGTGCACGCGTTTGTTTGGGGTTTTTAGCAGTCCAAAGAAAAACGGGCATCCATCCCATTTGTGGCTTCTTATTCTGGCAGTTAGTTTGACTCGCAACTCTACGACATCCGGTAAAGTGAGCATCAAATCGCTGGAACCCTAGAATTTAGAAAACGACTTACGACTGAGATAATGGTGCGAGATAAGAAACGAAGAAAAAGAAAAAAAAATGACGTTTCAATGGATATAGCTTTCACGTCACTGTACAGTAGACTGCGAGCGCGAGAGATCGAAAGCCAATGCGCGCGGTCTTTCAACGAATCGTCCTTTGAAATCCACGTTTGACGGTTGATATTAAAAGTTCCACTTTCATCTATCCATTTTATCATATCCGTTGTTAACCATTTGATTCAACGGTTTAAAAGACTTATTTATCCATTGAGATTAATGTCACTTTTATAAATTTTCCTACAAGCAATATACTACCGTTTAATAAAATAGTATACAAGTTTCTAAAACACTACTGACAATCAGTCACTATAAGAAAATAATTACTCTCTGATACAGAAAAGTAATATTAACTTGCTGTAAAACTTCTAATTTTAGATGAATCCGTACTGACATGTACATTTAGTTCGTAAACCTGATACTTAATTTTGTCTAATTTGGCCCCGTGGAGCTGCCCCGTGGCTTTTCCCAAACTGACAACATCCGGGATTTTCTCGACGCCATACACGTGATAAAATTCATCGCCATATTTTCACTCTCAGCGCCACAACGCAAAAAAGAAGGACTTTTGATTAGCTACGAAAACTACGAAAATGTCAGAATTATTCGGTCCTGACTCGGAAGACTTGGATTGGAACAGTGATTTAGGGGTAAGTATAAAGATATTTCTTTTGCTTGTTGCGCGAAACGTGTTTTACTTGCAAACGACTTAGTAAAGCAATTTAAAATAAACCAGTAAATTCAGTGTTAAGGCATTGTAGATCTCCATTATTAAAAGGAACAGCTATTTGAAATGATAGCTGTCCACAAAAACGTATACACTACTATCAGGTTAAAAATACGATCGCGAGTGGAATTTAAGCTTAAACTTGACATTTTACGAAAAAAAAATTGGTCAGTTGTAAACTTAAGCCTAAGATAAGACTTGTGTAAACTCACAATTCCAAAAGAAGAGTTGGCCTACATTCACAACCTTTTTTACGTTAAGTTGTTTTAAGCTTACTCAATAGACTGACAATTTAGCTTTGCAAGTGCTTATTAAGATAGCATAATAAAATCACTAACTTTTCATGCTTATGGCGTTGATTACTAGTAAGACAACTCAACTTTTGTCTCCGACGTTCAAAAACAGGAATATGAAGGAGATAGAAACGACCTCTGGGAAAGACATGGATTTGGAAAAGCTGTGCTTCCAAATGGTGATATTTACGAAGGGGAGTATGCCAATGGAAAACGACATGGGAAGGTAACAAATAACCTCCGCTTGCAGGGTATACAAACTCCTCAGACATTCGCCGCAAAAATTTACTGATGTATTTATCAATATTAAACTTTCTAATTGCAAAAAGTTATAACTTTTTCCGTGTACTTTTCTTTAATCTGCCCGCCTAGAATAGCCTTTGCTAAACGCGGGCAGCTAAGATGTAAGCTTAACTGTATTTTTTGAAAATAAAGACTTTTTGTTGTTGTTGTTGTTAGGCTTTGGATCAGTTCATATAAACAATGTTTTGCTTTCAGGGAGTGTACCTGTTTCGTAATGGAGCCAAGTATAAAGGGTTTTATTACAACGGGAGAAAAAATGGCCACGGTACATTTGAATACCCTGATGGCTCTAAATATGAAGGTATGTCAAAGTTAATTTGTTGATTGAATGTGAGCAGTATGGTTTAAATTTAGCTATGGTATGCACACCCTGTAAGGTATGGGAGCATAAGACTAGTTTACATGGGTCACAAAAATGCAAATACAAGCACAAATACATTAAGCTTATAATAATGTAGAAACAACAAAAATGCTAAATGAAAATGAATTAGCTATAATGGCAAAGTATTTGTCCACAATAAACAACACTGTTTATTTTACCCAGGTTTGTCAGACAGTTGTATATTTTGCTGGGAACATGTACAGTCATGTTGTCTTCTTTCTCTCAGGAAGGTGGGAGAGTGACGAACGCAGTGGACGAGGGACATATCACTACATCAATGGTGATGTGTATGAGGGAGAATGGAAAGACAACAAGAGACAAGGAAAAGGTGTCTACGTATGTGCTGCAACCAAACTCAAGGTTTGTCATCTTTTGACCCTTAACTGTGTTACAACCTAAACATAACATGAAAGAAAAAGAAACTTCATATGAATGCATAGACACCTTAAGGATTTTATTCAGACTCAAAAGTTAGAACCATCTTGTACAGCAAAATAAACAGTACAACAGGAAAGTACTGCTCAATAGCTTTCACTTGAATGGTCACACTTCAGGATTTTATCCACCAACTCAAAAGTTAGAACCACCTTGAACAGCATAATAAACAGTACCACAGGAAAGTACTGCTCAGTAGCTTTCATTTGAATGGTCACACTTCAGGATTTTATCCACCAACTCAAAAGTTAGAACCACCTTGTACAGCATAACAAACAGTATCACAGGAAAGTACTGCTCAGTGGCTTTCATTTGAATGGTCACAATTTAAGACTTCATCCACAGATTCAAAAGTTAGAACCACCTTGTACAGCCTTATAAACAGAGGGGGGGGGGGGGGGGGGGGGGGGGGGGGGGGGGGTACTCCCATATATGAGCTATATAGGTATGTGCTGCTGTGAAGGGTATGGTTTTCAGGCAGTTTAGTCTGGGATAGGGTATAGTAATTAGAGATTTTTGGTCTAGAATAGGGTATCATTTTCCGTGAAACTGATCAGTTGCGTGAAGAGTTTAGTCTAGACGAGGTTTACTGGCAAATGGCATCTAAAAATCAGTACGGTGGGCAGTACGGCATTTTTACTGACCACTGGTATCTTAATTAGACTGTGATAGTGAACGAGTTTCTGGAAAATAGTGAGTCTAGAAAAGGTCTAGGATAGGGTAGGATTTTTGGGTGTTTAGTCTAGAAGAGGGTTGCAAAATGCAGCTAAAATGGTCTAGTATAGGTTAAGGGTCTCAGAGTCCCAGCGGAAAACCACTGCCCAAAAATTTGCAAAGGGTTTCGACCAAAGTGTCCATAAATTATAGGTGTCCGTATTGTATCTTTGGGACCAAGAGAACTGTCCCTCCATATTATGGAGGTGTCCATAAGGAGAGGTTCGACTGTATTTTTTTTTGGTTATACGAAACTCAATTGAAAACTGCTAAATTGGTACACATTCCAGTAGACAGCTCATAGGAATGTAGGCCCTGATCATATTTTTTTTTTCTTTCTTTAAAGTATGATGGGCACTGGAAAGAAGGAAAACTATCTGGGCCTACTAACATGATTCTACCAAACCATGTATACCTGGGAATGTTTTATGACAATCTGGTGAGAACTTAAATGAATGAATATAGTATGTTTTATTAGGTCAAAGAGGAGTGGGGGGAGCTTCCCTTTTTATCTTGACTTGTGAATACGTGAAGCGTTGAAATTGAGATATAGTATACGGGCACAGGTATGTAAATGTTTACTTGTTCTGTCATCTGTAAACTTTTTTAATTCTCCAGTCTATTATGTCTTAAAAGATGATAGCTGTATTTTAATTTCCCAGTTGTTATGAAGTGTTAACTACTCCGCAAAGGTGTTATGCAATCCATATTTCATATGAAACGAATTAATATGCACCACTATATAGAGAGCATGTGCTTGAGTTGTATTCATTTATTTTTTTTGTGTAATAAAGTTGGTTTTAAGAAGTTGAAAGGCATCGTTTGACTAAAGTACACAACACCAGTGTATTATGTCATTCAGTTGTCTTGACAGTCTCGTTTGGTCGTTTGAAATCTGTTTAACTCTTCAATTCTTTGTTTGGAAATACTGTGGACTTAACTTTACATTGTTTCGCATTCAAGATGGCTCTTAGAGCCCTTTGATTGATAGAAGACTGAAAGCTCACATTTTCAAAGCATTTTTCACTCCCCCCCCCCCCCCCCCCCCCCCCCCCCACCCCCCTTTGTACTTAAGGGCCCCTTCTTGTAAGCAAATGTTGATCCATTGCTTGGTCATAATGTCAGTCAGTGGAAATAACTTCTTAGATCAAGCTCTCTTTACCATATTCTACTATTACAGGGTGACATCATTTTACCAATGATGATATAGAACATATTTGTTCTGTTATCTTTTCACTTATTTTTATCACTAACTGTATATTTAATTTGATTAGCAAATTGTTTAATAGTGTGTTTACATTACTGGCAGCCATGTGGTCCTGGCAGGTACGTCTTTGACTTTGGTGTTGAGCAGCATGGGGAGTATATCATTAAAGAGAAGGTATGTGTTGTTTCTTTCATACAAATTTGTTGTTCCAGTGAGCATGCCCCGCTCCCACATGAAATCAGAAGGGCTGCCAAAAATAGAAACAATGGCGAAAGATCATGGCCGACTGCCTTGCAGCCAGCTGCTGAGTGAGTGAGAGTGAGTGAGTGCATGTGTTGTTCCAGAACATATCCATACCCAAACCAAGGAAGGTCAAGGAAATTAAAGGAAAATATGAAGCTAGATTGGAATTTTCAGAGTGACGGGGGTTCTAAACCAAAAGCTTTCTGTGGCTGCAGTAGGGGTATGTTTCTGCAACAACAAATTCTAACTTTATATTCTAATAATTCAGAATTAATAATATTATAAAAATATATATTAATTAATACAAATGTATTACAATGTACAATAATATTACAATGTATTAAATGTATAACAGTATTAATCAAAACTATAACAAAATTCTCAAATGTGATTGGTTATCAGTAGGCCCGATAAGAGCATTAAAGTGCCCATAATAATTTTTTTATTTTCTTATCTAAATCTACACATCACGTAATAAACATCCGCGAAAAAAGTTTTTGATTTCAGCAAAACATGAATTTTTAATGATTTTTTAAAGTCTTGGTCCACCATTCGCATTAGTCTCCTCTCGGTCTCTCTCGGTTAACAAAGGATCTGTGATGTAGATTAAGGAACACATAACTTCAAACAAAGGAACCTGTGACTTCAAACAAAGGAACTGTGATGTACATTAAGGAACATGTGAGCCCGTTGGCCTTCTTAACAGGGGGACGGGTATACCGCAAAAAAATAGGATTTGGAAGATTTGAAATATTCATAAAAAATTCATGTTTTGCTGAAATCAAAAAATTTTTTCGCAGATGTTCATTACGTGACCTGTAGATTTAGATAAGAAAATAAAAAAAAAATTGTTATGGGCACTTTAAAAGGACAGTTTACGCGTCATGCTTGTAATTAGTAGATGTAATTGGACAGTACGCTTCATTTGCATGTGCTATCCTTTTTCCGTGCATGCATCTCGGTCAAAAACACTCAATTGTTATGTTTTTATTCACCAAAACGTGTAACCATTCAATGTTTTATCCTCGAATTGTGTTATAGTTATGATTAATTGGTAACAGGACTTAGTATCGTCCAATTCTGTCTGTAATCATACTCATGATTAAACAAATCGGGATTTTGTTAATCACTCATATGAATTGGACTCCACTCAGTCCATGGTTTAGTGTAGTTTATCAGAAGTTTTTATCTTAGTAATGTACATGTACTATATTTCATAAACTCAAGAAAAATTCTAAATTTCATTTTGTAAAATATTGATAAACAAATGGTACCATGCAAAAGTACTGCTGAAGAGGTTTCATTTGAATGGTCACACCATAGTATTTCATCAACAGACTCAAAAGATAGAACAAATGGTACCATGCAAACATACTGCTGAAGAGGTTTCATTTGAATGGTCACACCATAGTATTTCATCAACAGACTCAAAAGTTAGAACAAATGGTACCATGCAAAAGTACTGCTGAAGAGGTTTCATTTGAATAGTCACACCATAGGATTTCATCAACAGACTCAAAAGTTAGAACAAATGGTACCATGCAAAAGTACTGCTGAAGAGGTTTCATTTGAATAGTCACACCATAGGATTTCATCAACAGACTCAAAAGTTAGAACTACACTCTCTTTCATTCTGATTGAGCACATTCAAGTACAATTTGCACCATCCCTAAAGACTAACTTTGTTCATATTGACAAAGTTCAATGGTAATGATACTAACAATAAATTATTTTAATTCCTTGGCAATGCATTTGGCATTCAGAAAAATGTAATAGGACTTGAAGAAGAAGTTCCAGATGTTTCTGTATGGAAATGCAAGCCAGATCTTCATGAACTTGGTTCTGTATGATAAACACAGAACAGATCCAGCTAGCAAGCCACCTCAAGTTCAGTTGTATCTTGATGGATAGTGCCAACATGACTCAAGTTTATCTGATTGTCAACTCAAAGCATTTCTGCAGTGCATATTTTAATTTTGTGTATAATCAGTCTGGCATAAGAAATTTATAAATTTATAACTGGTCTTCCAATCTTTGGTTAAATTTTATTGAATGTCTTATCTTTTGCTCAACTCTTGTGAATTTTGCAGTACTGAAATCCATGTACAAAAGAATGCAAGACATGACAATTTTTTATTAAAAATAATTATTTAACATGACAGTGCACTTCTTGTGTCAGTGTGTGATCTAAATATTTTGTATAATATTATTGGTATCATTATTTAAAAAGCGAGCTGAACCCAACATAGTGATGGTGAGGTGCAAACAGGGTCACCCGAGAATGTCACCACAAAATTACTAATCCAAAAACCTAAACCCAAAAAAGGTCCTTGTACTTCCCCATCACTATTATACCAAAGTACCCACCCCCCCCCCCCCCCCCCCCCCCCCCAGCCTAAAATAGGAGATGTCTGCGCATAGGGCAGAAACCCAACACTATTCATTAAATGAAAGAAACCTGGTAGGAAGTGGGGTATATTAACAATAGCGAATGTGGAACAATGAGTTCCAAGATTGACAAAATTAATTTGGCTTGGATTAGATCCCCAACTTTGAAATTCTGTAAGGATCATTAATATTTTCATGTGTGCTTCCTTGAAGGAATTACTTTATATGCAGTAATTTAAAATTAATGTGTTAAAAAGATTACAGTTTTATTTAAAAAGAAAAGAAAAGAATAATCTCTGTGCACAGTAAGTATTGTTTTATTATCTACAGCTACTGACAAAGTTTGATTAAAAAAAACAACAACAAAAGATTTAAAGGGACGCTATCCTGCAGAAATATAGAAATTGCGTTCACTCAATTTCCATCATGTTATATCTCCAAATGCCACTAAATATACAACTTAATTGGATAAAAAGATTCTATAAAGCAAAACAGAAGCAGTAGTTTGGAGATAAAGTGTAGGATTGCAAGGATTGAAGTGGATTACAGTTCATCAATTACAGTTCATCATCAATTTTGATTTCTTGACAGGTGGTCAAGAATCAAAGTTTCCATTCTGGTCATAATTTGAGTTTTTTTAGTTGTTATTTTGTCTGTTTAGTTGATATTTCTTTGCATTCATCACTTTTGGCAATTTATTTTTCCTATTTCAAGATAATAAAGCAAGCTAAAGGACGTTCGTGCAGAAATCTTCTAACATTGATTTTTTTATAAAAATATTGCTACAGCTAGGTTATGAGTTGTTGGTGTCAGAAATGCAAAAAAAAAATGAGAGGGTCACGGACTTCGTTTCCGAGATAAGATATCTGAAGGGCGACCCAAATTTTGAAAAATTGGTCTTCCTTACAGGATGAGACCCCAATGTCTGTTAGTCTAAAAATATTGCAAATAAATCTCTACAATGCAACTTTCTTTCCCAAATTTTATGCGAGTAGGTCTGTTCAGCAAATTCATTCAACTGGTGACGTTTTTTAAGTAAATTTAATCTTTAAACAACAACATTTGCAAACTCTGACAACCGCAAATTGGCAGGATTCGATGTCACCCGGGTAGAAAAATGGAAAAAAATTAAACTTCCTACATTCATTGATTTTTTGTTCATTTTTTCACAATCTGTCGAGAAGTGGCGAAGAAAATTATCTATAAAAAAAAATTGGGGGTCACCGACCATCCAAGCGAGTTAAATCTAAGCAAAGTTAACGTAACGGCTACCAGTCCTTTATGTGCTTCGATTTCTTCTCTTGTGCGCGCGCTCGAGCATGACGTAGCATGGCGTTGCGACATGAATTGCGTGCGTAGTAAGGATGCACATAAACAATTAGCGCGGACGTCCTTAAAGTAAGCCGCTAGCCCTATTCATGAAAACACGATATTTCAGCCAGGACAGTGTCCCTTAAAGGTCTAAATTAAACACAATCAAACTAAAAATTTAGGCTACAGCTTATATCATTCAGATAATAAAATGAAGTGGAAAAAAAATTAAAAACTGCATACATTGTCAGGAGAATGAAAACAGAATATTGTTAAGATCTCTGATTATAATAAATCCATAATGGCTTATAAGAGCTATTAAGAGTACCTTTTCTTTTTTGTTAGGATTAGGGTCAGTTGTAAGTGTCGATTGCCAGTTATAAGTGTCGATCGACACTTATAAGTAGTGATGAATAAAAAAGAAGAGGTTACTTTTGATGGCCCTTATAAATATAAATCAAATTAAATAAAAATAAATCTAAATAAAAACTTATTGTGATGGAAATCATTGTGTTGCATTCAATACTAATTAGTCCCAACAATAATGTTTTACTTTGTTTTCTATTGCTTTTGGAACCAATTTCTTAGTTTGAATTATAATATATTACATATGCCTACAACAGTTACTTGACCATAAATTAACAAAATCAAAGAAGTTCTTTTCAAATAATAATGTAAAATACTCATGAATACATTCATTTAATATAATACAATGAATAATTCATTGATATTATAAATGAAAATATAATACACCACACTGTTAAATAATATAAATTTGTTGTAATCAATAATATATTCCTGAACATTAAAACACCTTAAAATGTAAATTATCACAAAATAAAACCTAAACCAGTGAGGGGGGAGGGGTCCAAACTACATCGCAAGGGGGGAGGGGCCATGGAATGAATGGGGGAGGATGGGGGGGAGGGACAGTGAAAATATAAGAGGCTAAAAAACTCTTGAGGCTTTATTTTTTTGGAAGATAAGGGGGGCGTGCACCCCCCCCCCCCCTTCCCAAACCCCTCCACTAGATTCGCCACTATAAACTGTCGAAATGTCTAGAAGCAAAATCATAATATCCCTGTTTAAGAAAATTTATTTCTCAGTCTTCTTTTTTCCAAAGAATCTTTTCCTTGCAAATCTGACAATGAAAAATGCCCATACCAAACTGATAAGATACAAACCTGTTCCACCCATCTTGACAACAAGTTTAGGTTTAGAAGATACAATTACCGTCCGATACCAAAGCAAAGATCCTGGTCCAAGTCGCCAAACGATGAAAAGTGTCATAAAGATGATGTCATTAATTTTTGCCAGGAATGTTTGATACTGTCTTGTTTCTCGCATGAACCATCTGATTTGTAAAAACGGATTAGAAATCTCTGTTCCAAGTATTGTTGCTACAAGTTCTGGACCAGAGTTCTCATCAAAAATTACGAAAGCTATACCGCTTACTGATATCATGTGGTGGAATAACATGTCTAATCCTTCTGTCCCCATGTATAAGCACCATAGAAAGTCAAATATAAAGTACCCTAGAGTAAATATTGCAATGAATGTTTGAAAAGGAGTATTCGCTTCACCCATGAAAACCAGCGGCCACGGTCCTGTGATGAATGCACACCAATAAGACAGTATTGTTGTCAGTGATG